>CAJQZP010001686.1:5790000-6332564 GCA_907164705.1 Parnassius apollo
TTGTACAACTGACTTGAATATAAAAAATAACACCATCATTGTATTAGAAAATCGCGGTATAAGGATAACTAAAAAATTACTGATTAGGTCTTGATCACCACGCAAAAGGCCCTCTCTTTCAAATAAAAAAAAGAATTATTAAAATTAGTTTACCCAGAAAAAGTTCGGAGAGAAACACACATAAAAACATACGGTCCAATTGAGTGCCTCCATCTTTTTGAAGTAGGTTAAATATAATGCTATTTTATAAAACGGTGTCGGTTTAAGCATTTTGTGTATTATGTTTTAATTTCTTGGTCTATTTGACGTTTCGCCTGCTAAATATTAAAATATTTTAAAATACATTTAACTTAATTTAAATTTATTTCATTTATTGTACATTGTAAGAAATAAAGCAAGATATGTTTTATATAAAAAAAATATCTTCTAATACTAATATTAAACTTTATATCTGGAGCGAATAATCGCAGCTGTGGTGGCATGGCGGACTAATTTCTCAATAACACAAAGAGAGCCCTGTGCCCAGCTGTGGTATGTCCAAGGACTGTATTTTTATTATTTAATATTATACACATACATGGAAATATCAAAAAACATGTATTTGTATTTTTTAAGGATTTCCTCTGTAATATTAATATTATTGGGTATAAGCTCCAGAAGTTGTAATATAACAAATGAATATATAACATTATTGTGATCTGCAATCTGTTCTGGAAATTTTTACTTCTCTAAATGAATAATACTGAAAATTTTAATATTTTCCGTAGTGTAAAAAAGAATATTATAAAAAAATTAACTATGCTCGGCTCAATTTAAACCTTTCATTATTTTATATGGGGAATACTCATAATCGTCAACAGATTTATTTGAATGTATCTTCATGCGATTAAATTGGGATGAAAAGGGTAAGCTCTCGACAAATATGACGGTCAAACAATGTCCTATCTTTTAAGTACTTTGCGGTAAACACGCTTTTATATTCCACTTTTATTGCTATATTCTCTACAAAAAATATTTTTATTAATTTATTCATTTACTTTGCGGTATTAAAAAAAACACATAATATATCTAGATATTGGCTCTATAAAATATATCGTACCAGAGCTCTACATCGTAACAACCTGTTAAAAAAGACACTTTGTTGGTCACAGCTAAGAATTGACGTCATGAACTGACATTTTTAAAGATATTGTTATCAGTGACTTTTACATAATTTCTATTGTGAATCATTTTAAATAATTTGTATAATTATCGTTTTGCTTTTATATTATTCTTTTAATTATCAAATATAAAATAGATTATTAGTCATTGTATTGTCATAATATTATCATAGATAATTTTCTCAGTTCATTTTTAATTTAGAATTTGAGGTATTTACAAAGAGTATTATATAAGTATTTGCTTTTTCTAAACATTTGTAATTAATTCAATTATCAGTAATATTTAAAACAGCGTTTTACTTATTTTCATATTATAAAAGTATTTGGATTGTATAATCCTTACACACTCAAACTGTTGCTAGGTTCAGTTTTGATAGGTAGTAGGGATATGCTACCACAATTGTGTGATATTACTTAAACGATTGCAATAATTATTGACTGGCTATTCGAGTTGTAAACTAGTAGAGTAAACAACAAGTAATCAAGCGTATTTTGATCCTTCCTGCGACTCCTATATTAATATTTTTATAAAACAAGTAGTATATGTTCTTAATATACAGAAATGCCGAATTGTTACTAGTTCAGTTTTTGAGATACACCTCGTTACCAAAACGGTTTTACACTGAAAACTTTGACGGCCCCCAATTTATTTTTGAAGATTTAAAAAAAAATGAGAACACATTCTCTACTCGATGAAATCTAGACAGTAACCTCACATTCTAGGGTAAATTTTTTCCAGTCCGTTAATGATTTCTGTAAGGGTAACTCATACAGAAATCGTGAAATTGCGAAGAATAATTTATATTTCAATATTCGGTTTTGGGTTAACGTTCTATAAAATATCTTAATTTCAGGTCGGTAACGCATTGCTACAGATACTTATTATGTAACACGCTTTTATTAGCTTCGCCTGTATCTATTAAGTCCTTACCTATGAAATTGCCGCTTTTTATGAAATAAGTTACCGTATTTTTAAGCTATTGCATAGCTTTTATCACGGGCTTTGAGCGCGGCGACCGAATCAAGAAATTCCGTAACTATAATAAACCTAACACCCCAAAACCCAACAACGTCTAACGTAAACGACGTTCAGGAGACTTCGGCACGGTATTTGTGTACGTGCGACTAGACGTATGCGTTTAGACTAGTTGCATGTATTGTAAGATAATAAAAATATTTTAAAACAATAATATAGTTTATTGCAAGAAGCATATTCCTTGGATTTATGAGTCGACGTCATGCTAGCAACTTTCGAAAATTTAGAGTATTTAATAAGGGCAGACTTTATACTTAAATATATTTTTTAAATTTATATGTCACGTTTATGTTCACCTGAACAACCCGAATGCAGCGTTGCGGATCACGGGTTCGATTTCCGCATGGAGCAAACATAAAATAAATAAATATAATTGCATAAGTTGATAAAAATGCTATGCAATAGCTTTACCGCGGCAGTCCCCGAGTGCCACACGTATTATTTTTCTTTTAATCAAATCAGTTACACATGCAATCGATGCATTTTTGCTAACGTAGTGACAGTTTACTGATGCTCTTCTTGAACAAATTAACTGAACAGGAGACAACAAATCTTTGAAAGCATTTTGTACTGGCTCCCGGGTACCGAATTTTTTCCCACCAAAAGTTAAACAAATTCTGGATAATGGTAGAATGTAGGCGAAAGGTCTGGTTAGAACGGTGGAGGAGAGTTTCCAACTCGTACTTAACTTATTCCAATTCTCATCAATAATAAAGGCAAAACTTTTTCACGTTTTTGCATATTTTCATGATCATTAACAACAGCCTGTCCTTCTAAACTTTCTTGATTATTTTAAACTGTAAACCACTAAAATTAAAAACCTTTCTTCTCTGTTCGAACCGACTTATTCTTGCACTCACAATATTTTGAGATATTGGGACTGAGGTGACTGACGTCCCGATATCAATGTTAACCCAGAGTAGAGTACCTTCAGCTTTTTAATCATTATTTATGAGCCGATCTGCGCTGAATGAACTTACTATATCTTGAGTTCTTGCAGTGGTGTGCTTGGGTTTAGTATTAGTTTTATATATATCCAGCCTTCTTCTCTATTAAAATTAAGATGTTTTTTTTAAATTTAAATAATTTCAGTTATCATCCTTGAAAGGAATCAATATTATTTCACGAGGATTTTTGTTCTATCACATGTAATTTGCAATTTGTATTCTGAATGATGAAGTTTCGAATTTAAACAGATGGAAGGAATACTTTGAAAGCGTGTTTATGAGTGAAGAGTCGTATGAATTAAATGAACTAGAAATTCCGAAAGAAGTGGAAAGGGGTATGGAGATAAGTGTAGATGAAATAATGAAAGCAATGAAAAGCATGAAAGCAGGTAAGGCAGCTGGATATGATAGAGTATCACTCGAGATGCTAAGGGCTGGAGAGGGAGTGGTGGCAGGCCTGCTGTACACCTTGTTTAATTTATGTTGGGAATTAAAACGGTTACCGGATGACTGGTGTAAAGCAGTTATAGTACCAATATATAAAGGAAAAGGGTCACAGCAGGACTGCAAAAACTACCGCGGTATCAGCTTGCTTAGTATTGTGGGTAAACTGTATGCTAAGGTGTTAATTGAAAGAGTTATGAAAGAAACTGATGGAAAAATTTGGGATGTGCAAGCGGGTTTTAGAAAGGGAATGGGGTGTACAGATCAAGTCTTTTCCATGTGCATGATTGCGGAGAAGTTTTTGGCCAAAAACCAGAAAGTTTTTTGTGCGTTCATGGACTTGAAAAAGGCTTATGACAGAGTGGACAGGAATGTGTTATGGCAAACACTGAACTCATATGGGTTGAGCGCTGGTTTGATACAGGCATTAAGGTCTCTTTATAGGGACTCTAGTGCTTGTGTCAGGATCAATGGGGTCTACTCAGACTGGTTTGGCATCCAAAAAGGTGTCAGACAGGGCTGTGTGGCTTCCCCTTGGCTGTTCAACCTATTTATGGACCGGTGTTTGCAAACTTTGAAAGATGAAGAATGTGGGTTAAGAATGGGCGAGTTAACCGTCAAATGCCTTTTGTATGCCGATGATCAAGTCATACTTGCGTCATCGGCGGCAGAGTTGCAAATGATGGTTACATTAATGAACTGGGAATTAAAAGAAAGGGGAATGAAAGTGAACGCAAGTAAGACGAAAGTGATGGTTTTTGAAAGAGAAGAAAGCAAAACGGTATGTGAAATAAGAATAGAAGGAGAGTTGATTGAGCAAGTGGATGAGTTTGTGTATTTGGGATGTGTATTTAGCAGGAATGGTAGATATGATAGGGATATAGAACGATGAGTAAATGCAGGGAATAGAGTGAATGGGGCACTACACTCTATTATGAAGAACCAGAATTTGTCAAAACAGGCACGTATGGTAATTCATAATGCTGTGTTAGTCCCTACTTTAATGTATGGTAGTGAAAGCTGGGTGTGGCAGAAGAAGCACGAAAGTAAAATAAATGCTGTAGAAATGCGGTCTTTAAGGAATATGCTAGGGTGTAATCTGAATGACAGGGTGAGAAATTGCGTGATAAGAGATAAATGTGGTATGCAAGATGATGTTGTGACCAGGATTAAGAAAGGAATGCTTCGGTGGTTTGGTCACGTAGAAAGAATGAATGAGGAAAGAGTGACAAAGCAAATTTATATGGCAGATGTGAATGGCCGAGTCGGGAAGGTACGCCTTAGGAAAAAGTTTATCGACCAAATTGGCGATATTTTGAAAATGGGCCACGTTAGAAGTACCCTTAACCGACGAGCATGTATGCGTAGATATATGGATGTAAAGGAGGCGAAAGAGGTATTTCAGGATCGTGCCAAATAGAAGTCCGTAGTCTCTGCCTACCCCTCTGGGTGACAGGTGTGAGTGATTATGTATGTATGTATGTAATTTGCCACCTTTGTTACATCTTGGTTACTGTATGAGTGTACAAGCTTGATTGTGAATGGATCAATTGGAACCCGCGTAAAAGAACATATAGCTGACATGAAACATCAACGTTCCATCTACACAATTAAGGTCACAGCTCATTAGAACAACCTGGCACCAGACCCTCATCGCCTCGCCTCGAGCGGTTCGTATTCTTCGTATGGACTTGTATGGGCCTGCGCTCACCACATCAACTCCGTACCATCACCGGATCGCCTCGCTCGCGAGGTGTCCACGCGCGGACTGCGAGTGGACCACTCGATGATAGCTCGCTGTCGGTGGCATGCTTGCCTCGCGTGAAGCGCGAGCTGGCAACGCGCGGTTCACGCGAGTGCGAGGCGGTGCTCTCCATCAACCCTTTATTTCGAGCCTTCCTTTCGAATTTTTCGGACGCATTGTTGTTTGTTTCTGAAATGAACAAAGAAAAACTTATAGAAGAAGTTCGGAAGTATAATTTATTGTATGATTTAAGGGTCACTCGTTGACGACGCGAGGTCCACTCGATGACCACGCGAGGTTAATTGGTGACAACGCGGCGTCCACCCGTGGTCCACCTGTCGAATACGAGAGGACGCCTGGCGACGATGCGGTGAGGGTCGGTTGCCGGGTGGCTCTAATGAGCTGTGACCCTTATGTTCAATCCCAATTCATCCGATAAAACTATTGTTTCAAAGACACATTTTTGAAAAATTTAGTAAGCTATGGTCTTAAAATGTCCTACAAGCAAAAATATCTATGTAACTTATGAACGTATGTGTGAATACAAAAGAATGTTATTTTTTTTATTTTTGAATAACGACCCGCCTCGGCTACTTCTGGATAGCATCTATTGATGTTACGTCATTAACAGTTTTTAAATGATAATACATGACCGGTTTTTATAAATTTATCGAATCTGCAAAAAATTTCAAAGCTCTTTGAATAAAATATAGCCTAAATTACTCCTGGCATTGCTTTCTATCTGTTTGTAAAATTTAATTACAATCTGTTCAGCTATCCCGAAGATTAGCTAGGACAGACTAACGGACAGACATAATAATATTTAACAAATGGTTAACGTGTCTTAATAGCATGCAATCAACTCACTGAATATATATATATATATATATATATATATATATATATATATATATATATATATATGTATAAATAAATATAAAATATAGGTAACACAAGCGTCATGGTCACTTCCCTTACTTATCTATATATTCTGACAGTACAATATTCATTAGCTTGTCAGCGTCCTAGTGTCAATGTAATCTCAGTGTTTCTTAATAAACTCAGCCCTTAATAAACATAGACTTGAGCAAGATTAACTTTACTCCTAATTTAAAGCTTAAAATATCTAATTTCAGTATTAATAAACATAGAGTAAGGAGGGAGTAAACTAATTCGCATCTACTCTCGGAATAAAAGTTAATCCTTGGCGGTACCTAGTTTAACGACTGAGTAAGTATAGACTAGTCGCGTATTTTGACATTTTGTTAAAAACCACCCGTGTTAAATTCATAAGCACTAGTAACAAAAACAGCATAATGGATTAAAATGCCAAGAAGTGATGTGGAGCAGAACAAAGTGATTGCAGGTTTTTGTTTATTATGTGGATTTAGACAAGTTATTGGGGCTATTGATTGCCACATATTCGAATCCCGAAAGTCGCTGGAAACATCGGACAATACTACATAAACTGGAAAGGATACAGTTAAATATACGTACAAGTAAGTTTTATAGCACCTAGCTAGCCCATATTTGCCATATAGGTAATTAGTTATTTTCTTAGATTCAATACAATCACCTCAATCTATTACGTCATATTAAAGAAGTTATGAGTGCTTTGTTCCAGGTTGTGTCAAATGTAAATTTAGAGATCATGGATACAGTGGCACATTGGCAAGGCAGCACACATGACTCAAGAATATTTAATGAAAGTCGCATTAAAACGTTTGAGCAGTCAAAATTTAAAGACGGACTTCTCGGAAATTCTGGTTATGCTTGTACTCCTTATTTAATCACTCCTATCCTGCGTCATAATAAACAAAAGGAAGGAATGTACAACCGGTCGCACATCTGGGCCCGTAACACTGTAGAACAATGCTTTGGAGGGAAGCAAAGGTTTCGGTGTTACTGCGAGGACTAAATACTAAATAAGAGATACAAAAAACAAAACAAAAATGGTTATTTAATTAATTTTGCCCTTCACGATATTTTCTTAATTCTAAAATTTCGTTACATATATTAAAAGTTATTATATTTAGAACTTAGTTTTTCCACCGAGTCCGAAAACAATACGAGGAACAGGGAACAACACGTAACACGCATCTTTTGTCAAACTCAAAATATTGCCTGTCACTGTCATTAATGTCATCATCAAGCATTGAATTCATTCACCAATCATTCACTGACTCACTCTTTTTACTTGGGTTGCCATAGTGCAAGCGTTAATCCCGGCGTAAGGAATGTATAGTTAGTCTGAGGTTACTTTATGTTTACTAATTGTAATAACGAAGTTATTGTCAGTTACTCTGAGATTAGCTAGTCCAAGTGTAACTTCCAATTGAGCTTGGAATAAGCAATTTTTATTAATAAGACAGATCAAAACAGTTTCGTGATTGTGTAGGGTCTATGCGCCGGTAAGCCGGCCGGGTCTAGATTTCGGCCTTTGGCACGAGGTGATGCAGTAAATTTGATTTAATAACAGTTTTAATAAATATTATCGTACGAAATTAAGATTAATGCATTTGTAAATAGTTGCACTATATCTGGTAACATTCATTAATCAGGTAAACACAACACGCGATTTATAATAAATAATTTAATTCGACGCCGGCACAAAAGCTGTCAAAACGTGTAAGATCGAGCAAAAAAATAGTGGCGCGCGTTCCATTCAAAAGTTAGTTTCGTGCTGTATTTAATATAATTACTTAATATTGTGCTTATATTTCACTGTATAAATAACCTAATACAGTTATTTGACATTGATTATTATGATACTTTATTGATAAATTTAATAAATTAAGTGGATGAAAGGGGACACATAAAATTGTGCCATTATTTGGTTGTCGGCCATGCGGCCGAAAAGTAGCCTGAGTTTAGTCTAAATACTTTGTCTCTTTCATTTATTTGGTTACGTCCTATAATTATTCTTTCTTACTTATATTGTATTGTAGCGTGCGCAGACACTAACTTTCAGTTTTCGGCCACCAAGTACTGCAATTTGAATAGTTAGTGATGAAACAAAAATACCCATTTCGGTCGTGGCCGAAAACTGTATTGGCTCTAAAATAATTATTTAGTTTTCGGCCAACTTAAAATTGTATGATGGAATAAGGCGGCGGAAAATAGAATGCTGTTTTAGTTAACGTTTACGGCCATTTCATGAAATGTTTCAATCACATTGCGTTTTAGGAAGAAGATTCAATATGAATTTTTATCTTCATATGGCTCCTCCAAAGAAATATAATAAGTAAATGACTTCAGAAAATGCGGACTTTATTAAATAGATCTCAATGCAGTACGGAATACTCAAACTGAGTCCAGAAAACCCTGGAAAGACTAATTGGTGATAGTTAAAAGAAAGAATAAATATTTCTAAAAAAACCTAACGCAGACCTAGTTGCCACAAGAAAAGTTTAGAAACATTTTAAATCAACTTTGACAGAAAAAAACATAAAAGTTGCTATTATGGTGAATGAGATAAGAAAATTGGAACAAAAGTCTAATCTGATCCATATTTTTCCACACAGACAGGCCAACGAAGACTTAATTCTCCAATTAAGCAATAAGAACGCTAAGTCCATTTAAGTTTCCAGAAAGTCTGTGCAACACAAATCAAGATAAAAGTATTCTAACTCACGATGTTCTGGTAACTATTTATTCACCTACCGATGCGTTAGAATCGTTAATCAATAACAAAATTTCAACATTGCATCTTTCAGGAATTTATTTGGATATTGGTTCCTTAGTATCGTTATATGATGTTCTTGTAATCCAAACTCAAATAAGCCTACCAACGACAACAGTACTGACAATAAAGACTCAAATGACCACGATGATTCTACTATAAACACCAATGATAACAAACAAGATTTCTGAAACTTTAGAAAATTTGTGGGTTGATATTACAACACAAAGTCCAAAAAACATTGGTTTCAGAACTATTAAATAAAGAATATAGAGATGCAATAAAAAACATTTAATTAAACCGTAACCCGTAAAAAAATTTACTGTTAACAGTACACGTGCACCTTCTTCTGCAGCAATTTCATCTGCGGTGTGGCGAAAACTTTATGAGGATAAAAAGAAAGTTAAAATAGTCAGAAGTAAGAACTAAAAAACGTTGAAAAAGAAAAGAATAAAAAAAGAAAAATTAAAGAGTGCTAAGTTCAAATACGAAAAATCGCTAAATCCAAAAAATCTATGAAGGAGAAAAGGGTAGGAGTAAATTGCGCCTTGTGTCATAATATTTTAATAAACGATACATAAGAAGATCTGGAAAAAAATATTGGATGTGACTTTTGCACCAAATGGATTTGAGATGTACTGATGGTTAGGATTGGTGAGGAAGTACAAAATACTCGTAAATGAGAAGATTTTATTGCTATATTTAAAATATTTTATTATTAGATTATGATTCAAAAAAAAATGATTAATCGTGGTTATTTTTTATATCAAAACCACCCCCAAAAAATGTTATGGTTAAAAAATCGCAAGCACCGATTGAATACACTAATTGCACCAATTTCCCAAACCGTTTTGCCACTTTCTGATTTTACAAAAACACTTTTTAGTTTGTACTACTCTTCTAATGCAGGGGCCGAAAACTAAATTTCTGGTAGGCCGAAATCTAAAATTTGTGACCGAAAACTAGCGTTTTGCATATTTTTCACGTCAAAAATTATTATAAAAAATAGATTTGTTTTATAGAACCAATGAGAACATTATATAAGCTACAAATTAACATTAACACCACTAGGTCACCATAATGGCAATTATTTTTTATTTTACCTTAAAGCTGACAATTCCACTAAAAGTCCGATAACCAGCGCAACGACCCTATCACGCATTTAAAAGATTAGAAATGAAATCGTGATGAAGTCTTATTCGTGAAATAACGTGACTGGAAACAGCAATGATATTTGACATTAATGTGTTCTGCAAGGAGCAACGAAAAGGCGGGAGACAATTTACGGCTGCTCCAATTGGAAACGTACATTGCATGTGGGAATGTAGACTATTTATTATCCCACATGTTTATTGGTTAAGGGATATATATACCGATAGATATAAAAATGGTTTTGTGTGATTATATATAATATATACGTATATATAAAACACAAAAAATGTTTCTACCTACTTCCGTTATAGACACTGAAACCGTGCAACGGATGTGCCCCAAACCAGTTTCATTAGAAATACAATAAGTGAAGACGGTTTTAGACCACTAATAGTAGCGTACGCCGGGTATCCTTTAGTTACTGATAAGAAGGACTTCTTTGTCCCTCAAGAGGAATAGTCGTAACATGGCCGGTTTTGGAGACAAACGTGGCCACCATTTTTTTTTGCAACACTCCGTGAACGAACAATTTTTGTTGGCTTTAACTCATTTTCGAACACCCAAACTCGTGACTCGTTTTTTGTTTCGGGTTCGTACGCATATATCCAGGATTCGTCACCTAACACGATGTTGAATACAGCATTTGAGGATCCTGCGTGGAATCTTTCGAGAGTTCTGACGCACCAAGTAACGCGAGCCGCTTTTTGCTCTTCATAGAGCGAATGCGGTATCCATCGGGAAAACAACTTTTTTTACACCTAATTGTTCATGCAAGATTATTTGTATTTGACTCATGCTAATATCTAAAGTTGTCTGAATTTTGCGGTATGTCACATGTCGATCTTCCTCAATCTGCTTACGCACTGCATCAACGTTTTCTTGGGTGACTGCAGTTTTTGGACGACCTTGACGGGGATCATCACTGAGCTTGACACGTCCACGTTGAAATTCAGCAAACCAGAGATAAATTGTGGTTTTGGATGGGGCTTCATCACTAAATGCAGAAATCATCTGATCAACACACTTTTTTGTGTTAAACCACTTCGAAAGTCATAATAAATCATCGCTCTTGAATTTTCTCGAGACAATTCCATTTTCTCATTGACTAAACAAGTTGACACAACCTTGTGACAAGACCGAGAATCTTTTTTTAAATAAATAAATGGTATTCGATTTTTAAAACCAAGGAGTTTTCAATCAAAAAGATTTTAATATGACAGGAACAGTGGAAATATTTCATTCCCGATACTTTTAGTGCAGCCTGTGTATTGGTGACGTGATCTATTATATATCGCAATGACTTATCAGTCTCTCGTACGCTTTCAAAATTAAAAAAGCAGTTAGGCGGTTATTAATTAATTGAGGCTTATCATAGCGTTCGCACAAGAGTTTCAGGCTTGAATATAGTTTTTATCTGTAACTTCTAAATTACCAATAACGCGAGCAGTTTCTCCCTCCAGATAAGAATTAAGATAATGAAACTTGTAAATATTTTTCATTTTATTATTGCTGTGAATTAGCGAATTAAAGGTTTATTTAAACTCAAGCCATTTTTAGTAGGTACCATTAAAGTTTGATATTTTAATAACAGGTAACTTGAACCCCATAAAACCTTGATGTCGTTAACATTGGATGGTGAATGATTTACTAATATAGTTTTCGCAAGGGCTTTATAGTGGTAAAAATCTTGCTAATAGCTTCGCATAAAGCTAACTCGGATTCTATGGAGGGGACCTGTAACGACTCGATTTGTGCCTGCAACTCGTCGAACTCTTTGAATAATTCCACAGATTTAGATAATATCATATCAATTTTTCGTATATCTAAGTCAGATATACTATCTTGGGCTTGTACTTCATCAATATAATTTTTAAACCTAGTTAAACGACCTTTAATGTTTACGTTTAGTAATTAGGTCCTTCAAAATCTAACGTTATCGTTTTTAGACTCCATTGTATGAAAATATCTATTCTAGTAGATTTAAAATAGTTAAATAAATGAATGAACAATTAGTAAAAAATCAATACGGTACGCTCCTCGCTTTATAATATACAGGCGCGGTCGATGAAACGGTTCGTGGCTAGTTGAATCGGCGGACGAGCAACGGCCGCCGCACGAAGCTCAGGTAGACAAAGGGTGAATTCAAAAAGGGTTGCCTCGGGCACGCGCCGCGCCGTTACACTGGAATTGAGTTGTAATAATGTTAAATATCTAATACACAACAGTTATTAGGTAATTAACAGCGAGGGGCGATTAGCTTACAGAAAAAATTGAGAGCAATTTGTAGTTAAGGAATAGAAATAGGCATGAATGCGTAAAATACAAATTAAATGTTTAATATTAATTAATTTATTCTGAAATTACATGTAGAAAATTTAATGAACTAAGGATTTGTATATATAGTGAGCTTTAGCGTAATGAAAGTTACGTAGTATAAAGCATGACTTGCAAAATTGGATGCAACCTTTATATTATTTTCTGGCTGTAAGTACACTTAATTTTAGCGCTTATAATGGCTTTAGGGAATAAATTATAATTAAAAAAGCGGAAATAAGCTTTAAAGAAATAAAATTAGGCGATAGTTTGCACAACTTTAGAAAAAAAACTAGCGACACTATCTGCACAAATTGAGTGGTATAAATAGGCTATAATAGGAACGGGCTCACAGTTAGGTAGGCAGGCAGGCAGGCGTTGCTGAGCCGGACTAGTGTAGCTCCACCCGCTTAGTGCTGTCTGCTTGAATAGGCGTGAAGCTCCGCTTGGTTGAATTGGCATCGGCGTGGCTCGGCGAAAGACGATCTAGCTTCACGGTGAGCTGTGTAGTCCTAACTTGCTGCTGGTAGTAGCCCAGGCAATTTAGGTACTGCGATGCACGACGTGGCGTTGACCTTCTAGTGTCCTTCATCCGTTGTCCCAGGTGCTTGCAAAAACCCCTTTTAGTAGCAGGTTCCTGTCACGGTCGCCATTTTTTGTTCGCGGTGAACAAAATAAAGATATCGTAGATCTTCTTAAAGATTTATTCGAGTGAATTTAGTTTTATTAACCTTCCATTGCTGAAACCTTTCTAGTGAAGGGTATTTCGGTCTAGAACATTAGTGTAAAATATCTGAAATGATAAAATATAATCATTAATTTCGAGGCGAGAGATGGAAACTGAAACAGAAGATGGACAATACGAGGCAATCCGTGGAAGCCTAGCAGTGGACTTTTGATAATTACAGCCCATGCCTTGAATCTTCAATTTCTTACATATTAGCTGTTTACAAGTGAATATAAACTGGAAATTATGCGAATATTACAAAAAAACTTACCAAATTGGTCACATTTAAAAACACATTGCATAAACGCACGAGAAATCGGAATAATGTTAAATAGATATTAATACACTATCAGCGTTAGTTTCAACACATTAATCCGCAAAATCTTCAAATTGCAATTGGATATTTTACATGAATTGATTTTTTGTTAAAAGCACTTGTTGCTATTTATTATAACCACTGTAATTCTACATAACGCTTTGTAAGAAAACTACCACTTATTTAAGCTAAGATCACAGACCTGAATACCAAAAATAATTATGAATTTAAGCTTTACTATAAGCGGGTAGTGACCGCCATTATTGCGTAGCACATGGATTGTTTCCTTTGCATAGACTTAATATATAACTGTGCCCTCTATTTGGATTAAAATAAGTCTAGTCTACGTGCTGATACTTTAAATGACAGCACAAAAAGATATCACTTTGTTCTCAAAATAATGTTCTAAGTTGCATGCCGATGCAGACTGACAAAAGAGTGACTTATCAGAATATTCGGACAACATTGGCATCGGTATGAGTCAAGTGTACAAAATTCTCCATAAACATTTAGCGAACACCTTGAAACCCCCTTTTTGTTTATGGGAGACTTTCGTCACTAACCATCAGGTGGGCCACATGCTCTTTTGCCGCCTCTCATAAAAATAACGACATTAAAAGAGGAAGAGGTCCTAAACTCGACTATGAACGAGTATGTATGTTACGTTAGTTGGGAATCGATTTTAATGATTCGTTTTTTAATTAAATGGCCTAAACTGCCAAGGTGGCCATTTCCATAGTATAAAGACATATTTAGCCTTAGGAAAGGTTAACATCATTAATTTAACTCAGATCATAGAAGATATTCTACGAGTTGTTCTCAAAGTTGTTACTTTAATGCATATTCAAAACAGTCAAATAAAATTTTTATAAAAATAAAAACTGACTTTCAGAATAAACATTTTTCAAAATATTTAATAGTTTTTAGAGTAGAGGTTTTAATTTTAATACACTTTTGTTTTAATAGATACTTCAGCAGCTACTGTAATCTATGGAATTTTGCCATTGGTTTGGATTCTGCGTTTGTAGCGTTGGTACGGTATACAACTTATTATCTCGTGCCGGAATTTATTTTCATGTGTATTTTATCTATATAAAATGCCGCCACGATTCAATAGTTTCTAGTATGGAATAACTTTATTTAATAAATAGTGACTATAGTTAATTATAATAAGTTAAAGAATAATAACTGAAGTAAGATCAGGTAAATTAAACTCGTGCGCTAGTATAGGCTTAGATAAAAAATCCCCGCTACTCATGTTCACTTGATGAACCTTTTCGATGTCGATTCACTAAAAAGTGAATCGAATTGAAAAGTGAAGTGAAAAGTAATATACACAATGGCTGGGTGTATACATACACTATATACTATATTTATTCTACACCCCATCAAAATATTTTACGATATCAATCCATTACCAGTTTTTTGGTCGTCAACCGACAGGGTTCAAAGTATACATAGAGTAGGCCTGGCCATTTACCTTAAGCATAAAATTTATACATCAATTCATTAAAGCCTAGTGCTGAACGTGGGTTTGTTCGATTGAAGAGACGATTTAACTTTATGATTATGCTTGGTTCCGCCTGCTAAACATGACAACCGGTCATATTTTAGTTCCTTACCGCTGTATAATATTTATGCAACCATGAACTATATAATACTGTTTTATAAAGACAAATTTGAAGCAGAGAAATTTTACAATTTAGTGCATGAACACCTCGATAAACTGCCGACGCGCACTGAAACGTGCCAGTCATGTTATTTGCGCTTACGTGAATATTAAACAGCTGACATTTACTTTATATTCAGTATAATTTATATTCATATAAAGCGAAAAGCAGCTTTATTTTTCAGAAAATTTTAGAACTAAGAACACTATAGTGTTCAGCAATTTTAAAATAGCATCGTATATTTTTTCATAGAAGCACGGTTGACATAAAGTACAGAGTAATCAAATGATAATTGGATTGTGGCCGTGGAAGGAAAAGGGGAGATCTCCCGCCGGACAAGGTTTTCTGCCCGGGGAGTGGCCAACACTCCGTGTGATAGTTCGGAGCTGTTCTATATATACTGTTTATGATTCGGAACTTTTGATAGCGCGATTTAGGCTTCGGTGCGTTTCGCTTGCGGCGCGACGACAGCGCCGCCACATCACCCCACTGCTCAGACCGGAGGTCGATAGTGCAGCCTCGTTGCCGACGAATGTGCAAGTGCTAGGAGATTGCTTTGTAGTCTGCGGTGAGTCGAAAAGAAGGCAAGTAATCTGCGAGAGTGCCGTGAAGCAGAGGCGAGCAGTAAGGCTCAGAGCCGTGCCGAACACTGTATAGTGCAGAGAGTAGCTTGAAGGCACAGGAAGCATTATTATTCCAGTGCTGCGATGAACCTTGTGAAGCTAGATGACTAGCAGGATATGAAGACTGCAGATATCTGCTCGGAAGCGAACGGGTAGGGTATTTTTATGACGATGATGAAGCTTGAAGTTTCCGAAGGTTGTTGGTTGCGTGTTCAGATCACATTGGGTGGTCACCACTGTGGCCGTGAAAGTAAAAGGGGAGATCTCCCGCCGGGCAAGGTGCTCTGCCCGGGGAGCGGCCGACACTCCGTGTGATAGTTCGGAGCTGTTCTATATATACTGTTTATGATTCGGAACTTTTGATAGTGCGATTTAGGCTTCGGTGTGTTTCACTTGCGGCGCGACGACAGCGCCGCCACAGATACTATGGCGCATTGAAATCTATATAATATATCCTCGATAAATAATCACAGCAGTGATGTGTTGCCATCTCCAAGGACTAAGATAGAATACTGTTACCAGTACAAAGTTCCTCCAGTTCTCGTAATTTACCCAACAAAACACGTCTATTGTACTATTCCACTGCTGTTTCAATCAGATATTAAAAAAAACAGGTGACCTTTTCCAGTATAGACTGCTGCGTGACTGTAGCACTTAAAAACTTATTTTACTTTTTTGCTATCTAGTGAAAACTTATTTTACTTATTTTCTCTTCTCAAGCATCATCTCTATTATTCTCTTCAATAGACTGTGTTCAATAGCTTTCTCTTCAAAGGATATCTATAAATATATCACTCTGACCAAAACACAGCAGTGAAAGCATTGCTTGTTTGTGGCAGAAATATGTTAGATGCTATTACTTACCAAAACAGGCTGCTAAGCAAAACCTACCTACCTAGTAGACTTTTTTGTATTGACTGGTTTGTCGGCATAAAATTCAAGCTAACTTTTTCATAGAGAGTGTCGATCCTCCTATCAGTATGGGCAAATCTTTCAAGAAATTTATGCCAGGTGATTCATTCTAATAATGCGCCTGGACTAAACCTGAAATATCACATTCACTTATCTGAAACGTAGGCAACCACGTCGATGTTGCTACTTAGATTAACTTAACGACAATCTTAAAATATCTCTATAATGATATAACAGATTGTAAGTATTATTACAAAATGTGATGAATTTTAGTGACTTGAGATTATTTAACAAATATTGATTCCACTTGAACTCTTGAATTAAAATCTTACGATCTTACTTTGGATCATGGTTCCATGAAAATTCAGTGTTGACATATTCCTAGTCAGCATGTGCTATGTGGTTACTGTTTTGTCGTATTTTGTTCTTACTTATTAAAGCTTATAGTCATGTTTTTTTTTGTTTTATTTTGCTACGAATAAGTAAGAATTTATGCACGTTCACGAGGTAAACTTATTTTCTCTCTTTACTTTTCTCAAAAGTTTATCACTGGTTCTTATAAAAAGGGCTTGACAGTAATTATAAAGATAGTTAAATAAAAAACCTCAAACGAAAATAAGTTTAAAATTCCATATTGACTTTATACAGATATTCGGAAATGTTAATGTCAATTCCTGAAATAATTAATTGTCAGTTCTCAAAAGGGGGAATCTCTAACACTTCAATAAAATCAACACACATCTATCAAATACAATTTTAAAAAATCTATCATTTATAATACAAAATACCTTTCGAAAAATGCGAGTAATGTTTCTTTTAATTGGTTGGTTAGTTCATGCTCACTCGTTCACTTTAATCTAAAAGTAGGCTTAATTATTTTTATTTACTTTATTAGGTTACAACTAACTAACTAACAAACAAACCTTAAAAAGTTTTGTGATACTCTCATACCAACAACAAAAGTTAGGCGGATCGCTTCGTATACTTAAAATGTTGCCGAAACCTTTCACGCATATATCTTTATTCTTTAACAGTCTGTATAATGTTTACTACTAGACGCAAATATGTTCTAAAACCAGGACATCAAATACCCAAATTAATTAAATAGTTTAAACCAGATTATTTAATAAACGTATGTGTATGTTTGCGTCTTTTTACAAGAAGTTGAACAACGTCTTGGCTTGGTCTTTGCATCGCTTGATAATTAATTAACATTCTGCCTTTATTTGTTGGTCTAAAGAGATTCAGATTTCACCTAATTATTTTATAATTTCTACATGATTTTTTACAGTTTTATAGGTATATTTTGTCGCCTCTGCTATTTAATCTGTACTCGAAAAATATTATAAACGAAGCGCTAGAAGATGTTGAAGAAGGAGTCCTTGTCAATGGTCAACTGATTAACAACTTGAAATACGCTGACGACATTGTTCTTATTGCATCTTCAAAACAAGATCTTCAAAAACTACTAGACCGCATAATCGAGTGCAGCACAAGACCAGGACTTAATATAAACGTGTCTAAGACCAAAATCATGGTATTTTCTAGAGCGCCAAAGCAGTGCAGTGTATGTATGGGACAAGATAGTATCGAGCAAGTTCAGAAGTATCAGTATCTTGGATCTTGAGTAATTGATTCTTGGGAGAGTGCCATGGAAATACGAGTTCGAATTGAAACTGCAAGAGCCTTTCAGTCCTTACTACAAGGAGACTATCAATTGATATACGTACAAGACTCATGGAATGCTATATTTGGCCTGTCACACTATCGGAACGAACTTGGACTATGAAAGAAGATCTCCGTAAGAAACTAGAAGCATTTGAAATGTGGATGTATCGCCGTATGCTCCAAATAAGCTGGACAGATAAAATTACCAACATTGAGGTCCTCAAACAGATGAAAAGGAATAAACCCCTACTTGTCAAAACCATCAAACAGAGAAAAGTTGCGTACCTAGGACACGTGCTAAGGCATGAACGTTACCAACTGCTGCAGACTATTATGATGGGCAAAGTAGCGGGTAAAAAAGGTGTTGGTATAATGAAAATGTCGTGGCTATGTAATATCCGGAAATGGACCGGGATAAAGAAAGTTGAAGATGTTAGGGAAAAATTAGAAGGATGACTGCCGACTCAGTAATGGGGAGAGGCACTTAAAGAAGAAGAAGGTGAATTATGAACACTATCCGGTTTAAGTTTAAGGTAAACACTATTTGATATAAGATTTAAAATGAGCTATCCGATTAAAAGTCCACCTAAAGGTAAATAGTTACTACTGCCAGCAGACACATATTACTCATTGAAGCTGAAACTAAAAAAAATGTCGGATTGCTATTAAATAAACATCGCCATCCCGCTCTGGTTCAGCCATCCTACGAGCTTATTAAAGTTGCTAATCCAGCACGACACGGTTCAGTTGCTTTATGTTCTCACTGCTGACCTCATCTCCCGTCTGGTAGCCATGAGATTACAGAATTTAACTCGGAGACACCTGGACAGTTTCCACAAGCTTGTCATTCATATCATCCACTTTATTACAGTTTGTAGTAGAGTGGTCGACTACACACTGTGTAGTCGTTGTTGTAGCACGAATGGGTCGGCTCCGGCTCGACCGGCGAGGGACCACGCTTTCAGAGAATACCAGTGTCAAATAGTAGCTTAATGCTGCTGTGTTTCGTGTGGTGAGTGTAGAGAACCGGAGACCCTTTTTACACGAAAGGAGGCATTTCATCTAAGTCCTCACGGGTGACAACGCATCTGCATTTTGATTCGTAATCGAGGATAGATGTAGTTGTCTATGGGCTACAGCAACCACTTACCATCAGGTGGTCTGTGTGGTCGTTTGTCACCCTATCCTATAAAAAAAGTTAAGATTTAAAGAATGCATTACTGTCGTATGTATAAAAATACGTTTTTTTAAGATCAAATTTACAAATGCACCGGTTTTCTAAAGGTATGTAATAAATTCTGTACGGTCTTGAAATTTATCGCATTTGTAACAAAATAAGCTTAAAGCCACTGCTGCGTGAAAATCGAATTCCCATTTTACGCTAAGCTTCATACATTTATAATATCAACTAATATGGTTTACCAACTAAAATTTCACTTTATAGATGTAGAGTAAAAATACATGCGTATACTCCATCAATACCATCGTTACAGCCCATCACAAGTCCACTGCTGAACAAGGGCATTCTCCACAGATATCCACAAATCACAGGTCCATTAACTCTAATCATGTTTCATCAGGTCGTTGTATACGCTACATCATCAACATCATAAAAAGCTATCACATGTCTATCGAGTCCATGCATGTTACATTTAACAACATTTAATCTGATCTGATCGAGACTGCCACTTGGTAATATTTTTCTGTCGGTCCTTCCGTAACTTTGCGTAAAAATATATCGCCAGCTAATCTACTTGCTATTTATGTTAATACACTTCTTTCCTTTTCAATCCAAAAGTTTTAAAACGTCTTTGTGGCGCTGTGTTACGCCTCTCAAACTATCACCAAATCTAACCAAACTTCAACGCAACTTTTTGACCGTTCACAAACGCGCGATGAATTTGTAAATAGTATTTTTTGATCTCCTGTACAATTTTGCGAAAGAGAAGTACGAGGTTTATGGTACTTAAACCTTTTCCTAAGCCTCGTCTATCATAGAGAGGACTTACATTAATGCGAGAGCGCTTATCAATAGCAGTACCAACTGTCTTACAGCTTTAACATTAGTAACTGTCGCCTGCAGAATTGTATGCCTAGCGTAAACGTCACGAGTACACAGCTCTCTTTCGGTAGCCGTTAAACCTTTATTTAAATTCGCTAATACCTTATGCCAATCACGAAACAAAACATTTTGTTCGATCTTGTGTACCATATAAAACGATAAAAGAAAATATTAACACTTATTTAAAATTCATTATCTTTAAAGTATTAATTAATTGATAGAATCAGGCGTTACTTTGCGTAAATCCATTATAATAACGATATTAATAGTTAATTTGCAACCATCCGCTCAATTAAATAAAATGATGTGCCTTCCCTGCTTTAAAGAGCACCTCCCACCCTCCCTCAGTTGCGTGCACTAATCCCGTCACCACTAATCCCAGCACCACTACTCCCAACCCCACTACTCTCAACACCACTATTCTAGGAAAGACACACCATCGACGATACTACGACACGTGTTTCGCTTCTACAAGAGGCATCTTCAGGTGATGTAGACTCTCCGGTGGCTGACCGCTGAGGGAGCGCGGGAGGTGCTCTTCAAACTAGATAAGACACACGATGTTATTTAACTGATCGGATGGTTGCAAAGTAACTATCAATATCTTTATTTTTAAAGTATTAATAACCACAATTAGCAGATGGATTGGCAGCCGTAATTTTTTCTTATTATCTAGTTGCTGTCGGGAAAATGCTATTGTCGCCTCTTACGACACCCATTGGCTATTAGGGGGTGGCTGATTCTATTATGCCACGATTACAAGGCTATTACCCTACGGGTATATTTCTATCCAAAATATCAATCTATTTCGAATAATTAAAACTCTCTATTTAAATTATAAACTGTAAACGAAAAGAGACTTATAGACTTAAAAAAGACTTATTTTTAAAAGGCCGGCAACGCATCTGCAATTTCCCTGGCGTTGCGGTTGTTTATGAGCGGCGGTGATCACTTACCATCGGGTGAGCCGTATGTTCGTTTGTCCCTATAAAAATTCATCTGTAAGTAGTGTTGATGAATGTCAATTACCCCACAAATGTTTATATATAATGGTCTGTGGTCTTGATCATTTAATTTTCGTGAGCGTATTATGAAGCGATGGCTTAACCCCCTTGTAATAATTACAAAACCTAAGTAAAGTTAAGTTACAGCCTATATACGTCCCACTGCTGGGCTCAGGCCTTCCCTCATTTCTGAGAGGGTTTAGGGCAAGGAAGTGTCCGCCGCGCTGCCCAAATGCGTGTTGACGAACTTCACATGTCTTCGAAATATTTTTTTTCTTATTCCTCAGACATGCAGGTTTCCTCACGATGTTTTCCTTCACCGCCGAGCACGTGGTAAATCAGCACTTAAAATTGCAATTAACAATTTCATTGGTGCCGGCGGGGATCGAACCCGGGTTACTCGCGTTCTGTTATATTTACAGCGAGCGTTAACCACTGAGCTACCACGGCTCTACAACTCTACAAAACCTGCTGGCACTAAATTATATAATGCTTTTAAGTGCTGAATTGTCATGTAATCACAGCCTGTTTTCTTCTCACGTTAGTTAGAAGTAGACTAGGCACAGGCTGTAACTTTACTTCTATTATACTTTTATAAGGCTTTATTTTACAGACACTATATAATAATCAGCTTTTTTCAGTCGAAATGATAAACAAAGTCAATACTTAGAGGAAATGCTGCGTCAAAATGAAATTCCATTTCCTGTGGTATACGTTTATTTTAATAAAATCAGTGTGACAAGAAAAGTACATAGACAGACATACAAACTGAGGACTAAGATGTAATGCTACTACTCGCTACGAGGCAACGAGGCATTCCATCTTAGTCCTCTAAAAAGAGTCTTATCGTCTAAAAAAAGATCTCCGGTTCTCTGCATTCACGATAAGAAACACAGCAGCATTGAGCTGCTATTTTACCTTGGTATTCTGTGGGAAGCTGCGATCATAATATAGCTGCAGCGTGGCTCTACGACTATACTTTATATCTTCGACATCCATCCACCAAGCATTAACACAATTGCAATTTTACGCGAATAATTTCTTTTTATCCTTACTTTATTTAATGTTAGCACGACACTAGGGAAGATTTTCTTTACGCTATATAATAGGCTGCTACACAATTTCTTAGCATCTTTTGAATTCTATTGTACCTTGAACAGTTAGATACTGGTCATACAATAACTATCACATTACATTCCCGCAGCGTCCAATAAAAGCGATTAATCATCATAATAATTTATGTCCCTTATTTACACTGACAATAATATACATCGGATAGTGAGCGGATATTTTGGCCCTCAGTCACCTACATCTGTTCTATCCTCGGTTAAGGATCTAAGCGCAAATGCAAATGCGTTTTCTTATCTGAGAGTTTATACCTTATTATAATACTGCTTTACGCTGGTATTCTGTGTGAGCGTAGTCCTTCCCCGGTCGAGCCAACTTATTCACGCTGTAGCCATTATACTCTGCAAAGTGACTCCACCACGTATAAAAATGTCCTTTATCTGTTTTTAGTGTAGAACAAATGGAAATAATAAAAGCTCAACTTGTAACAAGCGCCTAAATGTTACTTAGAGCTACATTCGCAACAGCGGCTGTTAGTAATTCAGAAATTATACCATGGATGTATAGTTTGAAAGTAATAAAAACAAATTTCAACGTCGATTTAAAGTCATTACGAACTTAAAAAGAAAACTACTGACCGATTTTCATTACTACCCTATTGCAAAAAAAAGGTAATTAAAATTTAGAGGCCGATATTGGTACCAGTATTAAACGCAGACTAACCATTTGCACAGAATATCACAAACAAATGTGCACTTTCTATTCCCTCACTCTTACAGTCCGATTAGATGGTAATTCGTCACGACCAACAGCTTAACGTGCTAAATTAGGCACCACCGCCTCCAATTTCTTGACTCCCGGCTGCTATTATATAATATATGCAGCTGCTATAAGAATTCTTGATAGACAAACCTTACAACAGATTTTTGACCCGATTCGGGATTCGAACCCATAGTCAGAAGATGCATTTACTACCACTAGATCAACGAAGCAGTCATAAAAGATAACATTTGCTATATGAGTTTCAAGTCGTCATCAGTACCAAACAATTTATAGACACAAGGATTTCCTAGAGGTTTTATTATTTGACATAAGATTATCCTTTATTTTATTTTACCAGCTATCACTGTTTTTTGTCATAGGTTTAGATATGTTTCTGTTTATTTTTAAAGGACGGCTCATCTTTGTTATTCTCATTGTAATGATTACCCTATAACAACTAAAATATAGACTATCTTAGTCTACCGCAAACGTATCTAAACCCAAATGATCAACAGATTTGGTGCTGTGAGAGCCTTTTGATAGTTAGTGTCATGGTTTAGTTTTACAAAGTTTATATTATAAACGAAATTGCAGTCTACCAAAATTGAGTGGTTCCTGTAGCTTTTGGACACCTGCAACCAGTTTTAAACAAGAAACGATACAGATAAATATGATGGATGATTCTCCCCCCACCGATTTCCATTGCATCATAGTTTGTGCAGTTTATAACTTTAAATATTAAATATATTTAAAATATATATATTTAAATATATTAAATATATTTAGTTAAATATTATTACTGGGGTTTCAATTATCATTCGTTAGCATTTATAAAGAACCAAACTTCATAACAAAGTTTGTACATTAATTATAGATGTCTGAAGAAGACTATTAAAGTAAAGCTTCTTACCATTAAAAGGCATCAAAGTGCTAAACCCTCCAAAAAACAAGGCAAATATTAAGGTCAGCCTATTTCGTCAAAAGTTCGAATACATTTTATGAAGAATGTTTTACGATGATATTTATATACACTTGAAATAGTTATTTTATTTTCTAAACATCTAATTTTTTACTCTCATTCCTTATACATTAATTTTTAAACCTACCAGTTTCGAAAATAGTTTAGATGATAACGCCAGGCATAATTTATTTGATTTATTTAATGTTTCATACATTTATTTTTATTCAAACAAACTTCAAAATCCAATGCTGGACATAACCTCATTCTTCACATTCACATATTTTTAATTTAAATCTGCAGTTATATCTAAAATGTGATACAAGTTCATATTGATGTGAAATCAAACTCTTTCAGCGTAGGTACTACATATATAGATAGAATTGAGGAATTAATTGTTTATAAAAGAAACTTTTATCAACATATGTTAATACAACAATATGTTTATTTCATCGTATGTCGTCCGTTTTTATGGAATTTCATTTTCTTTTTTATGTTAAAAATTAAAACTTTACCTTCACATTTATTTATCGTATGTTGTTCTAATTTTAATAAATATGTTAAGAGGATATGCAATTTAAAATAAATACCTTATTTAAAATAATATCCAGAATGTTAATAAAAAAAAAACAACTTTATTGCTTTGTAACCTTTTGTATATGTATCCTGCAATCTAGTTTAAAAGAGTGAAACGTATTTATTTAATAAAATAAAATGAGAATATAGCTAATTGATAACTCATATATTACTTTACATAGTAAACCGTAACTGTTTTGTTTATATAAGATCTAAACTTCATAATTCAAACATTTTTTTATTTTTATCTTTTTATCAATTTGCCAAAATGTTCTCTTGAACCCTAAGTAACAAAAGATTGTTAACAAGCTAAAATTAAAGGCATGATTGACGTCAGGATTAAAGGATAATTTATAGAATCTGACGCCTGTCGAGTTAGAGATTACTGAAAGGCTACTACTAGCTATAAGATTAATTTACGTTTATATGTACCTTGATGTTGTGTTTATTTACTTCGTGTTTGGGGTTAAGGAAAACTTCGTGAGAAAATATATCTAAGAAATAAAAAATAAAAAAATAGGATGGGAGTGAAAAGCGAACAAACAGTTCACCCCGATTGTATTCCCGATTGTAAGTGGCTGCTGCGGTCCATAGACATCTACATATATCCTCGATTACGATTTAAAATGCAATACCAAGAGGACTAAGATGGAATGCCTCGCTTTTAGCAAAAAGCGCCTTCGGTTCTCTACGTTCGCCATCCACAGCACAGCAGCGTTAAGGTGCTATTTTACGTCGGCATTCTGTGAGAGCACGGTCCCCCCAGTCCTTTCGATCCATTCGTGCTACAACTATACTTATAATAAAGCTGCAGCATGGCTCTACTATGATGTAAATAATATAGTATACCGTAAGTTCTCTATGATATTTTCCTCAACTACACTAACGGGATATAGTGGGGTGATGGATGTTTTTGGACGCCACCACATTTTAATTTAATTAATGCTATGATTTGGTAAGGATTTTCTAAATAAAATGAACAGAAAATACGGAACTATCTTAGTTCTGTTTCCACAAAAAAAAAAGAAGCCTCAGGGTAATCATTCATTCATTCATTTATTATATTTAATTTTAACTTAAAGATATTTTCAAAATATTTTTAGATTTTCAACAAAATTTTATGTGAGTTAAGATTACATAATAGCTGTCTATAATATCTTTATTAATTCTGTATACAAAAATTAAAAAAAGACGTGGAATATGTTTAGTTACTTATACGTTATAGTTCAGGAAAATGCTAAACATTCATAATTCACGATTACAGGCTTTGACCTTTATTTAATGTGTTAGAATCAATAAATTTGAGCACATAAATGATGTACCTTATATTATATCACTATATTACTTACGTCAGTGTTTTAAACGTTTTGTTATTAAAGTGCTGACTGAATTGAAAACATTTGTTTACGCCATTTTCTACATAGGTACATGATGAGCGCATAAGGGCAGCTATACTACACTACGTCAATGCAGTCGTCCAACCAATCAAACCGCAAGAATATGACGTGATGTTCGAGGTGGGGCTCGTGGCGAAGATGCAATGTTTTACGTACTTTCTTATTATAATCTTACTTACTTGTCAGCATTCAACTAGTTAACCATCATTTTCTGTAATTTATATGTACGCAATAAAATTATGTGCAGAAAATTTGAGGTGTTTTAAATACACTTCCATTGTGTCATCTTCGACACCATTTAATAGAAAAACCTCGCTAACGAAAACAATATTAAGAATAAAACCTATGCATAATTAAAATGAATTTACCTAGAAATAGTAAATTGATGTTTTTTAGTTAGTTGAAGTTGAAATGGTACTTCGTTACCGTCGATAAGTGCGAGTGTGAGTAGTGGTAACATTTAGTACGGTATTAAAAAAATCACGTTTTTTTTTTAAATTCACCGCTGGAGCTGCGTAAGTATAATATTTTATTAAACCTACTTATATAAAATATTAAATAAAATAAGAATGATACAAATACATGTACCATACAAATACACGCATAGTTTTTGAATAGCAGCTCCCTTCCCTCTCACAGTTGCGTGGACTATTACGGTCATCACCAAACCCAACACCACTACTTCTAAAATTAGTAACCTAGGAAAAACACAACACCTCTTTCGTTTCGCCTCTAAATGAGGGATTATCAGGAGAAATAGACCGCCATGGCTAACCACTAAGTAAGTGGTGATCCAACCAAGATACCCATCTACCATTGATACAATTTAATTACGTTCATCACCTTAAAAATAATAATTTTATACAGGTGTTGTTACGAATTTTAATGAAGATGGACACTATTTGCGTGTATATGTCGTTTTAGTTTGGGCAGTTGGATCAAATATAGGAAATCTAGTCCCAAGCTTAAACCCCGTCGGCACTGTTTTAATTTTGACAGTGGTTGCGCGGAAAAAAGAAAACTGATACTCTCACATATTGTTCGGTTTAAAGAAATTTATTTCTCATAAGAACATAAAATGATTCACTTATAATGAGATACAAAGTACTTATTATACTAAAGTAAAACTATCACATCTACCTCTAGTGCTGGAAGTGTTATAGTTTAAGCTTATTTACTATGAGATATAAGATTAAGATTATTTACTATGAGGTATACGTGTGAGATACCACATATTCAAAAAAGATTACACTGTACGTACGTATTTCCTAAGTTTACTTTTAAACAATTTCACGTAATTGCAATTTTTTATATCATCTGGTAGTTAATTAAACAGCTGTGCTCCCTCAAACAACAGGGTTCTTTTGCCATAATTAGTTCGTGCAGTTATTGTAGTTTATTTTTACTTATTAAGTTGTGTGTTGTTGTTTTTTTATGTAATTGTATGTTTGATTGAATATAATTAGTGGTAATATATTTTATATGAGGGTAACTGCAATAAATGTATAGTTGTGTAAGGTTTAGTAAGTTAGTTTTTTTCGAACTCCAACAAAAGTATAGTACTTTTATTGGAGTTCGAAAAAAACTAACTTACTAAACTACTGGAGTTAGATAATGATAGTGGAATAATGTTTTGATAATTTTATGTTGTGTCCTTTGAAGTGAATTTAGATTTGTTTTAGCGGCTGATCCCTATATCTCAATTAGATATTCGATATGTGATTTAACTAAAGAGTTGTATATAATTGTACGAACCTTTTCCGGGATACAGTTTGCGACTTTACGTAGTGACTAGACTAGACTTTACTTAGTAATGACATCAATTTTCATTTGACGTGATCAATATGCATTCTCCAAGTTAGTTTATCATCTTCCAAAAGACCTAGATATTTTTCCTGAGTTGAATGTTTTATTATTTTATCTTCAATAGTAAGATGTGCAAACTCTGGTAAAGGTTTATTCTTTGTAGAAAAAATCATGAAAGATGTTTTTGACATATTAATTGTTAGCAGGTTATATTTTAACCATTCTCCGAGTAAGTCAAGATCGTTTTGAGCATAGGTTATAATGTTGTGAATACATTTATCAAAATAGAAGAGACATGTGTCTCGGCATATAATGTTAGGTTAGGCCCTGTTAGCCCTATTTTGTTTATAATATTTATATAAATTAAAAACAATAATGGACTTATAATTGAGCCTTGAGGACATCCGTAGGATACGTTTTTAATCGAGCTAGTAAAATTATCCATTTGAACAACTTGTCGCCTATTAAGTAAAATGATGTGAACATTTCGAGGGCCCTGCCTGTAACGCCTATGTCGTTTAGTTTCTGCAACAATTTGTGATGGATTACTGTGTCAAATGCTTTTTTTATGTCAATAAAAATCCAAAGCGAAATTACAGTTTTAATTTTTGTGATTAAGTCTACTGCAGCTGTCAGAGAGCTCGATTTGGAACGAAAGCCATATTTTTGGTCAATTAAATACTTCTTTTTATTAGGTATTCATTTAGTCGGTTATAAAGAACTCGTTCAAATATCTTTGATATAACAGGCAAGACAGAGATTGGTCTGTAGTTACTTAGGTCAGTCCTACTTCCGGATTTAAAAATAGGACTGACTTTAGCAATTTTAAGTGTGTCGGGAAAAAACACCGCGTGTCAAACACATATTTATGCAGTTCGCTAGCCTCTCTACAATTATAATTTTTAGGCATTTAATCGCTTTGGTGCTGATACCATCTAGGCCAGTACTAGTGTTGGTATCAAGATCATCGATTATTTTTGATACTTCAGTAATATTACAGGGTGTAAGTTCACTAAGTATTATTTTATGTGCATAGTTAAGTTCGTACATAAGTGTGTTACCGCTGTTTATGTGATACATGTTAAGACTTTTGTTAGCCAAGTCCGAGCCTATTGAGGAGAAAAATGAGTTAAATACATCGAATTACCTTCTGTTATTAGTCCCGTGTTCGATATTAGTTTGGGAGGAGCACTGCTGTCTTTAATTTCGTTTAACGCTAAGTTATTAATTATCTCCCACATTTTCTTAGGTTTATTGTAACTGTAATGAAATAAGTTATGATATTGGGTTTTCTTGCGTGTCTTGATAAGATTTTTAACTTTTTCTGCTCTTCAATTAAGTTAGTTTAGTCAATAATCTTATCATCTTTTGGGAGATTTACTCTGCTGCCATAAGTTGTTTCGTTAATTTATTGAGTTTATAATATCTCGGTTTATCCAGTCTTTTTGTGGAGGGTTAAGAATTTTTGTCTTGCTTACTTTAATTTTTATTTATTTGTTCTAACATAAATCTCTCTGGGTAGTAATAATCATATTCTGCATTAGTGTATTTGGTTTTTAAAGTAGTATAGTATAAGTTTTCATAATCAAGTGCTTTATATTGAACTATTTTATGTCTTTGTTGTTAAGTTGCTTATTTCAAGAAATATCTGCTTATGATCAGATAGGCATGATTCAATTATTGAGAAACTAAATGAGTGATTGTTTATATTCGTACATACATACTTGTTCGGTTGGTTATTGTTTGCCGGTGTCTTTCCGTCCTATATCCACGCACTGAAGGGGGAGGTGGGTCTAGAATGTGGTGCCACCTGTTTGACCAATAAGAAGCGCGCCCCGCCGAGATGGAGTGGTAGAAGTGGCCTGCCCATATATGGACGCGTACTGCCGTTGCTCAGCCCCCTTCTTGCATAGTAGTTCGAAGACTTCCCTAGTTGTGATCGCACCTCTGTGGCAGTCGCGGCACAGAACCGCTAGAAGTAACCGCTTTGCATAGTGCGAGTTGTCGTCGCACACCGCACCTCTTCCAACGCACCACATACCAGGAGCGTCGTCCATGAGGCACCAAGGAACTCCACCCCGGTAAGTGCTTCCTTCTTTTTACTAGGACTTGAGCCGTTTTTGTTTCCCCGTCACATTTTTCTGCCCCTACCGGCTCAAGTAGAAGTCCTTCAAGGCACTGGTAAAGTAGTAGATTTTTGGAAAAGCGAGTGCATTTCCCAAGGCTGTCACGTGCCACGTCAGCCATCTTTTTTGAGGGTTCAAGAAACCGCACATACAGTCAATATAGTAACATCTCGCATAACTAGGTCAATGACCGACCCGGGAATCGAACCCAAGAACCCCTATCGCCGAAAACATTTAAAATTATTGGCGCGCCACCATTTCTGTTCCTTCGCCTCGGATCTGTTCATTGGCCCCACCATTTTTCTGATTCCTTCGAGCTGAATTCGAAGGAACAGCCTCTCGCTCAACCAGACAGCTTTTTGTTAATTCGCTTTATAGTCTGTTTATTTGTTTGTTTGTCTATAAGTAGAGATTTATTAATCGGTTAAAGTACAGACTTAAAACATTAAAAAAGGCCTCACAACCAGACGACACATAACAATCATTATCATCATTACAGCCTATCACAAGACCACTACTGAACAAAAACCAAAGAATCCACAGTTCTGAGCCTGCATTTATCGACAACTGGATCTTTTACTATGTCGCCATTACATTTAGTGGCGGAAAATTTACTTACGAATATGCCACTCGTTTTTATTTTATTTCCCCTTTAAAACTATAAGAGACTAAAAAGTACAAAATATTTTTTTCAAGCTGCTTACAGCTTTGTTACCACATAAAGATAAAATGACGAACGTGGTGGTCATGCGATACAAATATTTTATCATGTATAACATGTTTAAATATAAAATATTTTTAATTTTACATTAAAGTTGTATTTAAAAGATGACGGTTAATATGTAGCCATTATAATTTAAATAATTTAAACTAAATGGCATTTGGGAATAAGATCTAGATTCCCTTTGGTTAAACTTTGACAGATGAAATCCATTAGGATTGAGCTCTGATCTCGAATTACAGCGGTTTTGTGTTACGGTAAATTCCTCTTATTTCCACTCCATTTCAACATCCCAGTATTCACATGAATTTTGATTCGGTTGGATTTCTCTTTGTTTTTATTTTTCATGCTTAATATATATTTTACCACTCTTTACCATCTTTGTTGAATTTATCTAAATTATATGATATTTCTGAGAGATTTCGTCGTGTATTGGTATTGCAAGAGAATCCACCACCCCATATCATTCCGTGAGACGGACAGTACCATAATTAATAGTCGGCAAGATGATGGTAATTTCTGAGAGCGTTTTTGAGCAGATAATCAGCACTATGTTTCAATGCGTATTGTTGGACTTCACATGTCCTCAAAATACTTTACTATAGATTTCAGCTTTCAGAACGACATATTTCTGCATCGTTTAATATTCAGTAACAATATCAAGGTGCAGGCACTATCATGGTCTTGGAAAAATCAATACTTACAAAAGTATGTACTAAAGTGATATACGAGTGTGAGATTAATATGACGAATTTCTCATGCATTAATTTATTACAGCCCTTCACACAAATCTACTGCAGAACATAGGCCTCCCCCGAGGAATGCTACAAAGTACGACCCTGAGTCCTGCATATCTTACCAGGTAGTCACTCCATCTAGTGGGGAGGGGGATGCCATGAACTTCGCCCACCGGTATGAGGCTGCTATCCGAGAACCTTTTTTCTTCTTCGGTTGTCCATTCTTAATGAATACCCGTGATAAATAATTACAAATAATTTGTAAATTACATATTTTATGTCTCAATACCTCAATAGGTCTAAAATTATTTTTATTTCGGAATTATTTCATACGCTCTACTATATGAGCATAACAGGCAATAAATTCATATTTAAAACACTTTTCAAATTTTCATGAAAATTCAATTTTTTTTTTGTTATGGTTAAAATAATTAAATGGAAAAATAAATGAGTGTACGTTGAGTTTAGAAAAAAGAGTGCTTATTTATCGTAACATTACAAACCCGTTACAAACTTTTTTGGTACCTCACAATATTACAAACACTTTACAATTGGAATAAACATTTAATAAAATAATGTGGAAAAACAACCTGAGACCTAAATCCACAAATTAATTACACCTTAAATTTAATAACGTTACATAAAATTTTAAGATAATTGATGGAATCAAGCGTTACTTTGCGAAAATCCATTATAATAAAAAAATATAAATTACTTCGCGACCTTCCGCTAAATAAATACAATGATGTGTCTTACCTGGATTGAAGAGCACCTCCCGACCTCCCTCAATTGCATGCACTAAGTCCGTCACCACTGTGTGCAGTGTATGTAGTGACTAGTGGTGACGGAGTTAGTGCATGCAATTGAGGGAGGGCGGGAGGTGCTCTTCAATCCATGTAAGACACATCATTGTATTTATTTAGCGGAAGGTCGCGAAGTAATTTATATTTTTTTATAAAACTTTAAAGTAAATTTTATAAAAGAATCCACTCCATTGTCTCGTGGGTGTAGTAAAAAGGGGTAATGTTTGTAAATCTCATATTCTACAATAGATGTGGTACTGCCATGAATTTAAATTCATATACAAAATATCCGAAATCAGCAGCTACGTAAAAGACGCAAGAAATCTGAAAATAGATTTGAATCTGGAAATTGAACAGTGATGGGCACCAGAATGTTCCTAGTAACAACTTAATTAAAAATATTGCCGTTCAAGTTTAAAAATCGAAGAATTATCATCAGCAAATCTTATTATATCAGGGTAAGGCAAGTCATTCATAAAATAAGAACAGATATGGGTCGAGAATTGAGCCCCGAGGAGCGGAGCGAGGAGCTACGGGCCGAACCTTGCTAAAATCAAGGTATTTGTATGGGTTACCAATAATTATTCCGTGTCTGGATGTTTGTCCTTTTAAAATTTATGTATGTGAACTGCCTCCACGATACCTGAAAAATTCCTAGTGTGGAGTAAAGTTTCCTTAAATAAAAATATAACAAGGATATGACAAGTTCTTCCCCTGACTTGTACACGAGACTTGCCTGTATGTGACTCCATGCCAAATACAAAGAAATTTTCGGTTCTTAATTGAGCCGTGTTGGGGGACGTTTTTTCAATTATAGTTTACAAAGTTGAACAATATATTATTAAAACATTTTAAAACAGCGTAATAGTAATTACTCCATATCTAGGGTTTATTATCCAGAAATGTACTTTTTAGGGTTCCGTAGTCAACTAGGAACCCTTATAATTTCGCCATGTCTGTCTGTCCGTCTGTCCGTCCTCGCTTAATCTCTGTGACCGTTAGCACCAGAAAGCTGAAATTTGGTACCAATATGTGTATCAATCACGGCGACAATGTGGTAAAATAAAAATTGGAAAAAAATGTTTTATTAGGGTAGCCCCCCTATATGTAAAGTGGGAAGTGATTTTTTTTTTTAATTTCAAACCTAACGTGTGATATATTGTTGGAAAGGTATTTAAAAATGAATAGGGGTTTACTATAGGTTTACATATAGGGTAAAGTGGGAAGTGATTTTTTTTTCTAATTTCAACCCTAACGTGTGATATATTGTTGGAAAAATATTTAAAACCGGCCAAGAGCGTGTCGGGCCACGCCGTGTAGGGTTCAGTAGTTTCCCGTCCGTCACAATAAGTGTTCCCACTTATGAGTTTAAAGGTGGGTATCCATTATGTTCGCGCTCCAGCAGCCCTCCGCGCTCCTGCAACTGCTCCCGGTAGTGGGTACTGTTGTTTCCATCCAAGTTCAAAATGATTTTCCTAGAAAGTCCTTATAAAGTTCTACTTTCAGATTTTTTTCATATTTTCTAAACTTATGTTTCAAAAGTTAGAGGGGGGGGGGACACATTGCTTTTTACTTTTGGAGCGATTATTTCCGAAATTATTGACATTATCAAAAATGATTTTAGTAACTACGGAACCCTACACTGAGCGTGGCCCGATACGCTCTTGGCCGGTTTTTTTAAATATTATAATTAGCCTTCTTATATTATATTTGTATAATTTAAAGTACGTTAGCAATAAACCTTTAAGCAGTAAACCTATTATTCAATTATTTCGAGCACTTTGTTGATTGCTGTTTATTATGAACTTAAATACATAATGAAATCGGGAATTTATTTTCACATGAGCATAAAATGCTGGGAGTGGTTCAGGATAGTATTCGAAGGGTGTATTTGAAACCGAGACTTTTCAATTTCACAGTTCCTGTCCTACAATATAAGGTAATTTACTTTTTTTTGAAATATCTATTGCGTCACCTTCGATCCAAACTCATTTGTTCTCCTGGCGCATCATAAATCACTGTAGCGTCTAAAAAAACATTTTTATGCCTCTCTTCAAATATTGTTACAAATATTTTATTTATAATATAATATTTAAATAGTGAGTATGTTAATATTCAAATACATTTTGCTACCTGCCTCGTTAGTCTAGTGGTCGTAAACGCGACTGATTTCCCCCTCAACAATGGGTGCTGTAAAGTGCTCGAAAGTTCCTGGTGTAAAAATAAGTTAATAAAATCCTTAAAAACTAGTTTTATTCGAACTTTTATAAGACTAATTGTTATTCTATTTGTAAAATCACGTATATCATTGTATAAAAAATAAACTGATTAGTTGTTATAAACGACGGGATGGTGCAAGATAAATACGGCCGTCACCCTTGTGACCTTTACCTCACCCTTCGTGGAAATGAGCGATCCGTTATATTGATTAGGTAAACACGCCGATAAAAGAAAATGTTAAGTTCTCTAAAAGTGTTTCACCTAACGTTTGTGTTTCAATATAATCTGAGTACTTCAATCTGTTGATCTGTCTATCTGTCTTGCCATCCGGTTATGATCGGTGTGTCTTCTTGGTTTTTTGTTAAGGTATGTAATAGCGCTTTACAACATTTGTATGCATTACCACTTACCATCTGGTGGGATATTAGTCAAAGACTTCTTAATTCTTAATGAATAATTTGTTTACCGGAAAAGATACAAAGTCGTTACCTTAATAACAAAGACGCAAGTAACTCTGGGCCGCCCATCTCATCTTTCATTTCTTCCTGACGTCTCTTACGTCATCGACGGGATGATATGAGGTAGTGAATAATTAGTGTATATATATATATATATATATATATATATACGGCATTATTATTATTATTATATATGACATTACAAATTTAAACAAGCAATTATCAGATTGTGATGAAAACTGTTTGCAAGAAACATTTGCTTTAAAACATACTTGTTAAAGCTTAAGAAAACTAGTGGTTGCTTTTTATCCACATAGTTTGAAATATTGCCTTTGAAAGATGGAGTTTCAAAACTTAAGTTTAAATCGTTGAGGTAGAAATCTTTAAATAAAATAGCTCAAAGTAAGTTTATCGCAACATTTTTTTAAGTGTTTATTCGTTGAATGTCTATATAGACACTTCCACACTTATTGATTTATTAATTTAAAAACTAGAATGCAGCTTCATACTGCTAAGGGTACATAAGACGAACTTAATGCCATGCCATTCGTTACCAGTCAACCCTGTATGTCAAAGACAAATTCTTTATCTTCTATTTGTGTATCAGTCCGTAAAGTACACAAATGCATATGGGCCTCACTCATTGTATGAAGTACTCGCCTTTAACGTCACACTTCGATATCGCAGTACCGGACTCTGGAACTGCGATCGCGAAGCGTCTTTGTATTTTACGCTAAGCGTTAGTGTGATGGTTAGTACAACATTCTATCGGAAGTCATAAGATGGTGATCTTATGACAAAATAGTTTAAATCACACCACTTGCAAATAAATCAAATAATAAAATCTAATTAAATTATATTTATTCAATATAATAGATACTATTGTAAACATTTCATATTATTAACAATAGGTTAAGCTGCAGCTTTACTATGTAGCGGCAGTATGACAGTGTAGAGGTTGTGAAAGAATATAATTATGTCATCCATGTCGTTAAAGGTGACAGTGGGAAAGAAACCAGAAGATGGGCAGCAGCGTCTTCCTCATAACAATAAAAAAACTGCGATTGCGACCCGACTGGCAAAGAGTAATTAAGATAAGGCTAGTGTGACCTTTTGGCCACTCTAAAGTTGATGCCCATGAGACAAAATGAGTACGGTACACACGGTAGTACTACTCTACCTAATATATCATAAAATATTCGTATAGCTCCCATGTAGTAACTTTATTGCACACCGGATGGCTACTTTTAATTTTTGGCACCCGTCAAACTTGACCCACGGTAAGTAATTGTGTTATATGAATATAAACTACGGTCTAGGAGACCATCAATTCATTAGCAAGTCGTGGGAATAATAGAAATTTTGCCCGGCTTGAGAAAATACTACTTTCAACAGCTTCACAATCTACGTATATGAATAATTCAAGATTTCAGTACTGACTTCAAATAACATTTGACTTTCAAAAATAAGGCTTCTTGTGAAATAGATTATTGAAGTGAAATTTCTCTATCGACGTAGTGGATATAATTAGTAAGCTATTAAAAATTAAAAGTCTCACGTCTTGTAACGTTTCACCGCGGGGTCTGCATGAGCATATCCTATACCTTTAAACGAGCAATTCTTGTATATATATATATATATATATATATATCTCAACCGGGTACTATATATATATATATATATATATATATATATATATATATATATATATATATATATATATAAACTACTTATAAACTAAAAACTACTTAAAAACTAAACTAAAATATGAGTTATGTCGTAAAAACATGCATAGTTTTTTTTATATAATCGTGTATTTATCAAAACTAGTCCATTACTTTATAAAAATAAATTCTTTCACTGCATTGCTTCATAGATTGTCAGCGTAAAAACCTAATATTTTATCGATCAGTCAATGTAACAAAGTTTTATTTTTACATGCACATACAATATATGCATTTATAACGGGTATCCCATTAAGAGTGTTCGTTTTGTAACTGGTCACTTTTTTAAAATTGTAGGAATAAAATGTTTGACATACGCTATCAGTTGATTTGGGAATAACAAGTATTGAATGCTGTACTAAAAATAACTTTTTCTTTTTATATTTTTAAACCCATTTAAAAAGAAAAAAAAAAAAATAAAAAACAATTAAACCCCCCCCCCGCCAAAAAAAAAAAAAAAACCAAAAAACCCAAAAAATAAAAAACGCGTTAAAATAATGTTAAACTCGATACAAAAATATGGTAAAAGTTACGAAGAGAGAAATTTTAAGCTTTGTAAAAAATATTTGACTAAATTCCAAAAAATTTAAAGACGACCGCACATTTATAATTCATGTGCTAAAATCTTGAAAGATCGGATAGTTAGCCTTTCGTACAGATCCATCGTCTAAATATATGAAGAGGATTCTTTAAATATCTCTTATTTGGGGCGTTATTAGAGCAGAAGTGAGCCATTGAAGTTGCAATTCGTGAAAAGAAACATATAAATAGGCAGTCGTTTGGCCAATATTTTATATAAACAAGGCATTTTCATGTATACTGTAATAAATATTTTAATTGATGTACTTTCTGTTAGGAGCCGCGGTAGCTCCGATGGTTAACGCTCGCTGTAAATATAGAACGGGAAGAAATAAGAATATATTATAATACATAATACAGAACGCGAGTAACTCGGGTTCGATCCCCGCCGGCACCAATGATATTGTTTATTGCAATTTTAAGTGCTGATTTACCACGTGCTCGGCGGTGAAGAAAAATATCGTGAGGAAATCTGCATGTCTGACAATAAGAAAAAAAATTTCGAAGACATGTAAAGTTCGCCAACACGCATTGGGGCAGCACGGCGGACACTTCCTTGCCATAAAACCCACTCAGAAATGAGGGGAGGCCTGTTCCCAGCAGTCGGACTTATATAGGCTGTAACTTTACTTTACTTTACTTTACTTTCTGTTATTTAAGTACGTTTAGTAGGATTATAATCAAACACTAACTGACTAACATTTTATGGTCCATATATGGATAAAATTAAATTCTTTTTAAATATAACTGTTTTCATGTATTTTCACGCGTTTACTTTCATAACTTCAGCTTTTAAATATTATTGCCCCGGTGAACAAACACATCAGGACTTCAAATAACTCAGTTTCACTAGGATGTAAATGAAACCTCGAAGTTTTTAAATAAGTAAAAATTAAACACAATAAATAATAAATCGATAAATTTTTAAGATTTAGTAAACGAGTATCTCCTAGTACACATTGATATGGCGTCACAAGATAATCCATCATTCGATTCCATTCGTGGATATTGTAAGAGGTGACTGTACGAAATGCCAGAAGGAATTCAAAGTTTCCGACAGTTGTCGGTATAACCAAATCGTTTACGCCTGATGCAAAATATCCTATCCAGAGACGGAGGGCAGCATTGAAGTTGCTAGCTAATTGCCACTGGGATCACCAATCTGCCTGCCAAGCTTGCCGATTTAGGCAAATCCTCCCTATAACGGGAAAATCTTCGTTCAGCAGTAGACTTTTACAAACTATTGAAGAATAAAAATGTGTATTCGCTTAACCAAGGAAAAAAGATGTAATTAGTGCCATATTTTATAATTGCGGAACTGCTTTTGTTGGATATATTTTTTTTTTGGTTTGGCATAGTGCTTATACCCAAAAATCTATTATTTACTAGCTTTTTGCCCACGGTTTCGCTAGCAAGGTCTTCAATTTAGTTTAAAAACAATTTAGAAACATTATCAATTTAGAAACATCAACAACCTTGGTATCTGTTTCTATATTGGATGTAAATTATTGAAATTTGGCAACACAATATTCTACAGAAACACATTAGTGAGTTTATTAGTTTATCAATTGCATTAATAGCATACATCTAGCAACATGTTTTTAAATCGGGCATGTCTTGCGAAGTGTGTTTATAAAAAGTAAATTATTCTATAATCAGAAATGCATAACTTACATTTATTTATAATTATAGTTCATACAGTTTTGACAAAAAAAAATGTTGAATTGCATGTTTTTTTTTTTGGTAATAAACGGCATAGTTTTTTTTTTGTGATATTTAACCATTGTCCCATTTAATATTGATCGGCACCATATAATAGATACCGGTATTTTTGATAATTTCGAATTTTTTTTTTGCTTTACAAATTTGTCTGATTACTTACAGCTCAAAATAATAAAGACATGCAGTTGGAAATCCGCCTGCCACGGCGTTTTCTTATAGGATAGGGTGACAAATGAGCACACAGTCCACATGATGGTAAGTGGTTGGTGCGACCCATAGACATCTACATCTATCCTCGATTGCAAATCAAAACGCGGATGCGTTGCCACCCGTAAGGACTAAGATGGAGTCTTCTACGGACTAAGAAGAAGGCCTCGTTTCCAGTAAAAAGGGTCTCCGGTTCTCTACACTCACCATACGAAACACAGCAACATTAGCTACTATTTCACGCTGGTATTATGTGAGAGCATGGTCCTTCCTCGGTTGAGCCAAACCATTGGTGCTACAACTATACTACTAATATTACTGCAGCGTGGCTCTACTACGTATAAAAACATATTTAGCAATGTATGGGAGGAATCGAAATGATGAACGGCAAAGGAAATATTCTATTAGCAATGGAAAAAACGACGGAATAGAGAAGCGGATAGTAGAAGAGACCGATAGAAATCAATACCCCATTTCGTCTTGTGGTTGTCGTTAAAATGCGACAGAGGGAAACTATAACAGGAGATAAGTGGGAGCATCATCCTGATAATAGCGTAAGATAATAAAAAGCTGCGGTTCCCAACCCGCTTGCCCAGCGTGGCTACTACTGCAAATATCCGGGTTACTTGACAAACAATAGATGAACCCTGTCATCAGCAGTGGACAAACCTATTAAAGGTAAAAAAGTACATACATCTGAGTTTTAGAACAAAAAATAATTAATTGTTTCCAGGCGGAATGACCGCTACCACACGGCGGGAAGCCGAGTCTATTTTTCGGCTTTTTCGCTCGTTTAGCACCACCCGGAGGACACGTGTAGAGTGGGCCTAAGGTTTGGTGGTCGAAGCCTACGGACGCGAGCGACTCATCCCCCATAAAAAATAAAAATAAAATTTTTAACTTCTTAGATATTATGCAGGTTTTCTCGCGATATCTTTCTTTACCACCGAGAACGTAGTAAATCGAAACTTCAAATTGCAATTAAAATATGAGTTGTGTCGGGCGGATCGAATTTGGGTTGCTTACGTACTAAGAAAATTACGTTTGTATCGGTTCAATTACCGGCTTGGACAGATGACTTTCAAGATTTGATCAATGCAGTTCTATCCATAGTTAAAATAAAATTAAAGATGTGTTTAAAAGTTGCTTATTTTGATATTTATAGTACTTTTTCGCAAGAGTCTTTTACTCATGTGAGCTGTGAAGCCGGGACTGTCAGAAAAATCTTAATAGGTATTTCTAAAATATGAAGGCTATCTTAATATAGGACGAACTATTTTAACAAGTCTCATTAAAAATAAAAAATAAACAGCTTACATACGACATACCTATGTGTAAAATAGCGTTTATTACATGTTCACTTTTTTTTTAACTACTTAGACGTCAATATCGCCGCGCATTTTGCATTTTGCTAAAAGTGACAATTACGATAAAACATTCTTATAAGTCCAGATACTTAAGTCTCACAATTTTTGATGCTGCAAGAATATGTTTTCAATATAATTCTTGTTAATTTAATGTTACTTATTATTAGTTTATTTAGCAGTATGTAGATGGCGCTATTATGAGATTAAAACTATGAAACCATTTCATTCGGGGAGAGAACACTGAGATAATCTTCCAAAAGTGTGGTCACTCTTGTTTGTGCATCCCTGCGGGGGGTACATATTGGCACCGACACAACCAATCCACTTCAACACAAGTACCAACCGGTGTGCCTTTTTCTATAATCTATTCCTGATCACAAAGATTTAGCACACGTTCTCCTGAGATGTCAGTGGTTCTGACCAAGGTTCGAGCCACTTTCCATGGGAGGTCTTTGTCTACCCTTTCCACAAATACACAACGATGAGCTTGTCCAGGATTCCCAGGAAGACTAACCAGCACAATCGTTTCCGATCTCGGCGGAAGAACAACCTTCTTAAGGTTGTACACATTCCCTCGGGACACTCCTTCCACGAAAAATTCCTCTTGTCCACATTTCAAAATACCTGGCTTAACGTTGATCTCACTACAATCCTTCCTCATAAAGTCTAGGCTTATTATGCAGTTCTGCAGCTGCTCATCGGACCAGCGGGCCTGTTCATCCTGTCGGCGAGCCTGGTCCTATAGCATCATCATCAGAGCACCGAAGTCAGGTGCTGGAGATGCAGGAGCTGCTGACAGGCCGGCCTCCGTGGTCGGCAGCTGGCCCTCCGACGTTTGCGGCGTTGCACCATCAAGTCGTCTCTGGTGGTCCGTCTCCTGTTGGCGTTGACTTCGGATACGGATACCCTTCGTGTCAAAATCCGTGTGTAAAATCGGGATGATTTGATCCCACTTCTGATAAAAATTGTTACAAGCTTAAGGTTCGTGACAGTAAAACCTAACTGCCGATTGAGTTACCAAAATTGACTTGATTACATAGATCGCGACGATGTATTTTTTTTTTCAAAATTCCTATAAACAACAACGGTTGCCACGCTACCATCGATACGCTTTGCTGGAGTTAACACGCACTCATATATATGTCTCTACTATCGCCTACTGAAATGCGGTGGGTCCTAAATTAAGTTCTTCGGAATAGAATGCGTAAATTTATACAACCTTAATACAGCATATATAAATTTTGATGCAAGACACTTAAAGTCCATGTGGCAGGAGAGAGATTCAAAATATTATTTATCCTTTTCCTTTTATAAAAATATTTAAAGTACTTATTGGATAAAAGATGTAAAGAGTGCAACTGTGTCAACATATAGTCATAACAATATAATTTGGCCAGCAGTATACTTATAGCACTATGATTTAATTCAAACCGTTATAGTTTTAAAAGTATACATTTATTGCCTTGATCGAATTCTGCTGTGGTTATTTATATAAAAGTTTTTTTTCTTCACTTTCCTACTTTAACGTCTGTGTCCTTTGTTTCTGAATAATTAACGGCAAGATCAACAGACCATCTATTGATTGATTGATGGATGGATGGATGGAATTATCGACTTACAGGTTCTTATTTCTCTCGCGTTGAGATTTTTAATACGTTCAATATTCTACTTTTAAATGTGAATTTTGATCCTCGAAAATGTGTCATAAAATCGTAAAATAACAATTTCTGAAGGGATGCTGAAGAAACGAATATTTCCGATGGAATTTCATTTCGATAATTTTGGCCAACAGTATACTTATATCATTATAATTTAGTCACACAGTTTTAGCTTCAACAGTATTCATTAAGTGATTCTAAGGATCGAATTCTGCTTTGGTTACTTATATAAAAGATGTTTTTTCACTTTCCTATTTTAAAGTCTATGTCATTTGTTTTTGAATCATTAACGGCACGAATGGTCTGTTAAATGATTGATGGATCTAATTATAGATTATACAGGGTTTTATTTCTCTCACATTGAGATTTTTATTATCTTCAATATACTATTTTTATATGTAAATTTTGATCCTGGAAAATACGTCATGAAATCTTAAAATAACAGTTTCTGAAGGGATGCTGAAGAAACGAATATTTCCGAAGGAATTTTATTTCGATATGGAGTTTCTTATTGGCATTGTAATCCTACACGCCTGGAAACAGCTGGTTTTTCTCACAAATGGGTTTAACGTAATACTAGTCACTGCTCAGATTGCAATTTTTGTACAAATCTGTTCCATTTCTTGTTACATTATAGACAAGTTAGTAACTATATTTTCTTCTTAAATTTCTTCAATAATCTTCAGTCGTTTGTTGTACACCGTTAAACTCGGGCCTTTCTCAATATTAGGAAGGAATTACCATTGTGATTTCTTATATTTACGCGAACACTACACATGATTAAAACTACTTTTACGGATTTTATCGCGTTTATTTTTGCTTTTAATTACTTTTATTTTTAATTCCCGACAACCATTACATCAGATTTGATAGACCACAAATCCTCGCGAAAGAACACCGATTCCTACCAAGGATGATACGTGAGGCTATTGAAATTAAAAAACATCCTAATTTCAATAGAGAAGAAGGCTGGGTACTACAAATACCAAGCAAACCACTGCAAGACCTCAAGACATAGTCAGTTCATTTTGCATAGATCGGACCATAAACAATAATTAAAAAAAGCTGAAGGTACTCCGAGTTTAATAATGACATCAGGACGTCAGTCACCTCAGTCCCCCGTGACCATGGGTGCTGGAAAGCACCCGAAACGTCGGGAATTAAAAATAAAAGTAATTAAAAGCAAAAATAAACGCGATAAAATACGTAAAAGTAGTTTTACCATTATTCATAATACAGGTGACATGTATGTTTTTATACGTGGTAGAGCCATGCTGCAGTTATATTAGTAGTATAGTTGTAACACGAATAGATCGGCTCGACCGGTGAAAGACCACGCTCTCAAATAATACCAGCGTAAATTAGTAGCTTAATGCTACTGTGTTTCGTATGGTGAGTGTAAAGAACCTTTTTACTGGCAACGATGCACTCCATCTTAATCCTTATGGGTGACAACGCATCTGCATTTTGATTTGCAATCGAGAATATATGTAGATGTCTATGGGCCGCAGCAACCACTTACCATCAGGTGACTGTGTGCTCGTTTGTCACCCTATCCTAAAAAAAAAGTTAACCAGTTCACCGTGCAGTGGCGGCGCAAGAGAATTCTTCACCTCACTTTTAACACAGTGTCTTCAGAGCCGTTATGGCTTATGACAGATGACGATATAACCATCTCGTTTTCGCCAGGCATAAAATATTTAGACTGGTAACGGAGAGAAGCGTTAAAGATGCGAAACGCCTTGTACTGCAATACAATCTATGTAATCTCATCTGCTGAAAGGAATTTACTTAATGGTTATACTTGGACGTGGATTGACGACGTCTTAGGACTGTGCACAGGGCTGCTATTTACCCATGTGCAAAATAGCGGTTTTCACATGTTCACTATTCTTCCTAAAACTACTTATACATCAAAGTTTCGCCATGCAGTACACCTTACCACTCTGACACTGACAAATAACTTTCGGCATTTTGCTAAAAGTGACAATTACGATAAATCATCCCCAATTACTTAAATTCTGACAATTTTTTATGTTGCAAGAATAATTATGAAATAGAATTCTCTTTAATTTAATGTTATTTATTATTATTTTATTTAGCAGTATGTTGATGACGCAATCATGAGATTAAAACTATAAAAACCAAAACTGTGCCCTCTAGTACTCAACGACAATAAGTTGAGGTGCGACTGGAGTGGTCCAATCACACAACAAAGCCGCCAACATTTATATAATCTATAAATTAGGCATAGAGTGATGTGGACTCTAATAAATATCTGCTTCTGTGAAAAATACAGTGTTAGTGCCGCTAGCGGTATGTATTAAAATTATTTTACGATATATCAAAATTAAGAAAAAGTTGTGCTTTGTTTAGTTGTTGATAACGCCAAACGATCTCTAAACATAAATTTGGTCAAGGTATGATATAGTTAACAAAAAGTGTCAAATTTAATTTTTTTTTTAATTTATGATATAATTATTAACAAAAACATATATTTAAAGTAAAGTATAATGTGAGTTTTGAAATAATTGCAGTTTTTATCAGTTTATTTATAGATTTAAAACAAATACATACTAAAAATAATTAATATATAAGAAATTAAACTTTAAATTTTCGATATATGTAACTATTATCTATTTAAGTATTAATTAGTTATATGAAATTTATTAATTGATACTAAAATACATAACCGAAAGAACGAAAAAAAATTATGTTAGAAGCTTCAAATCATTATAAATTTAATTATTAAACATACATTTAATTCAATTTATTAGTAACTGGAGGTAAAATATTACCACTTATTGTATTTCATGCTAAAAGACACTGTGATGAAAAAGTCAAACGTAGATAGTCAGCGTAGTTCAAATTATTACGCAACGGTTGAAACTAAATTAAGGATTTTTAGGCTTTTTATTATAAATAGTACCCGGATGACCGAGATTTAAAGTTAGTAAAGTAAAGTATACGCCTATATACGTCCCACTGCTGGGCACAAGCCCCCTCATTTCTGAGAGGGTTTTTTTTAGGGCAAGGAAGTGTACGCCGCGCTGCCCCAATGCCTGTTGACGAACTTCACATGTCTTCGAAATATTTTTTTTCTTATTCCTAAGACATGCAGGTTTCCTCACGATATTTTCCTTCACCGCCGAGCACGTGGTAAATCAGCACTTAAAATCGCAATTAACAATTTCATTTGTGCCGGCGGGGATCGAACCCGGTTTGTTCGCGTATTGTGAAATTTACAGCGAGCGCTAACCATCTGAGCTACCACGGCTAATTGCTCTCTTTTTTTTTTTAAATTACATTTAGATACAAATTACATAGTGATGAAAAATATTTTTTGATCTTGACATAATAGAAAAAACTGACCTGGTTATTTGAATAAAAATTATGAGTGCAATTAGTTCGAAATTTTCCTAATTTTACAAAATACTAAAAAAAAGGGTTCAAAATAATAGATTTTCTCACAAAAGAAGGGAACGTGAAAAAAAAAGGGAAAAATATATAACACAGTGTCAAAATTTACCTTCTTATATTGTAGTAGTTTGTCATTGCCTGAAAACACGGACAAAAAAGACATTTTCTAAAAATAAATCCTAGCTAGATCGATTTATTGCCCCTGAAACTCCCTTGACACTAAATTTTATGAAAATCGTTGGAGCCGTTTCCAAGATTCCGATTATATATATATATATATATATATATATATATATATAAATAAGAATCGCTCGTTTAAGGGTATAGGATACACATTTTTATAAACATTTAAACATATCAACCATTTAAAATAGAAATTGACATGTAAAGGAAGAAAAATACTTAAGGCTCCTTTTTTGAATTCCGTAGTCGGATAAAGAGTAGCTTATAAGATGCCCCAGGATCCCAACTACCTTTTTTATAAAAAAAAGCACACAATCTACCTGATGGTAAGTGACATCTACATCTATACTCGATAAGAATTAAAATGTAGACGCGGTGTCACCCCTGAGGACTACTCCTTTAAAAAGTCCAGTAAAAAGGGTCTCCGGATCTCTAAGCTTACCATACGAAATACAGCAGTATTAAGCTGCTATTTTACGCTGGCTTTCTGTAAGGGCGTTGTCATTCCCCAGTCGAGCCGACCCATTCATGTTACGACCATAATATAGGTGCAGCGTGGCTCTACCACGTATAAATACACATATAAAAGCCTATACTATATTTCCTACTGCTGGGCACAGACCTTCCCTTATTTCTGAGAGGGTTTTAGGGGAAGGGAAGTGTCCGCTGCGCTGCCCCAATGTCTGTTGGCGAACTTCACATGTATTTGAAATATTTTTTTTTCTTATTCCTCAGATATGCAGGTTTCCTCATATTTAATTTTTATTTTTAGTTTTGACGTATTTTGAATATATATACGAATAATTTATGAAGTATTATATGATGATGTATTTTTAAACACTTGGATACATTTAAACACGAAATAATGTTAACTTAAAAACATCGGACAAGTAATAAAAAAGCTCCCGAACAAAAATTTTAGGAACTGCTCATCTGTTTCTTTCATTCCATCTCTCACGCTCTTTACGTACCTCGCTTTCAAACGTCTTTGGCTTCTCCCCCTCTCGTGACAGCTTATGTTCCTGCTCGCGTAGCGTACGCGTGCTGCTTGCGCTTCGGTTTCGATGAGAAACTCTTACGATGATAACGTGCAACACCGCGACGTTGATCGCGCTGTGAATGGCGTTCTCGAGACCGCTGCAATCGTAGCCGACGCTCACCTCAATCACCTCTCGATTCCTCACAGATGTCGAACTAGGCCTTGGGACCGCTGTCGGTCACTGGTACGACACGAACTACGAGCGCATCGAGAATTCTCCTCGGCTCCTTTGTCACTTATTTTCCTGGAACTCGAAACAATTTTCATGTATATAATTATAAAAAAGAACGAATCTTAATTTTCATTCTTTCAATGACTGAAGGTATTTTAATATTTATTTTATTATTGCTAATCGCAATTTTTATGTACTATATTTTCGACATATAATGTAATAAGGTCGCTTTTTCTTGGAAATCGAAATAATTTTCATGTTTATAATTAAAAAGGAACAAATCTTAATTTTCATTCATTCAATAAAGGAAGGTATTCTAAAATTTATTTTATTATTGCTAATCGCAATTATAATGTACTATATTTTCAACATATAATGTATAAGCGTCAATGCTTATGTGTATAATTATAAAAAAGACCAAACCTCAATTTTCATTCATTCAATAGGTTTCGACATACAACGTAATAATACTATCATATTACTTACTAAAGTTTTGCACACATCGAACGGAAAGCGAAGATATAGTGCTCTTTTGTCACCAAATCACTTTCACCAGATTTATTTTGCACTTTATGATTTTAAAAAGGACGCATATAGCAAGAGGAGATTTCAATAAATACTTCTGACGTAATCATAAGATAATTTATTAAATGGATCTAATTAAAAATAATTTCACCCGGATATCAGTGGGTCGGTATGAATGTGAACAAGACATCTTTCGAAAAACTGAACTTATGATTCTTTTTTTTTCCCTATAAAAGAAAAACGTGTTTCAGTAATTTATAAAAGGGAATTGATTATTCAAAACACTACATGAGCTTTCGAGGTGTGCACTTTGAATTTTCTAAATTATTATTATATATTTTTTAAATCTGCTTACATCACAAAATCTGCTGATCATTCATAGCACATTCTATCACTTTTGTGGGTTGATTTTACTGCATTAACTTTATAAACTAATATTTCTAACCACATTGTAAGAAAAATATTATTAAAGAATACGTTAATTTTAACCGTAGAAGTCTTTTTTACCGTAGAAGATTTTTTTTAAATCTATTTTCATCATGAAAATGAGAAATCATATCGAATTTATTTTGGTGCTATTGAATATTAGTTTCTCTACATCATCGATGAAAATGAATATTTTCAATCACATTATAGGGCATTTAATCATAGAATAAATAGAATAAGGTAGAACTACAAGCGAAGAAAATTTCTCCATCTAATCTAGTTAAATTGGGCGAATCGTGGGTCAATTTAGTGTCTTATCGTATTTAGTAGGTATATAACTTGCTGATGTACGTGTAATTGCATTGATTTTTTTTATTAAAGCGAGAAATAAAATGAAAGTTAGTATCAATATTTAACGGTCGAGCTAGTGGGGTGGTGTGGCACAAAACAAATTGTGTTGTAGATCCCACTTCGGAGATGTAAGAGATACCTCAAAAGTGAATCTTGGAATTCTAAATAAAAGGAATTAATCAATGCAATAACAATATTTATTTCAACTAAACTAAATCAATGGCACAGTATAAAGAAATAACATAATGTATCACAAACCTTGTCACTCCGGCGGCTCGTCTCTGAATGATTCCGGACTGCACGTGTTGCTAATTGTTAATCCATAGACAATATTTGACGTCACTTTAACACAATCGAATCAAAACTTAAACGATTATTTTATCAAATATAATAAGACTTGACCATAGACTCGTCTCGATTAGTATTGATGGAGTGATGTAAACTACTACTCTAATATGAAGTCTTGTTACAAATATATTGTTTGCCAGTAGTATTTTGACATAATCTGTTTATTTACACATTATAAGAAAAGAAAGAAACATTTATTTTATCACTAATAATCACATTTTACACAAAATTTAAGAAATATAAAATACAAAACAAAGGGCAAAAAATGTCAAAACATGTCCACCATAAAGTAAAGAGAATGTCAGATGTTTTTGTCATTGTTGATTGTCATTTCACTTGACGAAACGACACAGTAGGAGTTGCCAAGAAAAAAATAATAACATGATAATAATAGATTTTCAGAACCGATAGTCTAACCTAAAAAAAAAAGTATGTTAAAATGTAATGAATAACTTTACCGATTTTTTTTTAAAACAATGTAAGTAAATGAGTATAATCTTCTCATACAGTATTTATTTGTATTCGTTTTGCAGACAGACATTTTTTTTTGGTTACCATAATTGATTATTCAATCGATTAAAGACTGAAATTGATGTTTTATTTCCGTGCTGGTATCACTGCGTCAAACAAATGGCTATGCTTTATGTTTCATACTTAGAGTAATTACATACATACGTAGTTTCACATACGTCTATGTTTATAACTGGTGTATACAGTTTAAATACTCTTTATTTCGACTATTTCTTTCAGAATTAATAATATTGTTTAGTAAAAATTTATTTCACCGGGCACCTTGTCCACGCTTAGCCGATTCCAGGAAATTCCTTTAACGTCTTCAATGCACGTGAAACATTCTGCCGTGATTTTCTTTTCACAGTTTGAAATTTTAGTGTTATACTATATAAAATTTAATTTGGCTTCAGAATGAAATGACAAAATTAATGCAGCGTGTAGATCTAATAAGTGTAATTATGAATAATAAATATTATTCATGTGATTCAATGGATTCAAGTGGCTAGGACTGTGTGTGTTTGTGGAGTTCTTGGGAGAGGTTATATGCTGTGTTAAAAGATGAAAACTTATATGTAGAAGGAAAAAAGTAAATATCGAATACAAATACAACAAATAACAAAGACATAGATAACGAAGAAACATAATACAAAAGGACCAATAAAACCTTTTTTTCGAAACCAAAGACTTACATGACAAAATACTTATCCAGAACATTCAGAGCATTTACAATAAAATAGACATATTAGAACACTTTGTATAAAGTAATCCCGATTACAAGATATTATGATTAACTGAAACATGGCTATCTCCGGAAAAACTCGAACTGATACATTTAACCGACTATCAAGTAGCCGCATCGTATTGTAGAACATCGCGCACCAGAGGCGGCGTCTGCATCCTGCTGAAAAACGGTATAAAATATTTATAACTAAAAGAAATTTACAATATGTCAATTGAATGTGTAGTGGAAATTTGTGTAGTAGAGCTTATAAAATATAACACTATCTTGTTGACATTGTACTATAATGGGAAGAAGGAAGATTTATTTTACGAAAAAATAAAAACTGTTGTTCATTAAATAAATAAGAAATTTTTTAAACCTAAAATCATATTGAGGAAGATTTTAACGTCGATTAAATTAAATATCAACAACCGAATTTCTTCTAACCCAAACCAGATCGCCGAAATTGAGTATTTTGATGACAAATTACACAAAATTGAAAAAAAAATAGATCCGATACTAAAACTATTAATGCCTTAATACCTCAAGGCAGTACGCTGGGGTGTCTTATGTTATCTTACAAAGGCTCCGAAGGAATACTGTGTCATGTTCGCGGACGATATTTCTATTCTTATATCAAGCCAAAGTCCAATGAATCTAACAGAAAAAAAAACAGCATATTATTAAGAACATGGGCCGTGTAGTGGCGGTTAAGAATATCCACTACCCCATATCTTCCCGTGGGTGTCGTAAAAGGCGACAGAGGGAAACAAGCAGGAGATGGGCAGCAGTATCTTCCCGATAACATCAATTGTACGACAAAAAAAAAAACTGCGGTTGCCAACCCGCTCGCCACGCGTGGCAACTATGGCAATATACCCCCCCTGAACAATTACACAAATAGACGGACCCCAGTCCCCGGCGGCCCCGCTATTCCTGGCTACGGTGGCGACCATGGTAACGGCGGGGCAGGGGGTGCAAAGGATCTCCGGTGGAGGTTCGGTTGCCACCTACGACGACTCGACCTGGCAACATTTAACGCACGCACCCTGAGGACTGCCGAGAAGATCCTGGAGCTGGAAGAAGAGATAGACAAGTTGCGCTGGAATATTATAGGATTATCCGAGGTCCGAAGACAGGGGGAGGACACGGTGATTCTCGAATCCGGCAACTTGTTCTATCACCGGTAGGGCAACCATATGTCCTAAGGAGGTGTCGGATTTATAGTACACAAGTCTCTAGTCAACAACGTTATAAAGATTGGGAGTGTGTCGACGAGGGTCGCGTACTCAGAATCACCAAACGGTATTCGCTGAAGGTCATACAGGTTTACGCACCAACCTCGGCACATCCCGATGAGGAGGTGGAGGAAATGTATGAGGATATTTACAAAGCCATGCATTCCTCCAAAACCCACTACACGGTGTTGATGGGAGATTTCAACGCAAAACTAGGCACAAGAGAAGACGGTGAGCTGAAGTTAGGAAAATTTGGTCATCATCCCTGCTGGGGGTACATATTGGCACCGACACAATAAATCCACTTCAACACAAGTATCAACCGGTGTGCCTTTTTCTATAATCTATTCCTGATCACAAAGATTTAGCACACGTTCTCCTGAGATGTCAGTGGTTCTGACCAAGGTTCGAGCCACTTTCCATGGGAGGTATTTGTCTACCCTTTCCACAAATACACAACGATAAGCTTGCCCAGGATTCCCAGGAACACTAACCAGCACAATCGTTTCCGATCTCGGCGGAAGAACAACCTTCTTAAGGTTGTACACATTCCCTCGGGACACTCCTTCCACGAAACATTCCTCTTGTCCACATTTCAAAATACCTGACTTAACGTTGATCTCACTACAATCCTTGCTCATAAAGTCTAGGCTTATTATGCAGTTCTGCAGCTGCTCATCGGACCAGCGGGCCTGTTCATCCTGTTGGCGAGCCTGGTCCTATAGCATCATCATCAGAGCACCGAAGTCAGGTGCTGGAGATGCAGGAGCTGCTGACAGGCCGGCCTCCGTGGTCGGCAGCTGGCCCTCCGATGTTTGCGGCGTTACACCATCAAGTCGTCTCTGGTGGTCCGTCTCCTGTTGGCGTTGACTTCGGATACGGATACCCTTCGTGTCAAAATCCGTGTGTAAAATCGGGATGATTTGATCCCACTTCTGATAAAAATTGTTACAAGCTTAAGGTTCGTGACAGTAAAAACTGCCGATTGAGTTACCAAAATTGACTTGATTACATAGATCGCGACGATGTATTTTTTTTTCAAAATTCCTATAAACAACAACGGTTGCCACGCTACCATCGATACGCTTTGCTGGAGTTAACACGCACTCATATACAGAATGGGTCCCACATATATGCAATAAATGAAACCATATACTTGTTATCGCCTTTGCTGACAATATACAAAAAATGAACGTAATCGGTCCAATAATTAGGTCCAAAAGTAGAGTTATGATTTTAAGCAAATTTGAACACTATAGAATTGGGTCACTAAGTCAATGATTCAATGAACTTGAATCCTTGAACATTAAAAAGCGACGTTGCCACGCAGTGCAACTATTGGTATTGCGACATATCGACAGCGGTGTCTTTTGTCGGCGTGCCACCCGCGTGCAACGTTGTCACTCTTCCAAGGGGTCAAGGTACGTTGTCTAAACAGAGTGTTCACTTTTACTGAATTTATTTTAATATTTATTTTGTTTGAAAATTTCACTTTTTTTATTTTACGGGTTTTAATTTAATATTTAATTTTTCTACACTTCTACGGACTAGTATTACTTGTGGTTTCATTTATTGCATGTATGTGGGACCCATTCTGTATATGTCTCAACTATCGCCTAATGAAATGCGGTGGGTCCTAAATTAAGTTCTTCGGAATAGAATGCGTAAATTTATACAACCTTAATACAGCATATATAAATTTTGATGCAAGACACTTAAAGTCCATGTGGCAGGAGAGAGATTCAAAGTATTATTTATCCTTTTCCTTTTATAAAAATATTTAAAGTACTTATTGGATAAAATATTAATAATTATTCGCTAATTTCGAGCAACGGGGGCTGCATAGATGAAATAAAACGACGTATGGCGATATCTAGGACAGCCATGGATAAGTTGCGGAAGATATGGAGGAACCGTAACATAACAAAAGCCACTAAGACCCGGTTAGTTAGAGCGCTTGTGTTCCCCATATTCCTCTACGCTTCGGAAACATGGACCCTGCGAGAAAGTGAGAAGAAGAGAATAGACGCTCTCGAGATGTGGTGCTGGAGAAGAATGCTGAGAGTGTCCTGGACCGAATTCCGGACCAATAAGTCCATTCTCGAAGAACTCCGCATCAAGCAACGTCTGTCATCTATTGTGCAAGCTCGCATACTCACTTTCTTTGGTCACGTGTCTAGACGTAATGATATCTCGATTGAACGTCCAGTAGTCCAGGGAAGAGTAGAGGGCACTAGAGCGCGTGGCAGATCGCCTATGAGATGGACAGACCAGGTGAGGGCTGCGGTGGATGTCCCGTTGCATGAGTGCACAAGAAAGGCAGCTATTAGGGAGGAGTGGAGGCGTATTGTAGAGCGTGCCACAACACCCAAGTGACGACCACGACCGCTCTGTCAAGAGCTTATCGACTGAGAAGAGATTGGATAAAAGATGTAAAGAGTGCAACTGTGTCAACGTATAGTCATAACAATATAATTTGGCCAGCAGTATACTTATAGCACTATGATTTAATTCAAACCGTTTATAGTTTCAAAAGTATACATTTATTGCCTTTATCGAATTCTGCTGTGGTTATTTATATAAAAGTTTTTTTTCTTCACTTTCCTACTTTAACGTCTGTGTCATTTGTTTCTGAATAATTAACGGCAAGATCAACAGACGATCTATTGATTGATTGATGGATGGATGGATGGAATTATCGACTATACAGGTTCTTATTTCTCTCGCGTTGAGATTTTTAATATGTTCAATATTCTACTTTTAAATGTGAATTTTGATCCTCGAAAATGTGTCACAAAATCTTAAAATCACAATTTCTGAAGGGATGCTGAAGAAACGAATATTTCCGATGGAATTTTATTTCGATAATTTTGGCCAACAGTATACTTATATCACTATAATTTAAGTCACACAGTTTATAGCTTTAACAGTATTCATTAACTGCCTTGATCGAATTCTGCTTTGGTTATTTATATAAAAGATGTTTTTTCACTTTCCTATTTTAAAGTCTATGTCATTTGTTTTTGAATCATTAACGGCACGAATGGTCTGTTAAATGATTGATGGATCTAATTATAGATTATACAGGGTTTTATTTCTCTCACATTGAGATTTTTATTATCTTCAATATACTATTTTTATATGTAAATTTTGATCCTGGAAAATACGTCATGAAATCTTAAAATAACAGTTTCTGAAGGGATGCTGAAGAAACGAATATTTCCGAAGGAATTTTATTTCGATATGGAGTTTCTTATTGGCATTGTAATCCTACACGCCTGGAAACAGCTGGTTTTTCTCACAAATGGGTTTAACATAATACTAGTCACTGCTCAGATTGCAATTTTTGTACAAATCTGTTCCTTTTCTTGTTACATTATAGACAAGTTAGTAACTATATTTTCTTCTTAAATTTCTTCAATAATCTTCAGTCGTTTGTTGTACACCGTTAAACTCGGGCCTTTCTCAATATTAGGAAGGAATTACCATTGTGATTTCTTATATTTACGCGAACACTACACATGATTAAAACTACTTTTACGGATTTTATCGCGTTTATTTTTGCTTTTAATTACTTTTATTTTTAAGTAACGGAGAGAAGCGTTAAAGATGCGAAACGCCTTGTACTGCAATACAATCTATGTAATCTCATCTGCTGAAAGGAATTTACTTAATGGTTATACTTGGACGTGGATTGACGACGTCTTAGGACTGTGCACAGGGCTGCTATTTACCCATGTGCAAAATAGCGGTTTTCACATGTTCACTATTCTTCTTAAAACTACTTATACATCAAAGTTTCGCCATGCAGTACACCTTACCACTCTGACACTGACAAATAACTTTCGGCATTTTGCTAAAAGTGACAATTACGATAAATCATCCCCAATTACTTAAATTCTGACAATTTTTTATGTTGCAAGAATAATTATGAAATAGAATTCTCTTTAATTTAATGTTATTTATTATTATTTTATTTAGCAGTATGTTGATTATGCAATCATGAGATTAAAACTATAAAAACCAAAACTGTGCCCTCTAGTACTCAACGACAATAAGTTGAGGTGCGACTGGAGTGGTCCAATCACACAACAAAGCCGCCAACATTTATATAATCTATAAATTAGGCATAGAGTGATGTGGACTCTAATAAATATCTGCTTCTGTGAAAAATACAGTGTTAGTGCCGCTAGCGGTGTGTATTAAAGTTATTTTGCGATATATCAAAATTAAGAAAAAGTTGTGCTTTGTTTAGTTGTTGATAACGCCAAACGATCTCTAAACATAAATTTGGTCAAGGTATGATATAGTTAACAAAAAGTGACAAATTTAATTTTTTTTAATTTATGATATAATTATTAACAAAAACATATATTTAAAGTAAAGTATAATGTGAGTTTTGAAATAATTGCAGTTTTTATCAGTTTATTTATAGATTTAAAGCAAATACATACTAAAAATAATTAATATATAAGAAATTAAACTTTAAATTTTCGATATATGTAACTATTATCTATTTAAGTATTAATTAGTTATATGAAATTTATTAATTGATACTAAAATACATAACCGAAAGAACGAAAAAAAATTATGTTAGAAGCTTCAAATCATTATAAATTTAATTATTAAACATACATTTAATTCAATTTATTAGTAACTGGAGGTAAAATATTACCACTTATTGTATTTCATGCTAAAAGACACTGTGATGAAAAAGTCAAACGTAGATAGTCAGCGTAGTTCAAATTATTACGCAACGGTTGAAACTAAATTAAGGATTTTTAGGCTTTTTATTATAAATAGTACCCGGATGACCGAGATTTAAAGTTAGTAAAGTAAAGTATACGCCTATATACGTCCCACTGCTGGGCACAAGCCCCCCACATTTCTGAGAGGGTTTTTTTAGGGCAAGGAAGTGTACGCTGCGCTGCCCCAATGCCTGTTGACGAACTTCACATGTCTTCGAAATATTTTTTTCTTATTCCTAAGACATGCAGGTTTCCTCACGATATTTTCCTTCACCGCCGAGCACGTGGTAAATCAGCACTTAAAATCGCAATTAACAATTTCATTTGTGCCGGCGGGGATCGAACCCGGTTTGTTCGCGTATTGTGAAATTTACAGCGAGCGCTAACCATCTGAGCTACCACGGCTAATTGCTCTCTTTTTTTTTTAAATTACATTTAAATACAAATTACATAGTGATGAAAAATATTTTTTGATCTTGACATAATAGAAAAAACTGACCTGGTTATTTGAATAAAAATTATGAGTGCAATTAGTTCGAAATTTTCCTAATTTTACAAAATACTAAAAAAAGGGTTCAAAATAATAGATTTTCTCACAAAAGAAGGGAACGTGAAAAAAAAGGGAAAAAATATATAACACAGTGTCAAAATTTACCTTCTTATATTGTAGTAGTTTGTCATTGCCTGAAAACACGGACAAAAAGACATTTTCTAAAAATAAATCCTAGCTAGATCGATTTATTGCCCCTGAAACTCCCTTGACACTAAATTTTATGAAAATCGTTGGAGCCGTTTCCAAGATTCCGATAAAATATATATATATATATATATATATATATATATATATATAAGAATCGCTCGTTTAAAGGTATAGGATACACATTTTTATAAACATTTAAACATATCAACCATTTAAAATAGAAATTGACATGTAAAGGAAGAAAAATACTTAAGGCTCCTTTTTTGAATTCCGTAGTCGGATAAAGAGTAGCTTATAAGATGCCCCAGGATCCCAACTACCTTTTTTATAAAAAAAGCACACAATCTACCTGATGGTAAGTGACATCTACATCTATACTCGATAAGAATTAAAATGTAGACGCGGTGTCGCCCCTGAGGAGTACTCCTTTAAAAAGTCCAGTAAAAAGGGTCTCCGGATCCCTAAGCTTACCATACGAAATACAGCAGTATTAAGCTGCTATTTTACGCTGGCTTTCTGTAAGGGCGTTGTCATTCCCCAGTCGAGCCGACCCATTCATGTTACGACCATAATATAGGTGCAGCGTGGCTCTACCACGTATAAATACACATATAAAAGCCTATACTATATTTCCTACTGCTGGGCACAGACCTTCCCTCATTTCTGAAAGGGTTTTAGGGGAAGGAAGTGTCCGCTGCGCTGCCCCAATGTCTGTTGGCGAACTTCACATGTCTTTGAAATATTTTTTTTTCTTATTCCTCAGATATGCAGGTTTCCTCATTTCGATGGTTTTCATTCACCGCCGAGCACGTGGTAAATCAGCACTTAAAATTGCAATTAACAATTTCATTTGTGCCGGCGGGGATCGAACCCGGGTTATTCGTGTTCTGTTATATTTACATCTTACAGCAGCATCTGAGCTACCACGGCTCTTTACCACGGATAAATACAAATATGATTTCATGGAAATCTTTCCAGTAGTTTTTACCTGAATCTTGAATACACAGACAGACAGACAAAAGTTCTAAAAACCACTAATTTAGGTTCAGTGCCCTTTTTTTGTCCCCTGGCTAGTCCAGGTTTCCGAAAAATATTTGAATTTCAGTATAGTATCTATCTATATCTAAGCAGCGCAATTTTATGTGTTGCTATGAATGATGATTTAATTGTTGGTATTAGTTGCAATATTAAGATTTCCGGTATTCTTTAAAAAATGTGTTGCTTTGATTTCAAATTTATTGTCAGGTCTTTTAAAATTTTCTTTATAAATATATTTTGACACACAGTTTCAAATACAGAAAACAGATTTTATGATTTTTGATTTTATGAGTTTATCAGGGTGATCTGGCTAAGCGTTGCCAAGATCTTTATTAATCAAAGACGTGTATTATAAAAACTACTTATCTATAAGAAAGCAAATATTATAATAAAGTTGTAGCAAGATGCAAGAATATGCTTCAACTGGCATGTGAAAAATTGTAACCATGTCGGGTAAAGTCTTTGTAATATGCATATTCTTTTCTAAACTATGTAAGAGATACCTCAAAAGTGAATCTTAGAATTCTAAATAAAAGGAATTAATCAATGCAATAACAATATTTATTTCAACTAAACTAAATCGATGGCACAGTATAAAGAAATAACATAATATATCACAAACGTCTCTGAATGATTCCCGACTGCCCGTGTTGCTAATTGCTAATCCATAGACAATATTTGACGTCACTTTAACAAAATTGAATCAAAACTTAAACGATTATTTTATCAGATATAATAAGACTTAACCATAGACTCTTTAGTATTGATGGAGTGATAATAGTAATAATAAAAATAATAAAAATTAAAAGGCGTAGGGAAGTGACGACCCCATCGCCCGCTGACGAAACAGTTAAGTGACAAAACTGCTACGTCGGCGCAGTCAGTCAGCGCCTTGCCAAGAGGTGTGAGCGCCGTGCCTCGGCAGTACTCTGGGTGCAAAGGCCCGTTTGTGCTTAAGACCGTACCATGATACAATAAAACGGTGCCGGGCCTGGGCGTCTCCCGCTAATTGGCGCCCAAAAATGGATGATGGACATAAGATGGAAAGCGTATAGGGCCGCTGCCTGGGGGTCGCCGGGGCGCGTCTGGAGCTGGCGCTGGACGCGGCAGCATGCGGGCCGCCAGCCGAGCGCGAGGAGCTGCAAGATCACCTAGCAGCCCCCCGCATCCATCATCCCCACCAGAAGGCTTGGTGTCGGCTGGGTCCTCTCGGACTCGGCAAGCGGCATCCGCCGCTGGTGGAGTACGCCGCATGCGTTGGTCACAAGGATATGAACGCAAACGCAATGCGGGCGTACTATAGGGCGAAAGGGGAAGAAACTGCGGGGATGGCGTATCGGGCTCGGATGCATTGCTTTTTTGCTGAGCTGGAGCCAGTCTATTCCCGTCACGGAACAAAACCTGGCAGACCGAGTTCAGTACATCCTGCGCTCCAAAATATTCGGTGACGCCGAACTCGAACGACTACGACGTGAGGCCATTCCCTCATCGAATGGAAATTGGCTACGGCTGGGGATGAGGCTCCTCAGGCGACAGACAAACTGCAACGTAGAAGCCGCCATGGATCTTCCATTTGTGGTTGATTCAGACGATGATGGAATGGTCTCCCACGAACTAGAGCAAATGAGGAGCATATTGGAAGAGACGATTTTAGAAACGCGCAGCATGCCTCTCGAAAATCGACCGCGACTTCCCCGCATACCCCTAAGCAAGCGAAATCGGGCTGTCGTGAGGGCTCTTAACCCAATGCTGGTAACCTATTTGGAAGCCAGCCGGGACCTTTGCGAGACGGACTCAGTTCTTTTTGGCGCCGCACTGGCAGCTTGCCGTATTATTGGCGCCAAACTTCCCATGGCTGGACGCGCTACTAAACAAAGTAGCGCCATCCCAGCCTGGAGAAAAAGAATCGAGGACCGTATCGCAAAGGCAAGGGCCCTTATTGGCAGACTGACAAGCTTCAGGTCGGGTAATAATAGACCGAGGGTTGTGCGCACCGTTAGAATGGCGTTTGCTGGGACAAATATCAGTTTGTCCCAGCCGGATATCACGCAGAAACTAACGGAGCGCATAGACGACCTGAAGCAAAAAATCGCCGCTTGGGGGGAAGCGGATTCGACGATTTAGCGAGAGGTCAAGGCGGTTCAACCAGAATCGTCTCTTCCAGAGTGATCAGAAGAGGCTCTACAAATCATTGGAGCGACCAGAGGTATGTGGAGCGGGCCCAGGACCGGATCAGGCTGACACTGTCGCATTTTGGCGTGGCCTGTGGTCAGAGCCCGTAAACCACAGCGAGGGCCCGTGGACGGAAGTTGTGGCGAGTCAGTGTGCAAGTATTACGCCCATGGACCCCGTCACCATAACGCCGGATGACGTGGCTGAGGGGGTCCGTAGGGCCCCGAACTGGAAAAGTCCGGGACTCGACGGGCTGCATCACTACTGGCTGAAGGGGTTCATGGTGTGTCACGCTGTGCTCGCCCGTCAGTTTCAAGAGGCTCTCGACCAGAATTCGCTCCCTAGCCTCTTCACTACTGGGATCACTCACTTGGTTTCTAAAGACCAGGATACCACAGACCCGAGCAAATACCGCCCCATCACGTGTCTACCCACCATATATAAGACACTGACATCCATTTTGAGCGCGAGAATCACTCGTCACCTGGAGCTAAATCAGGTGATGTCACGCGCTCAAAATGGATGTCGGGGCGGTGGTCGTGGAACTAAGGAACCACTCCTCATTGACGCGGTCATTGGCAAAGTGGTGAAACGCAACCGTCGGAACTTCTCCGCCGCCTGGATAGACTACAGAAAAGCATTCGACTCGGTGCCCCATGCATGGCTAAAGAGGGTCCTCGAGCTGTACAAGATAGACTGTACAGTTAGAGACTTCCTCGAGCAGTGTATGGGGCAGTGGAGTACGATCCTTTGTCATCTGAGTGAGCGGATGATGGCTGCGGAGAACCACATAAGGATAAGAAGGGGTATCTTCCAGGGGATGTCTGAGTCCAATCTGGTTCTGCCTCTCCCTGAACCCTCTCGGTACCTTACTGGAGGGATCCGGGAGAGGATTTCAGCTACGGAAAGGAGGGACAAAAGTGACCCACCTTTTCTATATGGATGACCTTAAGTTATTCGCCTCCAGTCGCTCCCATCTTGTGGAATTGCTAAAAATCACTTGTGAATTTAGCAATTCCATTGGAAATGAGCTGGGGACGGATAAGTGTGCGGTCCTCCATGTTGAAAGGGGAAGGGTTGCTAACTCTGAGGGCATAGATTTATCTATGCCCGTCAACTTAAGGACCCTTTCCGAGGCTGAAACATACCGATACCTGGGTATGTCACAGAACATCGGTATCGATGAGGCTGGTGTGAAACAGTCAGTTTGCGACGTGTTTTATGCACGCTTGACCAAAGTGCTTAATAGCCTTTTGTCCGGTGTGAATAAGACACACGCATATAACGGTTGGGTCATGCCTGTCCTTATGTATACCTTTGGCATACTCAGGTGGACTCAGACCGAACTTAACTCCCTGGATAGAAAAGTCCGCACTACCATGACGTCCCATAGGATGCATCATCCGAGATCGTCGGTAATGAGGCTGTACTTGCCGCGAAAGCATGGTGGGCGTGGCTTTCTAAGCGCGCTCACTATGCATAATCGCGAAGTGTGCAGCCTCCGTCATTACTTCCTGGCGAGATCGGATGATCCATTCTATAATGACGTCATTTCTAGTGATAAAGGGCTTACCCCTCTATCCTTGGCCCACGAGCAATGGCAGGACCCAGCAGTGCTTAGCATTTCCGACCGGGAGACCGTATGGAAGGAGAAGGAGCTCCACGGGAGGTAATACAGGGCTCTACATGAGCCCTTCGTAGATACAGTCGCCTCCCTCAACTGGCTACGTTTCGGTGACCTCTTCGGGGGAAACCGAGGGTTTTGTCTGTGCAATACAGGATCAGGTTATTAAGACCAACAACTATCGGAGATACATCCTAAAGGATGGCACCGTCGACGTCTGTCGAGCTTGTCGCCATCCCGGGAGTCACTTAGGCATGTCATCTCCGGTTGTTCGGCGCTTTCTAACTCTGAGTACTTGCACAGGCACAACCTAGTAGCCAGAATTCTACACCAGGCGCTCGCTCTGAAATACGGTCTCGTGGACCGGAAATTGCCGTATTACAAGTACTTGCCGGAAGCCGTGCTCGAAAATGACCGCGCCAGGCTCTACTGGGACCGGGCCATCATCACAGACAGGACTATTCTTGCAAATAAGCCTGATATTGTGCTGATGGACCGGGCACAGCCAAGGATATTTTTGGTCGACATTACCATTCCGTATGACGAGAACCTCGTGAAAGCCGAAACAGACAAGCAAACAAAATATCTGGACCTGGCTCACGAGGTGACCGACATGTGGGGTGGTCTGCCGACCGAAATTATTCCTGTAGTCGTCTCTGCAAACGGGCTAATCCCAGTCAGCCTCTCGGGTCATCTGAGGCGACTGGGACTCCGTGACGGACCGCTCCGGGCTCAAATGCAGAAGGCGGTGGTCCTCGATACCGCCCGCATCGTCCGTCGGTTTCTTTCCCTTTCCCCCTAACCCTCGGCCGTTTGGTCTCCCCTGCCGAGGGCTTCCATCTGGTTGGATCTTTATTTATTTGTGTATTTTTTTGTATTTATTTTATTTTATTGATATTTATGTATATTTATCTTTCCATTTTAATTTATAATTATATATTTATAGAAACCAACCAGATGAGAAAACTATACAGATACCCCAAAAATAACAATTATAATTACTTCCTGGCGAGATTGGATGATCCTTTCTATAATGACGTCATTTCTATAACAACGAGCAATGGCAGAACCCAGCAGTGCTTAGCATTTCCGACCGGGAGACCGTATGGAAGGAGAAGGAGCTCCACGGGAGGTACTACAGGGCTCTACATGAGCCCTTCTTAGATACAGTCGCCTCCCTCAACTGGCTACGTTTCGGTGACCTCTTCGGGGAAACCGAGGGTTTTGTCTGTGCAATACAAGATCAGGTTATTAAGACCAACAACTATCGGAGATACATCCTAAAGGATGACACTGTCGACATCTGTCGAGCTTGTCGACATCCCGGGGAGTCACTTAGGCATGTCATCTCCGGTTGTTCGGCGCTTTCTAACTCTGAGTACTTGCACAGGCACAACCTAGTAGCCAGAATTCTACACCAGGAGCTCGCTCTGAAATACGGTCTCGTGGACCGTAAATTGCCGTATTACAAGTACTTGCCGGAAGCCGTGCTCGAAAATGACCGCGCCAGGCTCTACTGGGACCGGACCATCATCACAGACAGGACTATTCTTGCGAATAAGCCTGATATTGTGCTGATGGACCGGGCACAGTCAAGGATATTTTTGGTCGACATTACCATTCCGTATGACGAGAACCTCGTAAAAGCCGAAACAGACAAGCAATCAAAATATCTGGACCTGGCTCACGAGGTGACCGACATGTGGGGTGGTCTGCCGACCGAAATTATTCCTATAGTCGTGTCTGCAAACGGGTTAATCCCAGCCAGCCTCTCAGGCCATCTGAAGCGACTGGGACTGCGTGACGGACCGCTCCGGGCTCAAATGCAGAAGGCGGTGCTCCTCGATACCGCCCGCATCGTCCGCCGGTTTCTTTCCGTTTCCCCTTAACCCTCGGCCGTTTGGTCTCCCCTGCCGAGGGCTTCCATCTGGTTGGGCTTTTATTTATTTATGTATTATTTATTTATTAATGTTAGTATATTAAAAGATATTTATTTTTCCCCTTTATATATTTATCCAGCCCAACCAGATGCGTCTACTCTATTAATAACCCAAATAACAATAATAATCTAATCTAATTAAAAGACTAATCCCAGTCAGCCTCTCGGGTCATCCGAGAAGACTGGGACTCCGTGACGGACCGCTCCGGGCTCAAATGCAGAAGGCGGTGCTCCTCGATACCGCCCGCATCGTCCGCCGGTTTCTTTCCCTTTCCTCCTAACCCTCGGCCGTTTGGTCTCCCCTGCCGAGGGCTTCCATCTGGTTGGGCTTTTATTTATTTATGTATTTTTTGTATTTATTTTATTTTATTGATATTTATGTATATTTATCGTTTCATTTTAATTTATAATTATATATTTATATAACCCAACCAGATGAGAAAACTATATAGATACCCCAAATAACTATAATATATAATAATCGGGCATCCTTCAAAAACGAGTTCCTTCGTTTTTTATTAACTATATAAGTTAATATAGTAATACCATTTTATTTTAGGTATATTGTACAATAATTCATATTTACTAAATTTACATAAATTTTCACACAATTTTAATTACTAGTGGTAACCACCATAGTACAATGTGTTATGTTATGTCTAATTCACTGCAGCTGTGCAAAGTGGAAGCTACTTCCTTTACTTTCACAACGCATCACTTATAATAATTGGTTTACACATGGGTGGCTAATTCATAAGCCAATCGTGCACGACAATATACAATACAACGTGTACATTATTATCACTGAATATTAACTAGCGGTGAGAGGGTCACTTCCTTCACCATCACTCAGTCATCGGCTGCGGTACTTCAAGTCAATCATGGGCGACGAGTTCATACGCCAATCCTGCCCGACTCTAATACCCCTCACTCAATTAATATCTATAGCCGTGTGGTGTGAGAGTTACTTCCTTCACCGACACACCATCGTCGGCTGCGGTACTTCAAGTCAATCATGGGTGACGAGTTCATACGCCAATTCCGTCCGACTTTAATACTCTCACTCAATCAATATCTATAACCGTGTGTGTGAGAGTAACTTCCTTCACCGACACACCATCATCGGCTGCGGTACTTTAGGTCAATCATGGGTGACGAGTTCGTACGCCAATCCTGCCCGACTTTAATACCCTTCACACAATAAATATCTATGGCCCTGTGGTGTGAGAGTTGCTTCCTTCACCGACACACCATCGTCTGCGATGTTTCGAGCTACTCATGGGCGGCGAGTTCGTACGCCAGTCCTACCCGGTCCAAACGTCCTCACTTGTCTCCATGGTATCTTTCTTTTATGCCTGGCAAGTTCTTATGCCGGTCATCATTCAACGCACTACTTTGAATCACTCTCAATATTCAAAGAAAAAAATATAATTTACAAACAAAAAAATCATATTTAAGTTTTGATTAACATTTAGTTAAACTAAGGTTTAATTAGTGTTCTAATTTTTGTTCTATTTATACATAATTTTATCTCTTCTACTTTCAATAAAACTATTATTTACGGATTTTATCGCGTTTAATTACTTTAATTTATTTTTATTATTATCCCGACGTTTCGGGTGCTTTACAGCGCCCATGGTCACGGGGGAGACTGAGATGTATGACGTCCCAATGTCATCGTTAGTCCGGCTACCTTCAGTTTTTTAATATTAATTTTTGGTCCGATTTACGCAAAACGAGCTTATAGTATCATGAAGTCTTGCAGTGGTATGCTTGGGTTTGGGTTTAATTTTGTTAATTATAGGATCCCAAGCAGATGGTAGCACCCAACCATCTTCTCTATTGAAATTTGGATGTTTTTTAATTTCAATAGCCTCGCGTATCATCCTTGGTAGGAATCGGTGTTCTTTTGCGAGAATTTGTGGTTTATCAAATCTAATGTAATGGTGGGGACGATCTTGAACATGTTCGCAGACTGCAGACTTCCCGGAGCGTCGGTGCTTCACATCAGCTATATGTTCCTTCACGCGGGTTTTTATAGATCTCTTTGTTAGACCTATGTAAGAGAGACCACATTCACAATCTAGCTTGTACACACCTGCATCTTGTAGAGGAATATTACATTTGATGGATGGTAAAAATTGACTAATCTTCTTCAGCGGCTTGTAGTATGTCTTAATGGACGCTCTCTTCAAGATGTAGCCAATGTTGTCCGTGACTCCTCTAACATATGGTAGTAGAGCAGGCGCGCGCTCGACTGTGGCCGGCTTCACTCGTTCACTGTGACGTAGGCGCGGGACCCGAAGCTTGTTGTCTTGCAATACTTGCTTCTCTTCAATCTTGCTCTTGCTAAATCTTCTACTTTCACTAACTTTGAATAGCGACTTTTATAAAATTCAGCGAACACACGAATATACAACTTTATTAGACAGTTGATAGTTATCAATCGAATCATAGGAATAATATTTAGTTTCAATTAGTTTTTATTACAAATATTATAATTTTCACTATCACTGACTTCACTGGAAGAGCAAGCAGAGACGTCGAAAGTCAACTAGGGGAATATTTTACAATGGTAACGATGATTATAAATATTTTGCCCCTTTACTCGTCAAACGAGTTTCTTCTTCAAGAAACCCGTAATTTGGAACTATATTTTTTCAAGGTCCTATATGGGCCCTGGCACTTGGCTTCTAACTCTTTATTTTGACTGACTCGGTGACAACACTGTCGCCCTTTTTATCCTGACGACATCGCCCTCTTTATAATCAGAATACATAAACACACGCGTCCGTCACCCAGAGAAGTAGACTATAGACTTCCATTTGGCATGATCTTAACACACCTCTCTCGCCCCCTTTACATTTATGTACCTACGCATACATGTTTGTAGATTAAGGTAACACTTAATCTGGGCCACTTTCATCTAGGGCGTCTTTGTCACTCTCTCCTCGTTCATTCTTTCTACATGACCTAGCCACGGAAGTATCATCAGGTCACAAAATCTTACAAACCACACTTTTCTCTCATCACACAATTTCTCACCTTGTCGTTCATATTAATCAGGTTCTAACATACTCCTTAATTACCACGTATATACAGCATATTTTACTCTCGTAATTCTTCTGCCAAATGTAGTTTTCACTACCATACATTAAGATAGGGACTTACACAGCATTGTGAATTGCACAATAGTGTAAAGCTCCATTTACTCGTTTTACGTTCGCTCCTCGTTCTATATCCTTATTATATCTACCATTCATACCTATATTATTAATACCATTTATATCTATATCTTTATAATTCCCACCCATTTTTTTGTGTTTATCGTCTGATTTTTCTTTATTTGTTCACTCGCTTCGGACCTAAATTTATCCCTTAAAATAACTCAGTATAAGTATTCATATTTAGTCCTAACTGTATATCATTTAAAAATTTATCCCATATTTTTTTATTCTTACTATGAGCAGTGGACCCAAGAGATGCTAAAATTTTTCACCTATACCGTTCAACATATCCATTTAATCTTGGCGTGGCAATGGAGTAAGGGGATTCTTTTGATATTTCTGTTTTGCGACAACGAGAAGTATCATGCCCTAGGAAATAACAATTAGTGCATTTTACGATCGGTTTAGGACACTTGAAATTCGGATGACCGACACCTTGACAGTTAAAGCAGGTAACTGGACTACTAATACCGTTGATTATTTTTTCTGAAGGATGTACGAACCAAATTCTCTGCAGAATCGTTATTAACTGTCCTAACATTAGTACGTGTGTCTCTATTGAAATCTTTATAAAAGTCTGGTTGACTTCGATTTTGACATTTGATGGTCTTAAAAAGTTGGAGTACATCCTGGGGCTTAGAAAACTTCGCTGCTTGAGCACCTACTCGAACTCCCCTATCATCAATCCCATAGAAAAAACAATGCACTGCTTGCGTCCCAAATATCTTACATCCGTTCAGTAAATTTAATTTTGCAAAATAATAATTTTCAAAATACTCTCTAGAACGCACTCACCTATTAAGCATATCCGTTAATAGTTCCGCGTAATTTTCGGTATAAGGGAATGATTCTTTTAACATAGTTTTCCGTTCTGGCTAAGTATGCTTGATAGAAGCTAAGCCCCGGTACCACGTCTTCGTTAGACCAGTGAGTTTAGGAAAGGCAAAAAAATTTCACAACATTCGTCTACCTTGTCGAGCCAATTGTTAATTGTCTGTTCTTTTGACATGGGATCAACCTCGGGAATTATATTATTTAAAGAAGAGCTAAGAAACATTCATTTAAATAATTTTATACAGTCCTCAAACACATCCATAATAATAAGATTACGTTTTTTCATGTTATTGACGGTATCACTATCCTCACTAGTGACATGTCCTTTTGCCTTGGTGGATACAGAACGGATTATCAGTATTTATCCAACCGTACTTAGGTGGAGTGTGGCCAGGCCTTTAAACCCGCCTGGACGATCTGAGCGTTTCCTATAATTTCTGCACTTAAAAGTTATAGGAACTTGTCAGTCTATGTACTTGAAATACTATTTAATCATAGCTAGTACAAATCTAACTTAAACAAACTGTACGTTATTATTTAAATGCATAGGACTACCGCATATCGGCTTATCTGAGACGGTTCGTGAGGTGGCCGCACGATGCGGGAGTATTTATAATTTTTATTTATTCGTTCCAAGTTTTTAATTTTTGTTATTCAAATTATCAGGGGTTTGTTTGAGTTTAGCACTACAACGCTTCATTTTTTCAGCTACTGTTAACGGCATTGTGTTTCAGCGGAATTAAATAAATTTGTCCGACTTGCACGAGGAGGCTGTTAAATTTATTATTTGAAAAGTCCCTCCTAAGAATAATGAATAATAGTATTATCTCCCGCCGCAGTTGTATGAAGGATTATTTCTATAACACTAATAATCTTTTAGGGGTGGGAGTACTCATGATTATAAGAAAGTTTTACAAAACACTGGCGTCTAATGTCATTCTACAATGATGTCAAAACTAAAATACATATTTCTTTTGTTAGATTTATAAAATAACGTACGTAAAAATTGGTACTAGTAACAAAGCAATTGGTTTCATTAGGGAACTTTTTACTGGACAATATTATTTAATTTAAATTTCATAAAACGATATTGAATTGGACCAATCGCGCCAATTAAAATGAATTTCAATCATTAATCATATCGTTTGAAATCTATAAAGTCCTTCGTGTTCTAAGAAATGATTGAAAAATTTGCGCTTGAAGTGTCTAGATCAACAATAGGTCAGCCGATTTCCAAACATTCGATTTTTTTGGATTCGGATTTTATTTTTTTCACTTATTTTTATTTTTAGTTTTGACGTATTTTGAATATTTATACGAATAATTTATGAAGTATTATATGATGATGTATTTTTAAACACTTGGATACATTTAAACACGAAATAATGTTAACTTAAAAACATCGGACAAGTAATAAAAAAGCTCCCGCGCAAAAATTTTGGGAACTGCTCATATGTTTCTTTCATTCCATCTCTCACGCTCTTTACGTACCTCGCTTTCAAACGTCTTTGGCTTCTCCCTCTCTCGTGACAGCTTATGTTCCTGCTCGCGTAGCGTACGCGTGCTGCTTGCGCTTCGGTTTCGATGAGAAACTCTTACGATGATAACGTGCAACACCGCGACGTTGATCGCGCTGTGAATGGCGTTCTCGAGACCGCTGCAATCGTAGCCGACGCTCACCTCAATCACCTCTCGATTCCTCACAGATGTCGAACTAGGCCTTGGGACCGCTGTCGGTCACTGGTACGACACGAACTACGAGCGCATCGAGAATTCTCCTCGGCTCCTTTGTCACTTATTTTCCTGGAACTCGAAACAATTTTCATGTATATAATTATAAAAAAAGAACGAATCTTAATTTTCATTCCTTCAATGACTGAAGGTATTTTAATATTTATTTTATTATTGCTAATCGCAATTTTTATGTACTATATTTTCGACATATAATGTAATAAGGTCGCTTTTTCTTGGAATTCGAAATAATTTTCATGTATATAATTAAAAAAGGAACAAATATTAATTTTCATTCATTCAATAAAGGAAGGTATTCTAAAATTTATTTTATTATTGCTAATCGCAATTATAATGTACTATATTTTCAACATATAATGTATTAGCGTCAATGCTTATGTATATAATTATAAAAAGAACAAACCTCAATTTTCATTCATTTAATAACAGAAGGTTTCGACATATAATGTAATAATACTATCATATTACTTACTAAAGTTTTGCACACATCGAACGGAAAGCGAAGATATAGTGCTCTTTTGTCACCAAATCACTTTCACCAGATTTATTTTGCACTTTATGATTTTAAAAAGGACGCATATAGCAAGAGGAGATTTCAATAAATACTTCTGACGTAATCATAAGATAATTTATTAAATGGATCTAATTAAAAATAATTTCACCCGGATATCAGTGGGTTGGTATGGATGTGAACAAGACATCTTTCGAAAAACTGAACTTATGACTGGTTCTTTTTTTTTCTCTTTAAAAGAAAAACGTGTTTCAGTAATTAATAAAAGTGAATTGATTATTTAAAATACTACATGAGCTTTCGAGGTGTGCACTTTGGATTTTCTAAATTATTATTATATATTTTTTAAATCTGCTTACATCACAAAATCTGCTGATCATTCATAGCACATTCTATCACTTTTGTGGGTTGATTTTACTGCATTAACTTTATAAACTAATATTTCTAACCACATTCTAAGAAAAATATTAATAAAGAATACGTTAATTTTAACCGTAGAAGTCTTTTTTACCGTAGAAGATTTTTTTTAAATCTATTTTCATCATGAAAATGAGAAATCATATCGAATTTATTTTGGTGCTATTGAATATTAGTTTCTCTACATCATCGATGAAAATGAATATTTTCAATCACATTATAGGGCATTTAATCATAGAATAAATAGAATAAGGTAGAACTACAAGCGAAGAAAATTTCTCCATCTAATCTAGTTAAATTGGGCGAATCGTGGGTCAATTTAGTGTCTTATCGCATTTAGTAGGTACATAACTTGCTGATGTACGTGTAATTGCATTGATTTTTTTTATTAAAGCGAGAAATAAAATGAAAGTTAGTATCAATATTTAACGGTCGAGCTAGTGGGGTGGTGTGGCACAAACCAAATTGTGTTGTAGATCCCACTTCGGAGATGTAAGAGATACCTCAAAAGTGAATCTTGGAATTCTAAATAAAAGGAACTAATCAATGTAATAACAATATTTATTTCAACTAAACTAAATCAATGGCACAGTATAAAGAAATAACATAATGTATCACAAACCTTGTCACTCCGGCGGCTCGTCTCTGAATGATTCCGGACTGCACGTGTTGCTATAATCCATAGACAATATTTGACGTCACTTTAACAAAATCGAATCAAAACTTAAACGATTATTTTATCAGATATAATACGACTTGACCATAGACTCGTCTCGATTAGTATTGATGGAGTGATGTAAACTACTACTCTAATATGAAGTCTTGTTACAAATATATTGTTTGCCAGTAGTATTTTGACATAATCTGTTTATTTACACATTATAAGAAAAGAAAGAAACATTTATTTTATCACTAATAATCACATTTTACACAAAATTTAAGAAATATAAAATACAAAACAAAGGGCAAAAAATGTCAAAACATGTCCACCATAAAGTAAAGAGAATGTCAGATGTCATTTCACTTGACGAAACGACACAGTAGGAGTTGCCAAGAAAAAATAATAACATGATAATAATAGATTTTCAGAACCGATAGTCTAACCTAAAAAAAAAGTATGTTAAAATGTAATGAATAACGTTACCGATTTTTTTTAAAACAATGTAAGTAAATGAGTATAATCTTCTCATACAGTATTTATTTGTATTCGTTTTGCAGACAGACATTTTTTTTTGGTTACCATAATTGATTATTCAATCGATTAAAGACTGAAATTGATGTTTTATTTCCGTGCTGATATCACTGCGTCAAACAAATGGCTATGCTTTATGTTTCATACTTAGAGTAATTACATACATACGTAGTTTCATATACGTCTATGTTTATAACTGGTGTATACAGTTTAAATACTCTTTATTTCGACTATTTCTTTCAGAATTAATAATATTGTTTAGTAAAAATTTATTTCACCGGGCATCTTGTCCACGCTTAGCCGATTCTAGGAAATTCCTTTAACGTCTTCAATGCACGTGAAACATTCTGCCGTGATTTTCTTTTCACAGTTTGAAATTTTAGTGTTATACTATATAAAATTTAATTTGGCTTCAGAATGAAATGACAAAATTAATGCAGCGTGTAGATCTAATAAGTGTAATTATGAATAATAAATATTATTCATGTGATTCAATGGATTCAAGTGGCTAGGACTGTGTGTGTTTGTGGAGTTCTTGGGAGAGGTTATATGCTGTGATAAAAGATGAAAACTTATATGTAGAAGGAAAAAATAAATATCGAATACAAATACAACAAATAACAAAGACATAGATAACGAAGAAACATAATACAAAAGGACCAATAAAACTTTTTTTCGAAACCAAAGACTTACATGACAAAATACTTATCCAGAACATTCAGAGCATTTACAATAAAATAGACATATTAGAACACTTTGTATAAAATAATCCCGATTACAAGATATTATGATTAACTGAAACATGGCTATCTCCGGAAAAACTCGAACTGATACATTTAACCGACTATCAAGTAGCCGCATCGTATTGTAGAACATCGCGCACCAGAGGCGGCGTCTGCATCCTGCTGAAAAACGGTGTAAAATATTTATAAATAAAAGAAATGTACAATATGTCAATTGAATGTGTAGTGGAAATTTGTGTAGTAGAGCTTATAAAATATAACACTATCTTGTTGACATTGTACTATAATGGGAAGAAGGAAGATTTATTTTACGAAAAAATAAAAACTGTTGTTCATTACATAAATAAGAATTTTTTTAAACATAAAATCATATTGAGGAAGATTTTAACGTCGATTAAATTAAATATCAACAACCGAATTTCTTCTAACCCAAACCAGATCGCCGAAATTGAGTATTTTGATGACAAATTACACAAAATTGAAAAAAAAAATAGATCCGATACTAAAACTATTAATGCCTTAATACCTCAAGGCAGCACGCTGGGGTGTCTTATGTTATCACAAATGGCTTTACAAAGGCTCTGAAGGAATACTGTGTCATGTTCGCGGACGATATTTCTATTCTTATATCAAGCCAAAGTCCAATGAATCTAACAGAAAAAAACAGCATATTATTAAGAACATGGGCCGTGTAGTGGCGGTTAAGAATATCCACTACCCCATATCTTCCCGTGGGTGTCGTAAAAGGCGACAGAGGGAAACAAGCAGGAGATGGGCAGCAGTATCTTCCCGATAACATCAACTGTACGACAAAAAAAAACTGCGGTTGCCAACCCGCTCGCCAAGCGTGGCAACTATGGCAATATACCCCATGAACAATTACACAAATAGACGGACCCCAGTCCCCGTCGGCCCCGCTATTCCTGGCTACGGTGGCGACCATGGTAACGGCGGGGCAGGGGGTGCAAAGGATCTCTGATGGAGGTTCGGTTGCCACCTACGACGACTCGACCTGGCAACATTTAACGCACGCACCCTGAGGACTGCCGAGAAGATCCTGGAGCTGGAAGAAGAGATAGACAAGTTGCGCTGGAATATTATAGGATTATCCGAGGTCCGAAGACAGGGGGAGGACACGGTGATTCTCGAATCCGGCAACTTGTTCTATCACCGGAAGGGCAACCATCTGTCCCAAGGAGGTGTCGGATTTATCGTCCACAAGTCTCTCGTCAACAACGTTATAAAGATTGGGAGTGTGTCGACGAGGGCCGCGTACTCAGAATCACCAAACGGTATTCGCTGAAGGTCATACAGGTTTACGCACCAACCTCGGCACATCCCGATGAGGAGGTGGAGGAAATGTATGAGGATATTTACAAAGCCATGCATTCCTCCAAAACCCACTACACGGTGTTGATGGGAGACTTCAACGCAAAACTAGGCACAAGAGAAGACGGTGAGCTGAAGTTAGGAAAATTTGGTGTAGGGCAACGGAACCGAAGAGGCCAGCAGCTGGCCGACTTTATGGAGAAAGAGGGACTCTTTATGATGAACTCTTTCTTCCAGAAGCGGCCCCACAGGAAGTGGACCTGGTTGAGCCCCGACGGTTGGACAAAAAATGAGATTGACTTCATTATGACGACCAGACGCCAACTGTTCAGTGATGTCTCAGTGATCGCAAGGGTGAAAACTGGCAGCGATCACCGAATGATTAGAGGCACACTGAACCTAAACGTTAAGTTGGAGAGGTCTCGTCTAATGAAGTCAACGCTCCGTCCCCCTCGCGCTCTAATCCAGAATCCCGAAAACTTTCAACTCGAGTTACGTAACCGCTTTCAGTGCCTACAAGATTGCAATTTAGTGGACGATATGAATGACAAGCTCGTGGAAACTGTCCATGCGGTCGGAGCTAAGTTCTGCAAGACCCGCCGCAGAAGAACACAAAAACTCTCCGATCACACTCTTAATCTCATGGCTGTTAGACGGGAGATGAGGCTGCAATCGTCAACAGATATGACAGCATACAGGCAACTGAACAGACAGATCCAAATGCATGCGGCGAGACTTACGCAACTTTAATACTGCACGTATTAAAGAAGCGATCGAGCGAAACCAGGGCTCCAAAGTCTTTTCCAGAGATCTGTCTGCCAGTAAGAGCCAACTGTCAAAGCTGAAGACTGAGTGTGGCAGCATCGTTTCCGGGACACCTGATATTTTGAGTGAGATTGAGAGGTTCTATGGGCAGCTGTACACATCATCGTTGGAGCCACACGCAAGTGTGAGTAGCAATCCAAGAGCAAGTCTTATCCGACACTATTCCGATGATATCCCGGACGTCAGTCTAAGCGAGATTAGAATGGCTCTCCAGCACCTTAAAAACGGCAGGGCCCCAGGCGAGGATGGAATTACAGCGGAACTTCTGAAAGCGGGTGGAACACCGGTACTTGAAGTCCTTCCGAAGCTCTTCAATTCCGTCCTCCATGGTGGAACTACTCCAGAGGCGTGGAGCAGAAGTGCGGTGATCTTGTTCTTTAAGAAAGGCGACAACGCTCTCTTGAAGAACTACAGACCGATTTCCCTTCTGAGCCGCGTCTACGTGCTGTTTTCGAGAGTCATTACGAATCGTCTCGCACGCAGACTCGACGACTTCCAGCCTCCCGAACAAGCCGGTTTCCGAAAAGGCTTCAGTACCATAGACCACATACATACCCTGCGGCAGATTGTACAGAAGACTGAAGAGTACAATCTGCCACTTTGCCTGGCGTATGTTGACTATGAGAAAGCCTTTGATTCCGTCGAAATTTGGGCGGTGCTACAGTCCCTTCAGCGGTGCCAAGTTGACTGTCAGTACATCGAAGTGCTGAAGTGTTTGTACAGTAGGGCTACGATGGCTATCCGAATACAGAACCAGAGCTCGAAACCTATCGAACTGCAGAGAGGTGTACGACAGGGTGATGTTATATCCCCGAAACTCTTCATCACTGCGTTGGAAGACGTTTTCAAGTTACTGGACTGGAAAGGATACGGTATTAACATCAATGGCGAGTACATCACTCACCTTCGATTTGCCGACGATATAGTCCTTATGGCAGAATCGTTAGAGGACCTTAGCACTATGCTCAATGACCTCAATGGTGTCTCCGAACGGATAGGTCTTAAGATGAACATGGAAAAAACAAAGATCAAGTTTAATGTCCATGTCACACCTATGCCGGTAGTTGTTGGGAGCACTATGCTCGAAGTTGTTGACGAGTACGTTTATCTAGGGCAAATAGTCCGACTAGGTAAGTCCAACTTCGACCGAGAGGTCAATCGATGGATTCAACTCGGCTGGGCAGCGTTCGGAAAATTACGAGACATCTTCTCGTCAGATGTACCTCAATCTTGAAAACTAAAGTGTACAACCAGTGCGTGTTGCCAGTGATGACTTATGGATCAGAGACGTGGTCCTTCACTGCTGACCGTATGTGAACGCTCAAGGTCGCTCAGCGAGCTATGGAGAGGGCTATGCTCGGAGTTTATCTGCGTGATAGACTCAGAAATGAGGATATCCGCAGTAAAACCAGAGTGACCGACATAGCATCAACGGATTAGTAAGCTGAAGTGGCAATGGGCCGGCCATATAGCTCGAAGAACCGATAACCGATGGGGAAGAAAGGTTCTCGAGTGGCAGCCTCGTACCGGTAGGCGTAGTGTAGGGCGACCCCCCACTAGATGGAGTGACGACCTGTTAAGATATGCAGGAAGTCGATGGATGCAGGTGGCTCAGGACCGTGCTTTGTGGCATTACTTGGGGTAGGCCTATGTTCAGCAGTGGACTTGTGAAGGGCTGTAATGATGATGATGATATTAAGAACAACGGACTGGCTAACTAAAAATAACCTGCGGATAAACTTATCGGAAACTAAAATAATGTCTTTTCACGCATATCAAAAACCAAAATTAGATATAAATATAGATAATGACGGCTTCACTATGGATACAGTTAACAAGCACACACTACTAGGCCTAATAATAGATACCCATATTATCTGGAAGCCACATATAGAAAAATTACATAGAAAATTAAGCAGCTTTATGTACGCGTTACGAGAAGTAAAAAACAACAGATATAACCACCGCGATAACAACCTACTACGCGTATGCATATGCATGGCTTAGCTACGGCATTGTCCTGTGAGGATGCAGTACTGATGCCTCAAGTTTATTAACTAAACAAAAAAACTAATACGAATCATATCTAATACACAAATCACAGAAAGCTGTAAGCCTTACTTTTAGAAGTATAACATTTTAAGGCTACCCTTTTTTTTTTTACATGGGGAAGTGCCTACGCATACCCGCCTCGCGGGGGCAAGGACGGGTTATGTCGGACTCGCACCGACTAAAACCCCATGGTGTTCCACCTTTGTCGCTTATTGGCAGGGCCACGGGAACACTTTCGCACACATTCGCAGACCCACCAGCGCCTGCCGCCCTATGGCAGCACCTCCTCGGGAGCGGAATACTCCTCCCCGTTCTCCTTCACAGGTAAGGCGCACCAGAACACATGGCGCGCCTTCCTTCTCGGCCTCTAATTACATCTGCGCAACGGACGCTCCCGCGTCCAATGCAAGAAGGCCATGGGGCCAGGAAAAACAAGCACTTAGAAGTACTAGCCTTCCCGACCCCAGCGGCGGATCTGGTCTATGGCTCCGCCGCCAACCAAGATTCGGCTGCGGAGGGTAGGGAGAGCGGCGCCTCGCAATACCGACAATCCTCTCCCCCCGCAGCCCCACCACCACCGCATCAACGGTGCGGCCCCGTTTGAGTCGCGGAGGATAGGGCGAGTGGCGCATCGCCATACCAACACTCCTCTTCCTCCGCGACTCCACCTCGGCTGCAGCGGTAGGTGGGGAGGACACACCTCTCACCGCGGTCCACCAACACACATCCGAAGTGGGCTTCCTAAGCCCACTCGGAGTGGCCACCTCGGGCCGGCCCTCCGCCTCGGAGCAGCCATATGGGTTCCTCTTTGTTTCGCCGTGGGTGACCAAGCCACGGCTTCTAAGTTCCCCCCGCCACGACAAGGCGGGAACCCGTTCGGCGGGGGCTACCCTGTATTTATAATTTGGAACTATGCAAATTTGTCAAAAAAAAACTAATACGAAACTAAACTAAACAAAAAAACTAATACGAATCATAGCTAATACACAAAACGCAGAAAGCTGTAAGCCTTACTTTAAGAAGTATAACATTTTAAGGCTGCCCTGAATTTATATTTTGTAACTATGCAAATTTGTCAAAAAAACCAAGCTTCAACTCAAATTGATATGACACCATATTAGACCAGGGTCAAAGCCGTCAAAAATAATTAAAAACGAAAAAAAATTAAAGTAGGATGAAACCTATTGAAAAAGGAAGGGAATACCACTAAAATGATAGGAAAAATAAATTACGGGCGATCTAAGGTTGGGAAGGGGTAGGAGGGGAGTTTTTAAGGGTAAAAATCGGTAAATCTCGATTTCCGGCAAAACTACAAGTCCTATTGAAAAAAGTTCAATAGAAAAGTTGTAGATAATAAAAAGATCTACAACTTTTGTATCAATAGTTTTTCTCCATAACCTCAAAATTCATGTGAAACATCCAAAAAACCACATTTTTGATTTTTTATTTTTATCTTATACAAAAAAATTGTTTTTTCGTGATATTTGGTGAAAATTTACCTCTTTATGTCCCAAACACACTGGAATTTAAAGATTAAAAATATTAATTTTTCACCTTATTTTGACTCGATATCGAAAAAGAACCCTAATTTTCAATCGAAAATTCTCACGTCAAAATATCTGATTTTTTCAAAAAAGTCGGTGGTCTTTTTGTTCGTTGATATCTCTATTTTCTGATGGTGTAAAAAATATACATTTTCACTTTTCCCCGGTCTTTGGTCTTCACTCCCGCACAGCTTGAAAAGCTTTGGGTAATGCAACTGTATTATACCATTCATTGATGTCGACAAATGTCCGCTTCGCGAAAAAAAACTAGCTACCATTTTTTTGCGGACGTTGCGAGGTCTTTGCAGTTTTGTCGGTAATTGTCCTTCTGAGTAGACTCATACCGATGATTACCTTTTATTTTCCGGATCATATTGATAGATCTATGTCTCGTCATCAGTATCGATTTCTAAAACACGCCTAGATGCCCCGTTTTCAAAACATTAACGCATTTCATGGCACCTATCCACACGAGTCTCTTTTCCGCTTTCGGAGAGCTAACGAGAGATCCATCGACAATAAAGCTTCCTCACTCCAAGATGTTGATGTAGGATGGTATGAATGCTCCCCAAACTAATTCCTACAATCTTTTCGATGTCAGTGTATTTGATTCGTGCCTCTTCTCGCACCTACATTTCAGTAGTCCATACATTTTCTGCCGTTACTGCTGTTTGTGGGGCCCCGGTTCTTTGGTCATCTTTAAGGTTAACATTACCCCTTTTGAATTCAGCAAACCACCTAAAAATTGTTGTGCGTGATGGAGCTGAGTAATGCTGATTGTAACCGTTGTAAACTTAATTGTTCGGTTAAATAAAGTTTTAAATCGTAATAGGCACGCAAATTTTCAAGGTTAAGATCCATCGTTTTAAATGAAAAGCGCGGGAAGCGTTGCAGGAAAATTAATCAAACTTTGTAATTTTTAATATTGAGAGTGTGGCTTATCGAAATCTATTTTTAAATAAATTTGCTTTTTAGAAACATATAATACGGGTGCGTTCCATTTTTAAATTTCGAGCGTCTCAAAACTTATTGAATGATCTGCGTAGTATAAATAATAGTGTATGATAATTTATTAAGTACCTTCTAATCAGTACTATATGTTAGACCGTTGATAGCTCAGGTTCTAAGCACTGGCATACATTTTTATAGACGCGAGTAACCCTAATTCAATTTCTACCAGCGACTAACTCGCAGAGCCGTGGTAGCTCAGATGGTTAGCGTTCGCTGTAAATTTCACAATACGCAAGCAAACCGGGTTCGATCCCCACCGGCACCAATGAAATTGTTAATTGCAATTTTAAGTTCTGATTTACCAAGTGCTTGGCGGTGAAGGAAAACATCGTGAGGATACCTGCATGTCTGATAAATAAGAGAAAAAATATTTTCGAAGACATGTGAAGTTCGCCAACACGCATTGCGGCAGCGCAGCGGACTATTCCTTGCCCTAAAATACCCTCCCAGAAATGAGAGGAGGCCTGTGCCCAGCAGTGGGACGTATATAGGCTATAACTTTACTTTACTTTACTTTTACTCTAAATTGTGCTCGGCGATAGTTTATGTACGACACGTTTTCTACTTAGTAGAGCCAAGCTGCAACTCTGTACCACTACACCTCGAAATGGTCAGCTTTATCGGAGAACGGCTACGCCCTCACATATGATAAGCGTATATTTGTAGTATAACACAGATATACTAGCTTTTTATCTATAAAATTGCGGCTTCTTATGATATAAGTTAAAGTAATGTTTTCTCTAAATTTTTATTTTTATTAATCAAAGTAATCACCCATTCAATTGTTGCATCTTTTATTTCTTTTATTTACGCGAACACTACCCATTTACATAAAACTTGTTTTTTAAGGATTTTATCGCGTATATTAACTTTTTTATATTCCCGACGTTTCGAGCACTTTACACTACCCATGGACACGTAGGGGTACTGAGGTGTTCAACGTCCCGATGTCACATCTATCTGCGGTTATCCGCGGATTAAAATTATTAATTTTTTTCCAATCTACACAGCATGAACTGATAGTATCTTGAAGTCCTGCAGTTGTATGCTTGAAGCTTGCAAGACTTCAATATAACTGCGGTTAATTATGACATCGGGACGTCGAACACCTAAGTCCCCCCCCCCGTAAAGTGCTAGAAACGTAGAGAATATAACAAAGTTATATACGCGATAAAATCAGTAAAGACTAGTTTTACTTAAACGATGCATCTTTACCAACGCTGTGGCAGTTTATTGATGACCTTCTTGAAGAAATCAAGAGGACGGGAGGTAACAAATTCTTCATAGGCATTTTGTACTACTTCTCGGTTATTGAATTTTTTTCTTACTGATAAGTTATCTAAATTCTTAAAAAGTAAAAGTTTGTAGGCGCAAGATCTGGTGAGTACGGCGGATAACGGAGAGCCTCCAACCCCAGCTCTTGTAACTTGGAGACCGTTTGTTGTGCAGTATGAGGTCACAAGTTGCCGCGCAGGAACTGCAGGGACGAGCGATTGACCAAAGCTGGTTGGAGACATGCAATCTTTTCCATCAATGTGATCAGTTCTTCACAGTGCAACATCTGCAATAATGCTCTTCCCGTTTGGTATGAAGCTGTGATGAATTAAACCGACGCTAGACCAACAAACAGTGGACACATCACTTTTTATAGGCAATGTTTTAGGCAATGTTTAGATACTGAACCAGGAACCAGCCTACTTGCTGAGCGCTAGCTTAATTGAGTTTGTGGGGAACCCATTTGTCAAGATTTTTACCTTGCCAATTTGATGCAAATGGACCAATATTGTTTTAATGCTAACGTCGAAAGCTGCTGCAAATTCACAGTAGATTGAGTATCATCAGCTATCACAATCACCTTTAACTCTTAATTGTCAACCAAAGCTTACGTACAACAAAGGGGTTCATTTTTCTAATCAAAATTTCCAGCACGGAAGCGGGAAAACAATAACAGGTGGTTTGTTCGTTTGTAGTATTCGCACCGTAAACGTCGTTGATATTGCCTGCCGCTTGTGAAAACCGATTAAAAACAGCAAGGCCGGCTTCGCCATTTCCAGATCGTAGTGGACAGCGTTAAGGTTTGAATGAAGTCTCTTGGTGCAGAAAAATTCACGGATAGAGTGACAGGGGTCGCCTTGATCTTATTGCTCCGCTTGCCCCGATCAGTTTTAGTCGCGAGCGGAATTACCAAGCGAAAGGCACAGGCAAACCTTTAATTTACGCTGGGATTCTGTGAGGTCATAGTACCACCCCGGTTCGAGCCGGCCAATCCGTGCGACAGCAAAAGCTGCCACGTGGCTCTACCATTGTTGATATACACATTTTGAAAGAGGATTTTTCAATGTTAAATAAAAAAATGTTAAAAGTGTGTTAAATAATAAAAAAATTAAAATCACCTCTAGAATTAAAAAAGGAAAACTGGTGAGGAAAGTAATATCAAAGAATATTTTATATTCCGTGGGTCATAGAGTACGTTAATAAAGTAATGAGAAAAACAACTTATATCATAAATAACGTGTGTTCATTTGGTCGATAATGGTACAGCCTTGGCTTGCTTATTGCTGTAACCTGAAGCAAAAACAATAAAATACGGTAATTTGTTATGCTTTTAATGAGAAATTGTACTAGGTATATGAATATTTTTTTTCTTTGGTAATGGGACTCGTACTGTTGCAATTTTGAATATGTTAAATATATTTTGATGTTTATGGGAGATTTTGACGGTATTTTGGACTAACAACATTATCTTGAAGTTCACATTACTATCGAAGCACTTGTTTAAACTAACACTTCATAAGCGCAGATATTTAGTACACATAATCGTACCACATTTACGTATAAAACCTACTTTAAACCATTTTTAAGCAATAATACAGAAGTAGGAGGTCCGCTGCAGGTCAAGTTTCCGTCAAAAACGTCTAATAACTTAGCATGATCCTCCGTTATGCCGAAAATACTGCAGCATTCAGTTTGAAATAAATATTCAGTAAAGTCGAGAATTAATGTTATGTACTATGTTTGACAAAAAAAAACACAATTCCATAAAGTTTTCTCAATAGGAAAAAATTCAAAGTTACCGCTAAAACGAACAATAAACTGCTGGTATTCAAAAAGCCCTTAAAGTTAGATCATGAAACTTTGCATGCTAACTGAACTTACTATAAAGCAGGTCTTATGTTGCTTATTTTTTTTATTACTATTATTTTCATCGTAATAAGAAATAACCTCAACTATCGACATCTTGAAGTTTGTTCCCCGCAGCCAGTCAAACCCGCTCAGTCTCGCTTCTGCTTTCGAACTGGAGAGCTGTGTCGCTTGCGCTCAGAACAAATATTACACAACAGGATGACTTGAACTTGGATTTATAGTGTTGGCGCAATGGAAAATAACGCTAATAAAAATAAGAAGCGACTAGGTTGACGTAAAGAAATAAGCAAATATTTAATAAACGTAATGCATGATAAGTATCTAATATATCGATCCGATCCCGAACCGTTAACCGATCAATATCCAGACCAGCGTATATATATGGTCAACAGCTGACTACAGCTAGCAGCTACACAGGTCTCTTCTCATTTCAAGACGGTTTTATGGCAAGGAAGTGTCCGCCGTGCTACCCTAAAGCTCGTTGGTGGACTTTCTATTTGATTTTTTTTAATTCTCAGACAGGCAGGTTTCCTCACGATGTTTTCTTTCACCGCTGAGCTTGCGGTAAATCGGCACTTAAAATTGCATATATCAATTTCATTGGTACCGACGAAGACATAGCCCGGTTCGCTCACTTACTGTGAAATTTACGGCTAGCGCTTTGCAAAAATGAAATTTACGCTTGTGCCTCTGAGCTAACACGGCTATTAGTTGCCACGGTACATTAGCTGCCACGGCTGATTAGACAAAAATAACAAACAACTTTAAAAAGTTTATAAATAGATTTTAAAGGACGGATCGGTGGCCCGAGTGCTCATTGAATTTGCGATGTTGTGGACTGCTGGTTTGATCCCGCAAGAAACAAATACGACATAAGCGACAGTAGCCTAAGTCGTGCGTTCAAATCCGCCATTCGACTTCTGGCGTGAACCACTCGTAACACAAGCAATTTAAGCTTACCACGAGTGGTTAAGGGGAATATTAGTAGTGTTTAGAGCATTGTTAATATTATTTTAGTTTTTTATAGAATAAGGGTGACAAATGAGTACACAGTCCACCTGATGGTAAGTGGATGCTTTGGCATTTATCTTCAATTAAGGATTCAAAATGTTGAAATTCTTTTATGATACGTGCATCTAGAACTTTTATCGACCTTTCCAATAGCGTTGGCTTGAATTTGTTTAATACCAATGTTTCTCGAATAAAAATGTTTTAGCAAAAAAATTATTTTGTTAAGCGCTTTTCTGTTTAATTTTGTCAATTTGCAGTATTTGTCTTAATCGATTTAACCATGCCTCTTTAGAAGTCTCTGTATTAAGCCGAGGATACACCGACAGACTGTTGAACTTGGCGAAACTATAAGCGTTCCTTGTTGTGTTACTATGGAACCCTAAAAAACCTTACTACCCTGACCAACTAAAAAGGTGATTTTAATTGGTTGAGTACTTGTGAGTTTTTTTCTTTTTCTTAGGGAAACTATCGATATAAAATATCGATATGTTAGCATCGAAATTAATTTGTCGTCTTACACTCATAACCTTTTCTATGTTGATGTATTTAACCTACATGTGTGCGTAAAATGCAATAGTATTGGAGATTTAGATTTGTTTGTGCCATAATCACACAAAATTTTATTGAGTAGGTGCTTCGATCAACATTGTTGATCGAAGAGTCGGTGCTCAGTACTGTCTATGTAGTGTTTCCTCCCCCGCAACGAAAGTGACAGAATTTTTGGTTCGTAGCATTAGGCGCACTACTCGTTCATTGGGTTGAATGATCTAAGACCTGTATGTATGACGTACAATTAATAATCCTTCTAGTACTGGATTTTTTTCTAATCGCAAAACGCCTCTAAAATATACAAGAAACTCCTAGTCATCATAACGTTTAACTAAGAAAGAAAAGTAATTAAGACGAGATTTTTTAGGAAGAAACCTTGATTTCGTATGCAGTGTAGAGAACTGGAGAACTTCTATAACGTATCTGCATTTTGATTTTAATCGTCTATACAAAGAAATACAATTGAAGTGCTTATTTTTAATGTCAAAACAACAACCTATTAAAAAAATGTGAAAGTGTATACGGTATATATAATAAAATTATTGTCTGTCGGTTTACATGTCTGTCCTTCCGTTTGTTCCGGTCAATCTCCGACATGGCTGAACCTATTTTGATGGGACTTTCACTGGATGGCAGCTATTTAGCTGATGTTATGAGGAATAACTTAGGCTCTTTTTATTTTAGAAAAAGAATAAGAATTCCGCGCAAAAATTTAAAACCTGTGAAATTCAGTCGTAACGTTAACGTCAACGTCACTCCACGCGAATAAAGTTGCGGGGAACAGCTAGCCTTAAATAAATGTAGATATCTTGAGGTCACAGCATCCACTTGCACTCATCACACTACTTATGTTTTTTTTTATAGGAAAGGGTGACAAACGAGAACACAATCCACCTGATGGTAAGTAGTTGCTGCGGCCCATTGACAACTACATCTATCCTCGATTACGAATCAAAATGCAGATGCCTTGTCACCTGTGAGGACTAAGATGGAATGCCTCGTTTCTAGTAAAAAGGGTATCCGGTCTCTACACTCACCATACGAAACACAGCAGCATTAAGCTACTATTTCACGCTGGTATTCTGTGAGAGCGTGGTCCTTCCCCGGTTGAGCCGACCAACCCCCCGTGCTACAACTATACTACTAATATAATTGCAGCATGGCTCTACCACGTATAAAACATTATGTGACGGTTAGTTTGGCACACTCTTCTGTAAGGAAGAACATTTTCATGTTAATGAACTGTGTAGTAGTGGTATATGAATATCCAAAACCTCATGTCGTTCTGTGAGTGTTTACGACATCCACGGAACGATAAGGGGCGACCAAGGGAAAAAGGAAGCAGCATTTTCCAAATAATAAAAAACTGCGGTAGTCCACCCGCCTGCTTACATAGCTACTATGACCATATGCCGCTATAAGGCAATTTATGGGGTAGCCTATGTTCACTAGAAACAGTAGACTTTTGTAGGTTGTAAAGGATGGACAACAGATATTTTCGCGCATACTTATTTTACGGATTTTATTACGTTAAATCTAAACTTTCTTAATTCGTGCCCTTTCGAACGCTTTAGTCATTATTTATTGGGCACAAACGAGATAAAAAATATTTTAAGTGATAATTATGTTTTACGTTTTTGTGATAAAAATGTAAAAAGGCCTTCTTTACTTATTGTTATGATATGTACATTTTAAGTAAAGAAATCCTTGTTATCAGCAACAGGGTTCAGGGCCAGTAAAAAGGGTCTCGTCTATCAATATTTGCGTTACACTAGAAAAACACGTGTAAAGGGTTGGTATTCTGTAGAGATAATTTGAGTAGCTCCCCAGACGAGCTGACCCATTCATGCTGCACACCAAATACAGCTGCAGCTACAAAATGTTTAAAAAAAAACACGTGCAACGACATGACTCTTACGCTATGTGCTTCTGTTTGGGTAAGTAACAGGAACACACAACATGTGTCGACTGTCCCATTGGTGATCCCTATTGCTCGTAAGGGAAACTGCTACTCGAGGTATTTCGATTTCGAATCATGGATCGGACCAAAATCATTTATAAGGTTTTTTTTTCAAGAAAATCTTAGTAGCGCACCGGATTCAAGAATTTAGCAATGTTTCACCCCTTGAAAAGTTTCGCCCCACTCAAGTCTGATTAACGTTCCATCGAACTATGAGAGTGGGGGATTAGAGAGTTGAGCTGTGTTTTCGCACACACTATGTGCACTATAATCGTGTCCTGCGCAGATGGCTGGCCTCCGTTGAGACTAGCTGCCGTGACCAAAACTTTGTCTGAAGGATAGTATTTATAGGAAATTAGGATATTAAGAGTGTCCTCCATGAAGATATTATTATTGTAGATGTAAATCGATGTTATTAAAACAAAATGAATATCATTTGTCAAACAACAGTATTTTATCCATTAACTTACAATAATTAAACGTAACAGTAGGTAAGCTTTGTAGTTCTATTATACAAATCTTGAGGAGTGCTAAAATTTGTAGCGAAAATTGAAATCTGGCAAAGTGCCAGTCTCAATTATAACCGAAATGTAGGATCAACAGGCTGCTGTAGGCGGTTCTCTTGCCTACAACAAATATCACGAACCGGCATAAAATGATTGATTAAAATCAACATACAAACATCGAAAAAGCATGTGAGCTATTATTGTATAATATGTATGGGTTTTTCGAAAATGGCCCTCTTAGTGTAAACGTTTGTATTAAGATAGTGTTTTGATTTCCAAATTTATATAGATATCTAGATAAATTTGGAAAGATCGATGCAAAGGATAATTATATTTTCCTAACGCCGAGTAAAGGTCACATAAACAGGAACTTTCATCATCATTTTCATCATCATCATTTTAGGCCTTCACAAGTCTACTGCTGAACATAGGGCCCCAGCAAGGAATACCAGGAAGAAAAGTCCAGAACCACCTGCATCCATCAACTTCCTGCATCCCTTACCAGGTCTTCAATCCATCCAGAAAGGAGGCGCCCTACTTCGTTTACCAGTACGAGACTGCCACTTGAGAATATCTCTTCTCTATTGGTTGTTGGTTCATCGAGGTATATGGCCGGTCTCTTGCCACTTTAGCTTTTTTTTTTTTTTTATAGAAGAGGGGGCAAACGAGCATGTGGCTCACCTGATGTTAAGTGACTACCGCCGCCCATGATCAACTGCAACACCAGGGGAATTGCAGACGCGTTGCCGGCCCTTTAGAAAGGAGTAAGCTCTTTTCTTGAAGGTCCCCAGGTCGTATCGGTCCGGAAAAATCGCTGGTGGTAAATTATTCCACAGAGAGGTTGTACGCGGAAGAAAACTCCTTTTGAAACGTACAGTGGTGGACCGCCAAGCATCCAGATGGTGTGGATGGTATCGGGACGTTTGCCGCGTAGTGCGTTCACGAAATTTGGCGGCTGGGATTAATCCGAACAATTCCTCAGAGCACTCTCCATGGTATATGCGAAAGAAAATGCAAAGGGATGCAACATCTCTTCGCAGTGCCAGAGAATCGAGCCGATCGGAAAGCACTCGGTTGTCGACGATTCGAGTCGCTCTGCGCTGGATGTGGTCAAGTGGAAGGAGCTGGTACTGGGGAGCCCCAGCCCAGAGATGGGAACAGTGTTCCATGTGCGGCCGAACCTGCGCCTTGTAAAGTTGCAGGCGGTGTGCCGGCATGAAATACTGTCCCGCTCTGCTGAGCACGCCAAGCTTTTTAGAGGCCAATTTGGCCTTCCCTTCCAAGTGACCACGAAACTGCACGTCACTCGATATGTCGACGCCGAGGATTCCGATACTGGCTGAGGCAACAAGGGGAGTGCCTTGAAACTGAGGGGATACGACAAAGGGGTACTTTTTAGCGGTTAACGCGCAAACTTGTGTCTTCTGGGGGTTAAACTGGACTAGATTTAGTCGCCCCCAATCCGAGACTCTGTCCAGCAGAGACTCGACTTCAGACACAAGTTTGTCCCGGCACTCGGAGACGTTTTCCCGACAAATATTGGCTCGGCCGGTGTAAAGAGCATCACCAGTGCTGTCATCTGCATAGCAATGAATGTTACGGGTCTGCAACATATCATTGATATGCAGAAGAAACAGCGTTGGCGATAGCACGCAGCCCTGTGGAACACCAGCATTAATAGGCTTGCAATCGGAGCTTGCACCGTCTACAACGACCTTGATGCTCCGATCTGCAAGAAAGCTGGTGATCCAATCGCACAATTTCTCGGGAAGCCCATAGGAAGGGAGCTTCGAAAGAAGCGCTTTGTGCCAAACCCGATCGAAGGCCTTCGCAATGTCCAAACTAACGGCCAATGCCTCCCCCCTTGGACTCTACTGCCTCCGCCCATCTGTGAGTTAGGTAGACCAGAAGATCACCAGCTGACCTACCACGGCGAAAACCGTATTAGCGGTCACTAATCAGCTGGTGATCCTCAAGGTACCTCATGAGCTGGCAGTTTACAATGGACTCCATTGTTTTGGAGAACAAGGAGGTGATGGCGATAGGCCGGTAGTTGGACGGGTCTGAGCGGTCGCCTTTTTTAGGGATCGGGTGGACGAAAGCCGTCTTCCATGATTTTGGGACTACGCCTAGGGAGTAGGAGTACCGGAAAAGACGCGTTAAAACCGGTGCCAACTCTGGAGCACACGTCCTCAGCACAATTGGGGGGGATTCCGTCAGGCCCACTCGACTTGTGGATGTCCAGGGAGAGGAGTGCTTTGCGAACCGAGCGCTGAGTGAACTGCACTTCCGGCATTGAGCACTCACACCGCGGGATGGTCGGCGGCGTACTCCCCCCGTCATCGAGAGTCGAGTTAGACGCAAAGAAAGAGCCTAGAAGATCGGCTTTCTCCTTTGCGGTGTGGGCCAGTGAGTCGTCCTCCCTGTGCAGAGATGGAAGAGATGGCTGACAGAAATTCCCCTGGACAGCCTTGGCGAGAGACCAGAATGTACGGGTTCCAGAAGGAAGACGAACTAGTTTCTCGCCAATTCTGCCTATGTGCTCTGACTTTGCCTTGGCAATGACTCTTTTGAAGGACCTAGAGGCGGAATTATACTTCTTTTTTAGAGCGCTGGTGTTTACATCCCTGGACGCTGATGCGTCAGCCCAGGCCTGGTAGCACTCCTGCTTATAGCATGATGCTATTTTACAGGAGCGACCAAACCATGGCTGAGATTTGCCTCCAATGGGCACCACAGAGGAAGGAATAAAAAGTTCCATACCCTGAAGTACCACATCAGCGACAGAATCCGCAACAACGTTGGGATCGTCCGGCGAGAAGCAAACCCGCCCCCAAGGGTAGGATGCAAAGAAAGACCGCATCCCATCCCAATCGGCTGACCTATAGTGCCAAACACGGCGGCAGCCTGCAGAATGCAACCGCGATTTCAGCGTGAGTGGCACCACACTCCGGACAAGACAATGGTCCGAGGAGCCTAAAGGGGCGTCGACGGAAATCTGATATCCGTCCGGGTGAGAGGTCAGCAGAAGGTCCAACAGGGAAGGTGCATGATCCTCCACATCTGGAGTCCGCGTAGGCGAAGTAACCAGTTGTGTCAGACCATATGACAAGGCAAAATCATGAACAGATCTCCCCGCATGATCGGTTAAACGTGAACCGAGCCATTCGGCGTGATGGGCGTTAAAGTCGCCGAGGATCACGATCTCTGCGGAGGGGATCTGCTGTAGCAACGAATCTGCAGCCATTTGGACGTGGTCGAAGAGTCGGTCTGTTTCGGCATTACCGCTGTGGGACCTATAGAGGCACCCGTAGATGCGCGGATGGTCGTCGCTGTCTACGCGTAGCCAAAGGATGGACAGGTCCGAACCTTCAAGTCTGCCGAGGCGTCGAGAACAGATGTCCTCTCTGACGTAAACGCAAACTCCAGCCCGAGGCACAAAGGAGTGTTCCAGTTTGTACCCCGGGTAGGAGAGATACGAGACATCAGCCGGAGAGGACACCTGCGTCTCGGTCAGAAAGAGCAGAGCCGGCCTCGCCGTCTCGAGATGGTAGTGGACGGCGTTTAGGTTGGAGTGAAGTCCCCTGATATTGCAGAAATTCACGGACAGCGTGGCAGGGGTCGCCTTGGTCTTGTTGCTCCGTTTGCCCCGAGCAGTTTTAGTCTTGAGCGGAATTTTGCCCCCCCCCCAGAATACGCGGGGCAGCCTGAGCACCCACGCTCAGAAGTGGAAAAACATGGTCGTGGATGCTCAGCGAGGGATTCTCCAGGGGTGCTGGTACCCTCCTGGGGTAGTCTATCATTGAATTCCGCTACCATGTTGATGGGGGGGATTTGGGCCTCCGGCCACCTGCACTCACCAGACGAAACGCGGAAGCAGAGCTTCCACTTCACGCCGGTATTCTGTGAGGTCGTGGTACCGTTTGAGCCGGCCCATACGTGCGACAGCAAAGCTGCCGCGTGGCTCTACCACTGTTATCCATTATATGACAGTTACTATGGTTTAACTACGGACATCCTAATTTCGAAGTCTGTCACAAATAGAAACTCCGAACAGAGCCCTCTTCATAGCTCGCTTTTCTATTCAAATGAATAACATAAAATATTTAAAAAAATACGATGTGCTTAATCTGATCGGTACTTATTGGAATACGGCATTATCATACGATTAAATTGTCTATTGTATATTGAATATTTTTAAATACGGGTTGTTTTTTAATATTTTTAACTAATAAATAATTTAAAACGAACTGGTAATGATGTATGTGTGTGTAATTCGAAAGTGAAAATACAGTCGAATACGCAATAACGTTCTTTTCTCGTATTGTTAAAATCGATAGTATAATTTGTTTAAAGCGTATCTGATATCTACTACTGACATTAGCCTTCCCCATAGATCACCTTAGATTACCTCACCATAGATTGGGGGAATTCACAATAGTTGCCCCCTTAACGCATGGGCTGGCGACTGCACGGAATGATTATTTTGTGTTGTTATCTGAAATAAAAAGTGGCAGAAGCCTTGAATTTTCTATTTCAGTTTCCCTATGTCGCTATTACAATTGATTTGATGAGGTGATATGAAGTAGTGGTTTCTTCAATGTTGCCACTGAAAGGCATAAATTATTACTTTATTTTAGTATGCTATTGCTTTTCTTTTATAATAATATTATAATAGACTTAAGTTCTTCTATGGACACTATAATTTAATTGTTATTAAAAATATTGCGATAAACAATGCAATCATTTTAAGCGGTTGGTATTTTAAGTTCAGAAGCGAGAATTTATGTTTTAATTCAGTATCACTTTACATCGTTTCGCATCCCTATTTACCAACATTAGGGAGAAAATTGTTTATCTCATTTCATTAAGCAAACATTTGAAACTAATCAAACAGAATATTCCTATAGAATAATATAATAAAATTTTATAACGAAAGCGTGCAGTGAAATAATTGAATCAATTTTCAACCAAAATCATTTTGTATCCTAGTTTTTTTTATAGAACAAGAGTGACAAGCAAGCACACAGTCCATCTGATGTTAAGTGAATGCTGCGGTCTATTACATCTATCCTCGATTAAGTATCAAAACGCAGATACTATGTCGTCCCTGATGACTAAGAGAGAATGCCTCGGTAAAAAGAGTCTCCGTTTCTCTACACTCACCGTGCGAAATATAGGCCATTGTATAGCAGTAGCATGGCTTTACGTACAATAGAGGTACATGTATACACATCAGGTAAGTAATCAAATTTTAACCTTGACTTTGAGAGTGTTCTACTTGAATATGGTTATCAAAATAATTTATCCTAAATATAATATCATAGCTTCAACGTTGACTTTACGCATTCTTTGGTCACCATCTAGCTTCTTTAGGACACTTTTTAGCCCATGTACATCTGCAGCCAACTTCAAATTAAAAAACTACAAATTCGTTGTTTTATCTGAGAACAAGGGTGGAATACCTTACAACCTTTCATTAAACTAAATCTCTATACCATTCCCACCGGATTACAGCAGTGTACGCACTGATATTTGGTCGGAGAAATAGGTAAGAGCTTGGTATCTACACATATAGACTTCTAGGTTGTATGATACCTAGTAAGTCATCAGCTAATGGTATCAACTTTTAGCATTAGCTTTCGGGGATATTCTACTCATAATCTTAATCATGTCTTTTCTTAAATATAATCCAGCTACATTATAGAATTCTTTAACAAAATGGTTGTCACTGCTGTGATCATTTTTGCCAAACTATTTTTATCTAACATTTAATTAACAAATAAAACACTGCAACACAAAGAGTAGCGTCAAAGGTGCTCATGTCAATTACTGCGATCGTCAATTCTCCTGCCAAGCGTGACGATTAAGCCGAATTTTACGGGCTTATGGTGATGATGAGAGAGACAATATACATTATCTATGCCATAGATAACATATGTCGTCTCATATAACTAATATATATCGGTTCGTATCTTACTTATCTAGGTATGCTGCTTGTTTTTTTTTTGAAGACTATAACTGCTAAAACTCAAAGTCAGTTCCACAATCTTTAGAGTATATTATTATGACATAGGATTTTGTAACGACTAACTGGTTCATGCACTTCGCTCGCGTGAAATTTGAGTAAAAGCAAAGTTATTCTAATTCTTACTTTTTAAAAAAACGCATTATAAGAATGAAAAAACCATAAAATGGAATATTAATAAAAAAATCGTGCTGTCATACCCTAAAGTATTAAATTTGTTGTATTTTTTATAAAAAAATGATTTACTATGCAATCTTTGATAAAAAATTTGTTTGATAATAAGCTTACAATATATTCTTTATAGGTATTTATTTCAAACCGTATGGTCAGCAAACGTCAATCATAGATTACATTATTGAAAAAATAAAAACGCCAAAAAAGGTACTTAATTGGTTCATTTTGTCAACTCGATTTCATACGCATATTGTTTTCTACTAGAACTATTTTGATCACAATAAAACATAGCCCATGTTTCCTCCTTTTGATCAACAGTCCTCAGAGATTACCTGTTTCAAACCAACTAAAAAATGACAATGATAATATAACTTTTCTTTTTATTAATAGAGGCGGTTGTAGTCTGATGAATAAAGTTTCCATATTTATTTAATTGCTTGGCAATTTAGTAGTTTCACATTATTTTGCGGACTTTGATGGATTGTAATATTGACGAATCATCATTGCAGCCTAACAAAGTCCACTGCCGATCATAGACCTCTCCAAAGATTGTCTTATTTTGGAGGATATTTGCTATAGTTGCCATGCTTGGCTTGCTGGTTGGTAACCACAGTTTATTTTTTGTTTTCTTGTTATTATTACGAAGACGCCGTTGCCCATATCCTGGCTTGTTTCTCTCTGTCGTCTCTTATTAGTTTTCATTATGATGCTAAATAGTGTTAGCGTCAAATGCGCAATCCCTGCTGGCTTCCCATCGACATTTCGACTACAAAGCGTGTTGATTTTGGTTAAACTACACTGAGAGAAGCTCGAGTCCAACTGTCGGTTGTCACCATCTGATAAAGAAGAATAGTTATTAATTTATAATTGTAAACTGAACCGACATTTATAAGTATAACCTATTGCCTTACTACGTACCTAATTCGCCTGTATTTAACTATAGAAGTAATAAAATTAATAAAGTATATGCTACGAAAAGAATAATCGTCGGAATTGTAACAAGAAAAACATCTAATAATGAAAGACAAAGCGTCTGTCGTAATAATTAAGTTATCGTCTAAACGTCGAAATATATTTGGTGCTATCGTAAATTGAATTTATTTTTCTGTTGCGTTAATATAGTAGGTGGGTATTTTTCCTTTTTTTAGTTCCCTAATAGCGACCGTGAATTTGTTAAGTACCTGACTATATAAACGAAGCTGAGTAGGCATGGGTAGTACGCGAACATATCATAAATAAACTTATTGTTCATTTACTACTCACACTATATATGTATGATTATAAGTACTATATGACTCGATTAGATCTACTAGACATATTTAGGACTGAACTTAACGAGTGTAACATTTTATTGAAATAAAATATGTACTTAATTTATTTAATTTCAATTACATATTTATCTGCATCTTAATACTGAGTAGCGGGTCCCGGATCAAGCCATCATCATCATTCAAAACTATTATGATAACAGCCTATCAAATTCCACTGTTGAACACAGACTTCCTCCGTAGATTGCCTCATAGGTAAAATGGTTGTCACAGTTGCTACGCATGGTAGCAGGGTTGGCAAATGAAGTATTTTAATTTTTATGTCGCGTTGTTGTCAGACAGATGCTGTTACCAATATTCTGTTTCAGTTTCCTATGCCAACTGCTACTATACTCCAAGAGAAGAAATGAGGAAGTATATTATATTACCACTACACGATGACATGGCGAGTTCAACAATGGACAAAAACAATATATGTCAAAAACAGAAACCATTGGTATTTGGATTTCAATATATTGTGATTGCCTGCCACTGCGTCGGAAGCTGGAAGGTATATAATAAGTAGTATCACTCTTTTTCTGCCTTTGTGTATTGCTACATTGGTACCACCCTCGTATATATTTCAATAAACGAACATACTTTTCACCTGATGGTTAACTGCAGCCAACTTCAAAGATGGCTACAGATGCGGTGTCACCTCTAAGGGCTAAAAGGAAATGCCTCACATCCTGTAATTATACTGCTATTTTAAACTTTTCAGATCGGAACACAACGATGCAAGCATTGCAAATTGGCGGCAGAAATTGGTAAGCAGGTGGTGCCTACTCAGAAGAGCTCCTAGACAGATAATGACCTTTACCTAGAAAATAATATTATAAGAATGCCAATACAACTACTGCTATATTTCAGAGAATGATAAGTGGCTATTATATTTCATAAGTTCATTTTTAACACGTTTTTAACTTAAAAAAAATGAGTTTCCTCTAGGTGTCACATTTTAATTTAACTCTCAAGTTTTTTAGGTAATTTACGTGATTCAAATGGCACACCCTTTCCGATAGTTCAATCCTTGCCCAAGGGGCGCTTTTAAAAATTAATGAGCTACTACGATATGGTTCGCACAGTATGCCACAAATTAATATGAGTTCTTCACGCGATGGGCCAAATCGATTAGCAGAGCGGACACGCAATCGGCCAATTTAAATAGCAGCGCCGACATGTTCTATACAGTTATGCGACGGCTGGACTGACGTTGGATGTGTTAAAGAAATAATGAGCACAGACAATAGCGTCGGTATACCCACGTCATAACTATTTGTGGTGGAATTTTGCTCGTGTACTTTGTGATTTATAAAAAATAATGAAGGAAAACGCGAAATAATTCTGGAAGTGGATTGATTTTCGAAACAAAAACTAAGTTGGTCTTATAATTCACTAAAATAATATCATAGCTGGCAAATAAATATAATAAATTTAAAAAATAAATAAACTTAAGCATTTACGCCTTCTTTGCTTATTTTACTTCGCTTTGGAACTGCTATTTCAATTAAAATCTCTATTTGGCAACGCTATCAAAAGTGTATATAGTGCCACTGACAAATCTTATACTTTATCTGAAGATCTTGAGATTTTTACTTATATTTTTTTTTCTTTAATATTCATAAATTACGAACGGGGAATGACAAATAAGATTATGTGCTTTTAAGAGCAACCAGTCTGAGAAAAAGAACACAAAAATCAAAGACATGTATTACGAGTGTAGTCAAAATCACTTTCTAAATATTGAACACCCGATATTGTATCCCTAAATGAAATTGTGCTTACATCAGGGTCGTCACTAGTGTATGTCTCATTTAAGCACTCCAGTTTACGTAATATTGGTACCTGTTTACCAAATACGTAATTATGAAGTATTGAACATTTGTCAAAATCGTCAATCACAAACAATCGTTGTCACATCTTTTTAGAACGGCCAGGTCTAGACCCTGGGGTTCACCATACGCCTTTATTCATCTGTCCTGCCTTCTTAGCCTTGGTTATCGCTACACAAGAAAGACCTAAAAGATATTAATATTAAATAAACATTATTATTTAAACATAAAAATATTAGTATCAAAATATTTTAGTTGTACTACAGTCATCAGTCAGTATCCGATTTCAAAAAATTACTTAAAATACTACGTAAACACCGTAACCGACAGACTATAACTTCGACAAGTTTTCATCCCATTTATATCGAAGACGGCTTATCATCATCATCATCATTACAGCCTTTCATAAGTCCACTGCTGAACATAGGCCTCCCCCAACACAAAGCACGGTCCTGAGCTACCTGCATCCATCGACTTCCTGCATGTCTTACTAGGTCTTCATTTCATCTAGTGTGGGGTCGCCTTACACTACGCCTACCGGTACGAGGCTGCTACTCGAGAACCATTTTCACCATCGATTATCAATTCTTCGAGATATATGGCCGGCCCGGTTACGGTTACTCTGGTTCGATTGCATATATCCTCATTTCTGAGTTTATCACGCAAAGAAAGCCCGAGCATAGCTCTCTCCATAGCTCGCTGAGCGACCTTGAGCGTCTTGATACGGCCAGCAGTGAAGGACCACGTCTCAGATCCGTAAGTCATCACTGGCAACACGCACTGGTTGTACAATCTAGTTTTCAGAGTTTGAGATATACCTGACGAGAAGATGTGTCGTAATTTCCCGAACACTACCCGGCCGAGTTGAATCTGTTGATTGACCTCTCGGTCGAAGTTGGACTTGCCTATTTAAATAATACTAGTTTTAACGGATTTTATCGCGTATATTTAACTACAAATACTCGACGTTTCGAGCGGTTTACAGCACCCTTGGTCACGGGGACAGAGATTTCTCAGTCCCCCTCGTGACCATGGGTGCCGTAAAGCGCTCGAAACGTCCGGTATTTATAGTTAAATATACGCGATAAAATCCGTTAAAACTAGTATTATTTAAATGTGTAGTGTTCACGTAAATATAAGAAATCATTATGTAAACCAGTATTGGACTTACCTAGTCGGACTATTTGTCCCAGGTATATGTACTCGCCAACAACTTCGAGCATAGTGCTCCCAACAACTACCGGCATAGGTGTGACTTGGACATTAAACATGATCTTTGTTTTTTCCATGTTCATCTTAAGACCTATCCGTTGGGAGACACCAATGAGGTTATACGGCTTATAGAGGGTAGTATATACCCAGTTATCCTCCACGTTAGAAAAGCTGCTTTACGTACTGGTACATAAAGCTATGTCCACTCAAGTCGGATTAACGTTCCATCGAACTATGAGAGTGAGGGATTAGAGAGTTAACCTGTGTTTTCGCACACACTATGTCTGCACTATAATCGTGTCCTGCGCAGATGGCTAGTCTAGTTGAGACTAGCTGCCGCAATCGAACATTTATAGGTAATTAGGATATTAAGAGTGTCTTTCTTGAAGATGTTATTATTGTAGATGTAAATTAATGTTATTAAAACAAAATGAATATCAGTTGTCAAAACAAAACAGTATTTTACCCATTAACTTACAATAATTAAACATCAAAATAGGTAAGCTTTGTAGTTCTATTATATAAATATTGGGGAGCGCCTAAATTTGTAGCGAAAATTGAAATCTGGCAAAGTGCCAATCTCAATTATAACCGAAATGTAGGATCAACAGGCTGCTGTAGAAGGTTCTTTTGCCTACAGCAAATATCACGAACCGTCATAACATGATTAATTAACAACAACATACAAAAATCCAAAAAGCACGTGAGCAATTCTCGTATGATATGTATTGGTTTTACGAAAATGGCCCTCTTAATATGAACTTTTGTATTAAGATAATGTTTTGATTTCCAAATTTATCTAGATAGGTTCGATGGAAAAGATAATTATATTTTTCTAACGCCGAGTAAAGGTCACGTGAACAGGTACTATTCAGTTTCATCACCGTCATCATTTTAGGCCTTCACAAGTCTACTGCTGAACATAGGGCCCCCACAAGGAATACCAGAAAGAGCAGTTCAGGACGACTTGCATCCATGATCTTCCAGCATCCCTTACCATGTCTTCACTCCATCCAGAAGGGAGGCGCCCTACTTTGTTTACCAGTACGAGACTGCCACTTAAGAATATTTCTTCCCTATCGGTTGTTGGTTCATCGAGCTATATGGCCGGTCTATTGCCACTTTAGCTTATTAATCCATTGAAGTACCACGGTTACTCTGGTTCTACTATGAATATCCTAATTTCCAAGTCTATCACATATAGAAACTCTGAACATAGCCCTCTTCATATCTCGCTTTTCTATACAAATGAATAACATAAAATATTTAAAAAAATACGATGTGCTTATTCTGATCAGTACTTATTGGAATACGGCATTATCGTACGACTTATTTGTCTATTGTATATTAAAATCTTTTTAGTTACAGGTTATTTTTATATATTTTAACTAATAATAATTATGTATGTGTGTGTAATTCGAAAGTGAAAATACAGTCGAATACGTAATAACGTTCTTTTCTCGTATTTGTAAAGTCGATAGTATAATTTGTTCAAAGCGTGTCAAATATCTATTACTGATATTAGCCTTCCCCATAGATTTCCTCACCATAGATTGGGGAATATTCACAACATAAATATAAGAAATTATTACGTAAACCAGTATTGGACTTACCTAGTCGGACTATTTGTCTCAGGTAAACGTATTCGTCAACAACTTCGAGCATAGTGCTCCCAACAACTACCGTTATAGGTGTGACTTGGACATTAAACATGATCTTTGTTTTTTCCATGTTCATCTTAAGACCTATCCATTGGGAGACAGCATTGAGGTCATACGGCTTCTAGATGGTAGATTATACCCAGTTATCCTCCACGTTAGAAAATCTACTTTAGGTACTGGTACATAAAAAGCCTAGTCGTCTTTACCCTGCGAGTTTCAAACCAGAATAATTTGTTATAATGTGTTTTTTTCTTTTACCAAGTCTTCATCTTATTTATTGTTGTTGCAATATATAGAACAACGAGGCGGACAGTGACTATTTACTTCGTTTCCAAATTAGAAATGCTAAAGGTCCCTGTGTATAAAGAACAACGTTAAACAAAATAACTATCACGTAGTAAAACGTGACGAGCATCGTATAAAGTTATTTACGAACTCTCTTTTCTGCGGATGTGTTTATTTTGTAAATTTGTAGTTAAGATAAAACCTTATAAGAAAAGTCTTTAATATATAATAGTCATATTCTAAATGAAAAATATTTTGACAGTTGCACACATCTCATTTTTCCGTAAACTTAGAATTTCTAAGTCTATGCACTTTTCAGATGTTCTTATACGGTACAGGCTATACATCTTTGCAATACCCTATCCAATGATTAATGTTATGAAATGCATCATGAGTGCAAATAAAATAAAAAAATATAAAAAATAAAATATCTTTCAACGAATTTCTACGACAACATTAGCTCAGAGTAATTATTACCATTTTTGCTATCCATATCCAATCACCAATATTCATTTATTAATATAATTGAACATACTAAGCATGTATACATATTGCATATATAGGGTTATTTTGCAATAACCGGAAAATTTGCAGAAAATATTCAAAATAGGCATTGAACAGTGAAGAAAAATTAATAAAAACAATCTCAAACACCTGTACTTACTTATGTGTATACATATAAAGATAATTTCTTCGAGAAACTTTCCAATGTTCTCTCTAGAAATAAACCAAGTGAAAGAGCCTACTGCTGGGTGACATAAATACCCGTATTGGGAGTTATTTTGGGGCATTTCTTTGGGTGCTTAGTATGTGCGAAACTAGATTTTATGATTACAAACACCGTGTGCTAACTTCTTACGTTGCTCTAAATACACACTTTACAGACTACGCCATAGCCCGCCAGCGAGACAGCTCAAAGGATACAGTGTACAGGATTAACCATCTACCAAATCTTATCTACCAAAATTAAACCATTAAGTATTCATAAACTCTAAGTAAAGTTCTAAGGAAAATGTTATCATTATTTCCAAATTAAACTTTAATAATTTTATTAGACGGTGGAACTCTCGTGTGCCCTATTTCATTTATGAAATACTACTTGCACAGCAGTGTTCCTATCTGAATTTGAGGAATTCCATCTTAATCCTTTGAAGTGACAAGTCTTGCTTGTTTGAAGTTGGCTGCCGCCACTTGCCGTCAGGACTGTGAGTTGCTTTGTGACTTTAGTTTTAACAAAAAAAAAACTATATTAATAAAAATTTACTGAACGGTGATCTAGAAGGCACATGACCAACTTTGTTTGTTGGCTTCTGTTCTGACGCAGCATCTGAGACCTTTGGGATTATACTACGCATACGCGAGGACTGGTTTGATGTAAACAACACAGTTGAAAACAGATGAAAACATTTTTTTGAAATACCCAAACTTATCACTACCCTCGTATAAAGTAAGTTACTCTGTAAGATCTACGACTAGCTCTTTCATTACTGACAAAGCAGATATGCTGAAAATATGCGTCTGACTAGCTAAATAAATATTTTTTAACATTAAAATATACAGAAGACAAAATGAATGACTTTTACAATGTGGTTAATCAACACACACGTAAATCATAAATGATCATCACAATATTCAAAAACTGAAGGTAGCCGAGCTAACTATGACTTTGGGACTTCAAGCAACCCCTGTGACCATGGGTGCTGTAAAGCACCCGAAACGTCGGGAATTAAAAAATAGGTTAAAATATGTAAATTAAACGCAATATAATCCGTATACATAGTTTTATTCAATGTGTAATGTACGCGTAAATTTAATAAATCATTGAAATATATAAATTAAAGCAACATCATGTAACTGTTTAATGCTAAACACTGACTTCCTGACATTTCAAAGAGGATTATCAAGTTTACCGTTGGCTTATTTTATTCTCTGGCAATATAAAAAAAAAAACATCTTAATATGAGGCCTATATAAAGCTAATTGCTAATTGTGGAAAATATACTCTGTGGCAGATAAACGTGGTGATCTCAATACTGTACGTTTGGATATCTTGCTTCATATTTATGAAGCATAATATTATTGGCGCTGTTTTTCGGAGCCAAGAGATTTCTTCGTCGATTCGTGCTGGTGCCCGTTACGATATCTATGAGTTATTGAGTGATGCTTTTACCCTCAAACAATAATTTCGATAGACAAATCAAATTATTATGTTACACATTTATAAAATAGCCGTGTTGGGGCGGTGAAGTAATATCTACTATCCCATATAGTCCTGTGGGTATCATAACTGTTGACAGAGGGAAACAAAACAGGAGATGGGCAACTACATACGTCTTACTAATAAAACTAAAATAATAACTGTTTCGTGATCAAGCCACGCTGCATCTATAATATTATAGATGTACTTGAATGAGTCGACTTGACTGAGGAAGCACCACACTCTCACACAATGCCAGCGTTAAATAAGAGATTAGTGCTGCTGTGTTTTAGGGGAGAGAAACCGACGAACCGTTTTAGAGGAAACGAGGCGTTCCAACTTAGTCCTTAGTATATAGCATTTTGATTCTTAATTGAGGACAAATGTAGATGTAAATGGGCCAAAGGCCACTACGATTGTGTGCTCATTTGTCATCCATGTGTAAAGCGTGGCTATAACAAATACCGCGCCCATGAGGCAATCTGTCGGGGAATTCCATGTTCAGCATTTACCTTTTAATGCGATGTTAACAGTAATTCTTGAAAAATCTTAAAGACGACAATCTTAAAGCCAGGTAAAGTCGTCTAACTGTATTCGATATCAGGGTAATAGTCTCCATTACCCGCGAGACGATTGAGTCAGCGAGATACGACTTGGAACGACGCTGTGAAACGCAACGATCATCAATATTTACGAATCTACGCGAAAATTTTGCTGTGTAATGGAATTTGTTTAAACTTTTTAAATATTTTTTTTGCCATTATTAAATTCTTGATAATTTCGTTTAGAGTAATGAAACAAGACTTTAATAATGATATTATTATTATATATTTATTATTATATATTTATCATTTAAATCACCATAGTCATATTGTTCACAATTCGGATTAATAAGAGTGTAGTACCAACTACCAGCCTTGGTTTACTCCCAGATAAAAGGAGCCCTACATCCAAGTATTACCTTTGTTGAAATAAGGCTATACTGTAAACCGACCGGCGATAGTTTTTCTTTATATAAAAATGAAGTGACAAGTGAATTTACAGTCCACCTGATGGTAAACAACTGCAATCCACACCTGCATTTAACTTTAAACAAAAAAGGCTACAGATGCGTTGTTATCTCTGACTTAGATAGAATGCTTTTAGTCTGTATTTACGAGTATACCAGCTCTCAATACCTTTCAGACTGGAACCCTACAGCAATAAAAGCAATATAAATAGCACTAAAGCTAAAGAAAAGAAGACGATTACTACCCGCATGGTGATACCTAAACAAACGAACTTGCGTATTCCAACATTTCTCAATCCAGTTACAGAGTGTCTAGAGCACAGAACGTATCAATATCAGCGTTTATGCTTGATCGATATCCGACCAGTAGTTTTTGAGTTACCTTTAAAAATGCATATATAATTGAATTTGACTACATGTGAAGTTGGTTGTAGATTTTTTTTTAATTTTACCACTTGTGTAATATAGTGTCTTGTTATATGAAGGATTTTAATAAATTCATTGTGCCTTGGATAGCTCCAAAAAATAAAATAAATAAAATAAATGAAATAGTTCATTAAATATACGATGCTATATAAGTAAATAATATGCAGTCCTACACGCTATCGCCAGTGGGCTAATTACTGGGGGTAATTATGGAGGCAGAATAATAAGTGCATTCGTTAAGACACTAAAGGAGTATTACCCAGATAGTTTAGGTTGGTATTCTGTGAAAGCATAGTCAATCACTGGTAAAGCCATTTTTATTGTGTCACCATAATATCGCTACTACGTGGCTCTATCACATACAAAGCTAAAGAAATTGGTGCTTTTTTTAAAATATCCACTATTCATACCGTTAAATGAAATTAACTGAATATACCTTGCCAACTAGTTAACTGTTAGGAAACCTACGTATAAGTGCTATCAAAATGTAAAGATAAGCTATCATAGGTTCAGTGTAATATTTGTGTCTAAGACAGGTTTGGCATTAAGCCAATATCGGAATACAGTTTCGTAGAGTTCTAAAATACTATCTTATAAAACGCAATGATAACTATGATATTTTAGATTTAATACTCGTGCTTCTGTTTAAAATTGTTCTTGTCTGTTGTGATATAAAAGAACAACTTTTAAACAAAATCTTAAGTAATTTTCTCATTCAGTCTCATTATCTTTGATATTTTTTGTGCTCTTTGCCAATTTTCGCTAAAGTAACAACTTTCTAAAAGGACTTTAGGTGGCAAATAGACGCTCCTCTCGAATCATAGCTTTGACAACGCTTTGAGGTGGATTTTAATGCGTAAATAGGTGCTATGATGTGCACTAAATATCTATGCATACTACTATTAGAACAAATGATAAAACAAAAGTTTGAAGGGTCATATATGTATCAAGTTTTTTTAATCTTTTTATTTCTGCATGCTTTGAATGCGAAGCGAAGACGTTGGGCTCTTCTGTAGAATTTTTTTAATCACTCGTTTCACTCACGTAAAGTCGTTTTTATTATTTTACATCTCACTAATATATTATGGAAAGCAAACGTTTAGAAAGAGCAAACACTAATGAACAAGCCGGATGTTTTTTTTTTCATTCAACAATATGTATTATTATAAAAAAATAAGGTTGGCCCTTCTTCTTCCACTAACTTCGCGTTAATTTAAAATTGCTTCAAGTGCAGTTGCAAAGCGCTTCAAATTTTACCTGTTACGACATTTGAGCTCTTTGTAATTTTTTTTCGAGCTTTTTTGATTTTGACGCGGTTTGCGGCAATCGACGCAGTTTTTTGAGCTTAACAAAAACATTTATCACAAAAAATTTATTTCACGAAAGATTTTCAAGTTATTTAAAAAAATACTATTCGATATTTATTGCGACAACGATATCTCTCGAACGAATCAAACACGCACTCGCTAGGACGCACACACGCAAACAAAACACCACACACACACACACACACACACACACACACACACACACACACACACACACACACACACACACACACACACACACACACACACACACAGCTCAAAGGATCAAAAAGCTAAAATGGCAAAGAGCCAGCCATGTATCATGAAGAACCGACAACCGATTGAGAAGAAAGGTTTTTGAGTAGTAGGAGTGGTGACTTGATAATAAATGTAGGAAGTCAATAAATGCAGGTGGCTCAGAAGGCTTTGTTTCATTCCCTGGGAGGAGGCCTATGTTTGTAAGTGGACTTGTCATGGGCGATACTGGTGATGATGATGATTAGGATGTTTCTGCGGTCAGTAGTATCATGTGCAGTTATAGACTTCTAAAAAAAACGTTTAGTCTAACTAAAATGTTCAATTTTTTGTATTGGAACATTCATTCCAAATAAACTGCTAGTTTACTGTTATACCATTAGTATTTCTGCACGGAATTGTGCTCTCTGGGCAATTTTGTAGCTTCAAGTTACATAATTGAAAGAAACTTGTTGCTTCTTTCAATGTATATAATCTTTTGGGTAACGCAAAATAAGTTTAATAAGGCGATTATGTTTGTTGTATTATTAAATACGTTGTTTCTGTCAAAAGCTTAATGGACTTAATAACTTATATACATTTTTTATTACGGGAATGACCATCATCGTCATCATCATCACTCTGTGGCAGGCCATTGCCAGATATAGGCCTATTCTAAGGCACGCTACTGAGGCCGAGTTTCTACTTCACGCACCATGTTGCTGCCAGCCGTCTTGCGCAGATCGTCTCTCAGCAAAATAAAAAGTCAATGCTAAAATTAGAAGCCTAGCATTGAAACATAAAAGTAAAGTATAAGCCTAATTATATTTATTTCTACATATATTTATTATTAGCCACTACCAACAGGCTCACCTGGTTGGTAGATGCCTTTTGATGAACTTCTCGTGTTGAAATATTTAAATTTCTAAATACGCTGTCCTAACTACATTACAATATTTCACAACCGAACATTTCTTTTTTTGAATTCTTGACTCGGTATGCTTATTCAGCATCAAACGTATCAAATACGATACCATGTGACAAAGCATTAGGGCCTATAACGTTACATGTGGAAATTTATCTTCCACATTGCGTTTCAATGCTAAACGCTAAATCAAACATCGTTTCATTGTGTGTTGGTCACGCTTATCGTGTGATACCCAATGGGGAGAAATCACCGTAGGCGGCAGCACTTTACTGCCTAAATTTATTATGTGTCGTATTAGTTTCAATTACTCGAATGAAGTTTTTTTTTCTTTTATATGGAATAAATAAAAGAAAGGATCTCCATTCTATTTTACTACTTGTAATGAGTGTGATGGGAGTGTAATGGAATATTTAAGAAATTTCGACGCTTTTGTGCTTTATTTTTCAAATGTATGCCTTAACAATAGTTCTATTAAAATATCGACAACAGCCGATAACATCGGATGTGGGGTTGCCTACGGTTATGTCTTTTAAAATATGTGTTATGTAAATGGAATGTGGTTAATTGATGGGTGTTGTGTAGTGGAAACGAGACAAGTATCGGCTAGTTTCAATTACATCCATAATCTAAGATTATAGAGCGTATATTTAGTGCCCACCTTATGACATACCAGGGGCATAATGATTTCCTCAGTTACCGCCAGTGCGGGCTTCGCAGTAATCGATCAACTGGGGACCGTCTAGCGTATATCACTCACATACGGGTCGAAGCTGTTTAGAACAGTGGGGAAGCACTTGCTGTTACGCTTGACGTTTTGGAGGCCTTTTACAGGTTTTGACACGCTAGCCTTTTGGACAAACTTTCAGCGTATGACTTATCCGCTGGCCTGATTGACTAGGTGAAGTACTTTCTAAGTGAACGATCTCTCCGAATCGTTATCGATGACTGCTCTTAATGAAAGTCATATTGTGACAAACGTCAGAGTTCCTCAGGGGTCCGTACTTTCCGTTCAACTGATTCAACTGAACTCTGTTCCTGCTGATGGGATGGAATGCTATGGGTATGCAAACAATATCACAGTTGTGGGACAGTCAAAATAAAATCCAATCCGAAAGAGAGGCTTTGGTTGAGCTTGTGAATCTTTTAATGTTTTCGAATGGAGCGATGTCAATCTTGTGAGATTTAATGCCTCCATAATGCAAGCGTGTCTTTTCACCCCTAAAAAGCGCCCTCTCACCCTGGCTTCTACATTCCGGGATGTATCCTTGGTATACACTGACCGCCTTCTGTTTTAGGGGTTGATTTTTCTCCAACCCACAATCATGAGCGGTTCATTGAGACCAGGGCCGAAGCAGTCGCAAGGAAGCTAGGTATCTTTGCAAGGGTGTAGCGATATTTCATGCCAAAGCAGCTTCTTACTTTATATATAGCGCAAGTCCTGTCATGTACGGAGCACTGCTGTCACATATGGGTTGTTGCCAGAGTAACCGACATTGCCTAACGCATCAGTAAGTTGATGTGGAAAACGGGCCGGCCATATAGCCCAAAGAATCGAAAAACTTTTGGAAAAAGATTAAGGTTCTAAAATAACAGCTTTATATCGCCAAGCAGTATATAGGACGCCCGTGCCCCCCGCTAAACGGAGTGGCAACCTTTTAAGATATATCCTGGAAGTCGATGGATGCAGGTGGCTCAGTACCGTGTAAAGTAAAAGTAAAGTAAAGTAAAATATACTTTATTGTACACCAAGGAACATATTACATTATTTATATATTTAAAGGGACATTGGTACAACAGGCGGCCTTATCGCTAAAACAGCGATCTCTTCCAGGCAACCTTAGGGTTGAGGATACTATTTTAAAAGATAGCGGAAGGGGTGTACAGAATATGATAAAGAAAGATAAATAGAAGAATATAAATGATTAAAAAAAGAAAAAAAAATGAATGACGACAGGTAGTAACTTAAGAGGAAAGGTAATAAAGTTTTAATTTATTTTTAAATATAGGAAGAGATTTAGATTTTTTGATATGTAAGGGGAGAGAATTCCATAGTCGTATAGCGGTAACCGTAAAAGAATTAGAATAGAAGGAAGAGGAATGTCTAGGGGTACTTAGAAGGAGATTATTTTGAGATCGTAAACTACTTGAATATATAAATCGGTCTTTCAAATAAGAAGGAGTGGTCGGATTGAACAGAATGCAGTAAAGAAGATGAAGAATGTGAGTATTCCTGCGAAGACGAATCGGGAGCCACTTGAGCTTATGGCGGAATTCGGATATGTGGTCATACTTTCGTAACCCAAATATAAACCTTATGCAATAATTTTGAAGCCGCTCAAGTTTATTAAGTTGCTCGTACGTTAGGTCAAGATAACAAGTGTCCGCGTAGTCAAGGATCGGTAAAAGAAGAGACTGAGCCAGCCTACCGTGTTTTATGGCATTCCATGGTGAAGACCTGTCTGTGTTCAGAAGTGGGCTTGTGAAGGACTGTAATGATGATGATAATGATAATGTTTATATATCTCTATTATTTTTAAAGTAGTGAGGTACAATCGAAAAAACATAAAGTCGGGTGTTTATTAGTTTAAAGAAATTATAGTTTAACTTTAAAAATATTTACTACAGAAACAGCGGAATATACTAATTTTATAACTTTGGTTGACCTCCATTGTGGACCGCAATCCAATTATGCCGTGCTCATGACCGGTTATTAATAAAAGGATTTTAGTAAATTCGACGTCCAGTCCCATTTGGCCCATCGCCAAGTCTTTAGACTCAACAGGTAAACGTAGCGAAGCAATGTTATAGGTTACTAATACAGGAAATTTTACATACTGTTGTTATACGTTATATTATGTGGTCGAAAAATTTAAAGAAATTATGATCACATAATATTAATGTTTTAGGAAGATGCTGCTACTCTTGTTCTCTTACGGAACCCACGGGTCGATTTAGTGTAGTGGATACCCTTACACCGTCATTACACGGTTAATTTGTATAATATTATTTCGTAACTTTTAGCGGCAGAGTTAGCAAATTTGTCATTCTAATATCATTATAGAATTTAAAAAAAATTATAAAAATTAATAAAATATAAATATGCGATAAGTTACATAACTGTTACACGATTTAACGTAAATATAATATTTTTTTTATAGGATAAGGGTGACAAATGAGCACACAGTTCACCTGATGGTAATTGGATGCTGTGGTTCATAGATATCGACATTTAACCTCGATTAGGAATCAAAATGTAGATACCTTGTCACCCTTGAGGACTAAGATGGAATGCATAGATTCCAGTTAAACGTTTCTCCCGTTCTCTACACTCACCATACGAAACACAGCATCATTAAGCTGCTACTTTACGCTGGTATTCTGTGAGAGCGTGGTTCTTCCCCGGTCGAGCCGACCCATTCAATCTACAACCATAATAGCTTCGGCGTGGCTCTACCACGTCTAGAATGTAATTCCTATTCACTTCATAGTGTTCTATTAACGTTAACGAATACAGAATACCAACTTGACTAAACACCAGAACGTCAAAATTTTAGTATACACCGCACTTGGTTCTATAAATTTTGACATTGTGAAGTTTGAGATTAGTAAGCTAACAGATTAGTAAAGCCAAATGGATTGCCACTATATGGCCAGTCCATTGAGGTTGGCCATAAAGCTCGAAGAATCGACAACCAATGCGTAAGAAAGTTTCTCGAGTGGCAACCTCGCACCGATAAGCGAAGTGTAGATTGGCCGCCCTACTAGATAAAGTGATGACCTGGTAAGATTTGCGAGAAGTCGGTGGTGGCGGGTAGCTCAAGGCCGTGCTTGTGATATTACTTGAAGAAGGCCTATGATCAGCAGTGGTCTTGTGAAGAGCTGTAATGATGATCATGATGATAATGAAGTTTGAGATTAAGCTCGATTATTTCTGAATACCGATCCAATGCACCCCGAAGTGCCTATCCACTTCAGTGTGCATCTACCAGTTTGTTAGTTTGTTGTATTTGGCCTACCGATTTATCTGTTAGGAAGCTAAACGCTCCAAAGTCAGTTTAGCCACTGAGCCACCACGATTCCACAATAAGTTATAAACCACTGCGATCTTTTTGCGAATGAATGGAATTAATTTTTTTCTAATGTTTCATTGTTATTTAATTGGTTGAGCACATGAATGTTTGATGAATTTTTAAAGAATATTAACTGTTTGTTTTTTAATAATTTTACTTGACTTCTCAATTTGATTTGGAAATTATTTTATAATTTAATAATATGCATTTTATTAGTTATCGATGTGTTATATTATTGTACTCTAATGAATTTAATGAGAAAGTACCAAATTACCATTACCGTTAAAAATCGGCTGCTGAAAATAGACATCTCCCGATCCGTAATGCATTACGGATTATCTAACGGTATTTATGGTATAATTGGTTTGATTGGCAGTAGGGTTGGTACTTGTACGTTTTTATTATTTAAGTTGTTATCAGGAAGATGCTGACGGTTATTCCTGGTTGGTTTCACTCTGTCACCTCTTACGATACCAACGAGGCGGTATATGCTAGTAGATATGCGGTATGCGCATTTTAACACAACAAGTATACGAGAAAATCTCTAGCGCGCACAGTAACGCTCTAAAAACATGCAAACAGTGCTAGAGAAATGTAGACAGTTACAGCAAATAATCTCTGTCTCTCCTCTGTTTCTTCTCTTTAATAAAACTTTATTATAACACCAGAAAAGCCTGTATCGTAAAGGCGTTTACCTTCATTAGCACATGGACAAACATCTCGACCTGTTAAAATTATTTGTAGATCTTGAAATACAAGCACAATTATTAGTAGACCTAAAAAATATGACCAATTACGCTAGAAAAAATTGTTCCGTGTGAGAAGCAGCTAAATGGCAACCCCTTTGCTCTGGAGCAGTATTTTTATACTAATGTAAGCTTCGGTTTGAATTAAAGTCAAGAAACTTCAGCGTTTGTTTCGTACAAAGACAAAAGTAAAAAAGGTTGCGATGTATATATTATACTTATACCATATTTGTTTTATCGTGTAGTGACGGTGTAAGGTTTTACACTACCAACTATCGTCCTGTGGGTGTCGTAAGAGGTGACAGAGAAAAATAAGGTAATAGGAAGTAGTGCGTTTCTATCTCAATATCTTATCTCAAATATCAAAAAACTGTGATTGCCGAACCGCCTGCCAGTAGCGTGATAACTATGGTGAATACGACAGTTCCAAAGCGCTTTAGCTTTTCAGTGAGTTGAAGCACTGAAGGCTGTGGATTCGATCCCGTACGGAACAAGTATTTGTATGGCCTACAAATAATTGTTCCTGGGCCGGATGGTTGTCTTTGTGCAGTTGATGCTCCAAAATACAGAGGAAAATCCTAGTCACGGTAATTTCTTTTCTATCAAAATGACCGCGTCCTAGTATAACGTTTAAAAAACACAAAAAATATCTTACCTATGAGGTAATCTACGAGAAAGACGTTTTCGTCTTACCGAGTACTTAAACTAACATAATGTTACACTAAACTAAACTAACATTATGTAACATAACATAATGTCCTTACATATGAAATTGGCGTTTTGTATGGGAGGAATATAAAGTCAATTTTTTTTTGTAAAATAAATTTAATTAATCAAAGTATGCACCGTTGTTATCCATGCACTTTTGCCATCTCATAGGTAGTTCATTGATCCCTTTACTAAAAAAAACCATGGGGGCGAGAATCAATAAACTCTTTGAAGGCGGTTTGGACTGCCGCATCGGAGTGGATAAAGAAGTAAGAAGTTGGTCGAATTCCGGAAAAAATGGCAATCTGTCGGAGCAAATTCCGAGGAGTACGGTGGATGTCACAGACATTCCAATAGTAGCTCATCTAACTTAGTGGTTGTTTGTTGTGCAGTGTGTGGTCTTGCGTTGTCGTGAAGCAGTGGCCTAGAGCAATTGACCAATCTCGGTTGCTTAGCAGCTAGTTATTCCTTCATGGTTTGCAGCTGCCGACAATAGATATCTGCCGTAATCGTTTGGCTAGATTTTAGAAAGCTGTAGTAAACGACACCGGCGCTAGTCCACCAAACACTCACAAGTATTTTTTTCTGAGTCAATTTTCGTTTAGGGCAGAATTCAGCTGGGTCTCCAGAGTTCAGATTATCGTACAGTATCCACTTTTCATCACAAGTAATGATTCCATTTAAAATCCCTTAATTTTTGTGTTTGTTGAGTAAAGTAACATCAGTCGACGCGTGTTTTCAAGTTCGATTCACTTGATTCATGAGGTATCGTTCAAGTTTTTTACTTTCCCAATTGGCTTTAAGTGGATTAATACAGTTTTATCACATACCCCGAAACATGCAGCTATCTCTGAAGTGCTTTGTGATGAATGCGCTTCCACAATAGCCTTTAATTATTCATTTTCCACTTTGGTCTCAGGCCGTCCACGGAGTTGTTTTTGAAGGTCGAAGTTTCCAAAACGAAAACGTTGAAACCAAGAACGTATTGTGCTTTCTTTTGCAATACCAGCACCGTAAACAACATTAATCCTTCGAGCTATTTCTGCAGCATTGCTAGAACTCGTACTCGTAAATATACCGATATTTCATGTTTTCTGTTGTGCGGTAATAAGCGACGCCAAAGAAAAAAATAATGTGAAAAAAACAAATGAACGACTGTTTTTAAAACTCAAATGTACCAGCTGAATGGATTTATAAATTTGAATTTGGAATTCTTAACCAAAGAGAAGATATTTCAGATCAAAGTGGTCAGTATAACACAACGCTAATTTCACATGTAAGGACCCAATATTAAAACTAAATACTTCTTTAACATTCTACATTGCACTACTTGGAAATACGTGCGAAAATTTCATCTACTCCCGACCGAATTAGAGTTTCAATCGACACGTTAAATCGACGTAGTAACGTAGTAACACACGTTGTGCTTTAGCGACAGACACTAATTTAAATTAAAAAATACCATTAACTGAGTGCAGATTTAAATTGGAATAAATTTATTGTCACGGTAATTCTTTTCATACAAAATATTAGTGACAAACTAACTTACAGTCCACGATATAGTATGTGGCTATTGCAGTACGTTACTTCTGCAGCCAACTTCAAAGAAATAAAGCCATGGATGTGATGTCAGCTCTGAGGACTAAGATGGAATACCTCACAGCCACACAGCAGTGCAAGAACTGCAAAATTAGTAATAGGCGGAAGTCACGCTGCAGCTATATTAGTAGTATAGTTATAGCACGAACGGGTCGTCTCAACCGTGGAAGAACCACGCTCTCACAGTATACCAGAGTAAAATAGCAGCTCAACGCTGGTGTAATTCGTATGGTGAGTGGAGAAAAACGGAGACCCATTTTATTGGAAAGGAGGAAACACATTAGTCCTCACAAGTGACAAGGTATCTGCATATTGATTCGTAATCGAGAAGAGATGTAGATGTCTATGGGCCACACAACTCACAATTAGGTAGAGTTTGATCTCGCTTCTTACATTAATCCTACTAAAAAATAGAAATAGACTAGTAATCAATATATACTATAAATGTCCCCTCTCCTGGGAAGAACCAGCAAGAACACATAAGAAGACATAATTTTATAAAGAACAGTTGACAATCATGTATTATGTGACATAGCTGTACAAATCAGATTAGAAATTATGTGGTATTAAGCAATCAATGGTACGCGTTATCATATATAAATAATCTACTATCATAATAAGTTTAATAGTTGTATATACAAAGTATAGCTTAAAATAATCTCAAGGATAGATAGATAACTAGAGAGATATTAATATAAGCATAGGAAATAATTGATTTATATCTAGAAATTTTGTTTCTAAAATAGTTGCTGAAGACGAGCATTTATTGCTTAATACACAGCATAAAACTCGAGTAGTTTATGTTTTTGACGCGTATGTATTTTTAAATGTAAGTTCTGTTTTTTGTTGACCGAGGGATTTCCGATTAAATAAATAAAAAAATTAAGAAAAATTTCTATAATAGTGGAAAATCCAGAAAGAAAAAAATAATGTTTAAAATGACATTCTAGTTCTTACCTTTGTCCTTGTGATATTCCTTAGATCTATCAAAAGCGTAAAATAGTTAAAGTTTCATCAAGAACTAAAGCCGACTTCAAAATATAAGACAAAACAAAAAACAAAAGCTTCTGAAGTTGTAGCTTTACTTTTAATTCTTCTCTTCCATACCTTATGCCTTAGCTTCGATTTCTGATGATGTTATGTGGATTTTTTTTAATTATATTTAGCTTTTTGAAGTCGAATTACTTTGAGTTGTTTTACTTTCAAAGAAGTTTGATTTTTCTGTAAATCCATTGAACGCGCCACAGGATAACGTTTACTTGCCATGTTTGACAAGCGAGTTCTTTAAATTATTCGTGTTTTTCTTTAGTGAGAAAATGCTGCGTCTTGTATTATATATCTACTTGAGATCTGGGCGTCAAGAACCATATCAGTTTCATGAACGTTATTCATTCCTATAGATCTCACATTTTTTTAAATAGAATAAAGGTAACAAACGAGCACACAGTCCACCTGATGGTAAATGAATGCTGTGGCCAATAGACATCTACATTTATCCTTGATTAAAAATCAAAACGTACATGCGTTTTCACCCCTGAGGACCGAGATGGAATGCCTCGTTTCCAGTAAAAAAGGGTCTCTGGATCTCAACACTCACCATACGAAACACAGTAGTACTAAGCTGCTATTTTACGCTGGTATTAAGTAAGAGCGTGGTTCTTCCCCGCTCGAGCCGACCCATTCATGCTACAATCGTAATATAGCCTCAGCCTGGCTCTACCATATTAAATTACATATAAAAAAAAAAATTACAATTCACTATTTAAGCAACTGCTCCAAAACGCATCCTGATTAAACCTTTTTTTATCGGCGAAACCGACAACTCTGATAGTCATTTGTTTTTTTCTTTAAAAGAATTATTTTATTAATACGTAAAGGGGGTAAATGTGTAATTGAAAGTGATTACCGCCGCCCATGAACAAATGAAGTACCAAGGTATTTTCAGTAGCGTTGCCGCCTTTTATTTTAAAAAAGTCGTATCTGTACGGAAATATTGCTGAGGGTAGTAGATTCCAGAAGAAAGCTGAGCGCCAATCATCTAGGTATTACGGATGGTATTGTAAATTTTGTCGCAATATATGATGGTAAAATTTAGCGTCCAAAATTAGTGGAACAATTTTTCCGAGCACTCACTGTAGTACATGCCATCGAATATACAAAGGGATGCAAATATATTGTAAGTACTGTAATATTGTAAGTGATTCAAGCCAATCAGAAAGAACTTGGTTTTTAGACGATGTGAGCCGCACTGCACTGGATGCGTTTAAGTGAAAGGAGCTGACAGCGGGGTGCTCCGGCCGAGAGATTCGAAAGTATTCCTTATGAGGACGAACTTGCGCCTTGTAACGTATATATCGGCATAGCGGCAAGATGCTTCGTACGCAATATATAATTTAAATTATTTTATAATATACTGAACTTGGGCCATTTTCACATTTAGCATTTTGGTGTGATATTTTAATTACATCTATCTATAGTTAAAACATTATCTGAATTACGTAGGAATGTTACTTTTTCGTAACTTCACCGTTTTGTACACATTTTATCAAATTAGAAGTATGAGTCGTGGACGGCGGTAGTCACATACATCTCGGTCGCATACTCAATTGCCCTCTCTATTATAAAAAATGTTATTTTCCTGAACTCGTTTATTAACTAAAGTGAACTAAATAAAATTACTTTAAACAAGCTTGCTTAGCGACCTTGAGCTTCCTGAAACGGCCAGCAAAACGAATTAGAAGGCTGAAGTGGCAACAGGCCGGCCATATAGCTCGAAGAACCGACAACCGAAGGGAAGGAAATGATATCGTGTGGCAGGCTCGTACCTGCAGATGAAGTATAGGGCGGCCCCCCACTAAATGGAGTGACGACCTGGTAAAACATGCAGGAAGTCAATGGATGCTGGTGTCTCAGGTCTGTGCTTTGTGACGTTTATATGAGGGACTTGTGAAGGGCTATAATGATGATAATGACGATGGTAACCTTCAACAACCTTAGAAAAATATATAAAAACCTAAACGGCGTTAAAATTTTTGATAAGAAAACACGAATAAAATCAAAGATTTATGAGAGAAATGATTTATTACTTTCCAATAAAACCAATTAGAAGTTTTACTGAATTGTTTTTTGAAGCCGTCTTTTCGTATATTTTGAATCGTAATACATACCTACCCTGAAATTTTGTTAGGAGGTTTCTGTATAATTTAGTTTTCATCCATGTAGCGTAAATTAGAATATCTATACCATCTGAAGACGATTGCCAGAGAAAAAATTGACATTAGTTTAAAAATTATAACTGTACGTAATAATAATATGTAAAGAGAATCGAGCGCTCTCAACTAGGACGTAGGCAGCAAAGAGTGATAATTATTTTTTATAGAATGAGTGTGATAAACGAGCACACATACCACGTGGTGGTAAGCGGATGATGTGGCCCATCTGTCGTCAATCAAACCCAAAATGCACATGAGTTGTCACGCCTGAGGAATAACTCAGAATGCATCGTGTTTAGTAAAAAAACTGGTCGAATATCATCATATGTGATAAACACTCAACAGTATGTCACTATGTCTGTAGCTCGTATTGACCGGCTCGACCAACGACCACGCTATCAAAAAATAGTAGAGAATATAATATTGCTGTACTTCGTATGGTCACTAACGATTACCAGAGATCCTGTTTACTAGTAATGAGGCAATCCAACTTCATCCAAAGGGACGTCCATTTATCTGCATTTTTTATCAGTTATATACGTGTATATTATATGGAAGTGGTCTTTGGTCCGCAACATTCATATAATATCCATTGAATTGTGTTTGTCAACATTATTTGTTCCAAAAATATTTTAGATTTATTGTAATCGCCACCATTGTCTAGCAAAATCGCCCTTTACGACCCCCACGGATTGAAATGGGAGCAATGAGTCTCTTACACGCGGCAATTAATTACGAAGTAAAATTCTATGAAATGAATATGAAATAAAACCGTCCATTGCTTTAAAAATAGAACGTAAATATGTGAACTTTTTAAAAATAGAACGTAATTCGAATTGGAATATTGGATTCATAAACGGTGGAATTTAATTTCGTGACTAATTTAAAGTTCTTAATAAATTCAGTCGCCGTATTTCTATTTTAAACAATTTTTATAAATAAAGAGACTTAAAACGTAGTCAAAGTTAAAGGTTGTTTATTTTCTACTATGTAATACAGTAGAAAATAATATTATACAAGCCCGAGGTTTGCATTTTTGTAATAGTTTTGTTATTGTTTCTTCGATTTTTCCAGAAAAAGTAAATGTAAAAAGAAATTTAAACGAAAAAGAAAACTTTACACAATCCCACTGAGTGTTGGAAATTGCTTTAAAGTTTGTTTTGAATTATGAATTGGAGGAGAGGGCATTTTATCATTGTGGAGGTGACAATAATAAACATAGATATATAGAAAAATACATGTCTATCCTAACTCAAATACTATTCAGCTTATTCCTCGCAATTTGCGAATGTTGACTGCAGAATCAGTTTTCCTTGGGGTTCATTTGTTTGATCGCCAAATTTTCCGCCACCGTAAGGACCTAAACAAACACTCAGCGCACTTGCACTATAATGCTGCCCTCTCAATTTTTTTTTATATTATGTTAAGTTCGAATTTGTAATTAAAGTATTAATATTTTAAATAATACCCTCAAGCTAAGATAAATCAATTAACATAATCCCACCAGAAAAGTTATGGTCTGTCATTTTACAGCCATTGAGAAGGTCCACTGCTGAACATAGGCCTCCCTCAAGGAATGCGACAAAGCACGGTCCTCATTCATCGAGTTCCTGCATGTCTTACCAGATCGTCACTCCATTTAGTGGGGTGTTACACTACTCTTCACTTATCGGTACGAGGCTGCCACTCGAGAACCTTTTTTCCCTATCGGTTGTTGGTTCTTCGCGCTATATAGCCGGCTCATTAATACTTCAGCTTACTAATCCGTTGGGCTATGTCAGTCATTCAGGTTCCACTGTCATTTAATCAAGCAGGAAAACCGCAAGCAGAGCTTGCTGCATAGCCCCTTGAGGTTCCTTATACGACCAGCAGTGAAGAAAGACGTCTCATATCCATAAGTCGTTACTGACAATATGCAGTGGTTGTATAATCTCGCTTTTAAGTTTTGAGGAATACCTGATGATAAGTTGTGTCGTAATTTCCCGATGGCTGCCCAGCCGAGTTGAGTCCGTAAATTGATCTATTGTCGGACTATTTTTCGTAGGTAAACATACTCGTCAACAACTTTTAACTTGTGTTTCAAACTACTACCAGTATAGGCGTGACATGGATGTTACACGTGATCTTTGTTTTGTGCCAAATTGCACCACTGTAGGGAATTTCGATAAATCAAACACTTTTTCGTAGTGACATAGTGGCGGATTTTATACGCAGTAGAGCAATGCTGCAATTATATTAGTAGTATAGTTGTAGCACGAATGGGTCGGCTCGACCGGGGAAGAACCACGCTCTCACAGAATATAAGCGTAAAATAGTAGCTTAATGCTGTTGTGTTTCGTATGGTGAGTGCAGAGAACCTGAGACCCTTTTTACTGGAAACAAGGCATTCCATCTTAGTCCTCACGGGTGACAACGCATCTGCATTTCGATTTGTAATCGAGGATAGATGTAGATGTCTATGGACCGCAGCAACCACTTACCATCAGTTGAGCTGTGTACTCGTCACCCTATCCTATAAAAAAAGATTGTTATCTTCGGTCCTTTATACAATTTATCGAATGGTCTATGTGGTCTATGATGTTAAAGCCTTTTCGGAAAGTGGCTTGTGCGAGAGGCTAAAAGTCGTCGCGTCTGCTTTTGAGACGATTCGCAATAATTCTCGAAAACAGCACATAGACGCGGTTCAGAAGGGAAATCAGATTGTAGTACTTCAAAGGTGAGTTGAGAACAAAAACTCTGGAGTAGTGCCACCATGAAAGAGGGAATTAGAGGGCTTTTGAAGGACTTAAAGTACCGGTTTTCCACCCGCTTTCAGAAGATCCTCTGTAATTCTATCCTCGCCCGAGGACTTGTCGTCGGGACTTTGTCTCATGCTCTAATGCATGAAGGGTACCGACGACTGTTCACGTTGACTTCATTAGACGTGACAGACATAAGTGAGAGACTTAACGTTTAAGTTTAGTGTACTTTTCACCATTCGGTGATCGATGCCAGTTTAAACCATCGCATTTACTAAGATATCACTAAACAGTTGCCGTCTAGCTGTCATAATGAAGTCAATCAGATTTTTTGTAAAACTGACCACTTGGGTTCCAATGACCTATCTAAAATTCCCGAGCTTCAGCTCACAGTTCACTCTTGTGCCTAGGAATGCGTTGAAGTCTCCTATTTACACAACAATTGGTCTTATACTTTTCCTCCACCGCCTCATCGGTAGCAAAGTGGTTGGTGCGTAAACCTGCGTAACTTTCTGCAAATACCGCTTCTGAGTGTAAGTTATGCAACCCTTGTCGACACACTTCCAATCTTTACAACGTTGTTAACGAGGGACTTGATGATAAGTTATATGTATGTATGTATGTAAACATCTCATAAACTTTGTGTTAAAACTGCATTCGCTAGACGTCAGTTCATTATCCAATCTATCTATCTGTACAATTTTGTCAACAAAAAGCTTAATATTTAGTGTAGAAATACCAAGGACCGCATGTTTTTGATTATAAATTGGCTAAATACCCTGTCTAACGAAGACAGAAAAACTTATATGTTTCAACCACTGACCTCTATATATACAAGTACGTTGGACTGGCTATACACCGTGACATGATGAAGCGATTTGATTTCCGCCATTTTGGTGCTGACAGCAGAAGTGCACGTCCACGGAACTAATAATAGGGATGAGACATTGTACCAAATTATATCGATAAAATTCTATACCCTACCTATACCTAAATAGAATGGACTCTATGTATAGATGGACTCTACCCGTAACGTCCATTCTATTTATGTATCATATTAATGTAATGCCATTATCATTCATCATCATTAACGCCCTTCACAAGTCCACTGCTGAACATAAGCCTCCCCCAAGAAATGCCACAAAGCACGGTCCTGAGTCACCTGCATCCATCAACTTCCTGTATGTCTTACAAGGTTTCGACTCCATCTAGTGGAGGAACGTCCTACACTTCACCTGCCGGTACGAGACTGCCACTCGAGAACCTTTTTTCCCCATCGGTATTCGGTTGTTTGAGCTATATGGCCGGTCAATTGCCACTTCAGCTTACTATGGGTTACACTTCATTGGGTGATGTCCGTCATTCTAGTTCTGCTGCAGATATCCTCATTCCTAAGTTTGAACCCCTGAGCATAGCCCTTTTCATAGCTCGCTGAGTGACTTCGAGCTTCCTCGTACGGCCAGCAGTGAAATACCTCCTCTCGGATCCATAGGTCTCACTGACACTGGCTGACGAAAAGATGTGTTGTAATCTACTGAACGCTGACCAGCCGAGTTGAATCCGTCGATGGACCTGTCGGTCGAAGTTGAACTCACCTAGTCGGACTATTTGTCCCTAGTAAAAATACTCGTCAACAACTTCAGCTAAGTGCTCCCAAAAACTACCGGCATAGGTGTGACATAGACATTTTGTCATGTTCATCTTAAGACCTATCCGTTGGGAGACACTATTGAGGTCATTGAACATATTGCGTAGGTCCTCCAGCGATTCTGCCATGACTATATTGTCGGCAAATTGAAGGTGAGTGACGTACACGCCATTGACGTTCCTTTCCAGCCCAGTAGCTTGAAAACGTCTTCTTGCAGCGGTAAAGTATTTCGGGGATGTTACGTTACCCTATCTTACACATCTCTACAGTTGGATTAGTTTTGTATTCTGGTTCTGTACCCGGATAGCCATCGTAGCCCTTAGACCATTCAACTAAAAAATTATTAAGATTAAACTAACTACACAAAATAAAAATAAAAACAAAATTTCTAAAATAATTTATTGTCAACTGTTCATTTAGTTCTAGTATTATAAAAAACAAATCAGCTGCTATAATAACGCCTATTCTAATTAACTACATATCTGTCTATAGACAGTAAAATATTTTCTACTATATAAACATTTATGTTTGTTCGTACTTTCTACGCTGCTATACCGTTCATCAGATTGCGGTAAAACTTAGTCAACTTATTGGTTGCACTTGTACGAAGGTCATACGCATGGTACAATTAACTGACATTAGGTGGCGTGCGTATTATACTGACTATTTATTTGAAAGTTATAGAAAGTTATATATCATTATATTTCAATGATTGTATTTTCATTCCTAATTATACAATATAACTGTTCCACAATTACTTCTTTCAGCAATGCACCGGGTACGAGCTAGCAAAATAATATAAAAAAATATAAACTTTGAATTATATAGTTATCAGTTATTTACAACGTCATTTTCGAAATTAAAATAACAATATTAAAAAATAACAGAAATCATCATACAGTCTTACTTTCCGTGGTATTATCCCAAGAATGCTGGCTACGTGTCCTCTCTGAATGGCTATACTTAGCCTTCAAGCGAAGAAACAACAAACTAAACAACTTCTTATTACCAGCAGCAGTCGCAGATACAGTTTTTTAGGAACTACAACGCACGTGCACCCTACGAACCAATAGTCTCTACAGCAAATTGCACAAATATGTACTCATCTTCTAGATATTCTGGGCTATTTACTTAGTTCACTTGCCTCTAATGCCACCTCTGCTTTAGAAAAGGTACCCCTGAGATGGGATGCTGTCAAAGTGTTCGCAAGTAGTATCCCACACTAAAGCTTTATTTCTCTCTCTCTCTCTCTCTCTCTCTCAAGCAACCAAACCCATACCGTCGGGTCTCCTGGTATCGTCTCTAAATGTTCTACAAAGATCTTAAACCGAGGAAACATTTATAGAGATACGAACTCTTCGGATGACGTTGTCCAAGAACTAAGGACAACAATATATTAAAGAATACCATAACATTATTACACGGTTATTTAACCGTGTATTTAGGATGGATTCAACCAAATACTATGTTAAACCAGAGTAACTAACCCTCGAATAATTTTATTCTTTGGTCTTACACCAAGATAACTTCATTTTGCGTTTTGTAACACAAACGTAGAGAAGCCAATACTGGCTATTGTTACTCCAGAGTTGGCAGTTGGTGGTAGAGCTTATTCATTCTAACAAATAAACCAACTTAAACCAAAATACAACTGTTGTAAAGCGCAATCCAAGATTTGAGGTCCACATAATTTGCCGTAAGCCTCTCCTTAGTTGCTGACTTCTCCCCCCGTTTTCATTCTCAGATAAGGCGCACCAGAAACAAGCCACACTGCCCTTCGCGTCCTCTAACTCCACCTGCACTATGGACTCCCCGAGCCCGATATGTGAATGGAGCCAGGGAAAACTATCACTTGGAAGCATCAAGTGGTGCAGCCTCACCAAATTTGCGAAAGATAGTCGAGTGGCGCATCGCCAATCGCCATACCAACACTCCTCTTCCCTTACGACTCCACCTCGACTACAGCGGTACAGGGAGAGGAATCTCCTCTAGCTCAGCCCACTAAAACATACAACGTGGCTCGACATCATCAGGTGACCTTTCGACACATGGCTATGGCCCTTAAGTTTGGTGAAAAATGAGGAAATAATAAATAAAAAAAACATGCAAAATAATAATCTAATACTTTTATACTTACTGGTACTGGTACTACTAGAATATATTGTCGGTATACTGCACTTTTTCAAAGTGGTGCAGTACTCATGTCTAATAAAACAGTCGTCTGTGAAATGTTTAGAACAAATATGATCATTTTGTTTCGGACGCCAATTCACAATATTTATGCTTTTAAGCCATAATTTTAATCCAGTTTCACTTGGAAACCTGTTAATTAATAAACATTTGATAATAGTCTGTTGTTGGCGACTTTGTTTGTTAAGGTGAATCCCTGACCAAAATGTTGCGAAAGTGCGTTTTTCAGACTCTATTATCTCATTAGTTATGAAAAATAAACTACATCTAAAAGTACATTATTAATGTTCGATATCTTATCATCGCATTCCACGTTCTAATTTATTTTTATGTGCTATAAATACATTTAAAATCAACTTTTAAAAAATGACTAAAATTCATGATTACATGCATCTGTTGCTAAACGCAACGCTCTAATCATTTGAGGATAACACTAATGGATAGATAATTAAAAAATCTATATTCTCCACGTTTTATTAAAATTTTTAAGTTCGTTTTTTCTCTTTTAATTGAAATAATTCCGAAATTTGTGTGACTTCTATGATAAAGGGGCGTGCGCAGAGTGCGGGCGGCATTACGCTGTACGCGTTCATACGAGGTGGCCGCGTCGCTGGTCGCCGCGCGTCCGTATTTCGCCGCAAACATAATATTATTTGAGTACCTACCAACCGATGCGCTTACGTCACGGTATATTGTAACTCGGCCGTATCTTAGAAATAAATATTACAGCCGTGCGGTACGTAAACATGCGATAGGGATGCCTGCCTCCAGCATTTTTACATTTGCCCATTGATTTATGTGTTTTATAACTCAATGCATTTTCCTACTTTGTGTTTCCATTTAGTTTTATGATTGTACTTAAATATAATTTTTTTATATAAACAAATATATAATAGGTACTTTGTGAATTGAATAGGAAGTGTTTAATAAAAATGCGTGTCGTTTTATGATTGGTAGATTTAATTAAAACCATGTTTATGTTTGAATAACAAATCGGTCTTATAAATTTGCGGCCGAAAAATATTTGCGCCTCGGCTGAGACGTACGAAATGCTTTATTATTAAAATTTTAAATATAAAAAAATCCGCATTATAATATAAAGCTTAATTAAAAATTGTTTTGGGAAACATGGACAAGTTGGAGTAAAGGAATATCTTTTACTTGGTTATAGATAGCTACTTTACAATTTATATGTTTGGTTTTAAATGAAATTTGGATTTATTATTTTTTTATTTTTATTCTATTTTCTGAAAGGGTCCTAGGAAAGGAATTATCACTGCGTGTTGGCGAACTTTGCATGTCTTCGAAATATTTTTTTTCTTATTTCTCAGACATGCAGGTTTCCTCACAATGTTTTCCTTCACCACTGAGCACGTGGTAAATCAACACTTAAAATTGCAATTACAATATTATTGGTGCCGGCGGGGATCGAACCCGGTTTGCTCGCACACTGTGAAAATTTTAGCAAGCGCTAACCATCTGAGCTACCACGTCTCCTCTCCTCTCGAGCTAGAGACTTTATTTTATTTATCGTCAGGACTGTTGGTCTAGTGGTTAGTGATCCTGACTGCTATGCTGCAGGTCGTGGGTTCGATTCCCACCCAGGACAAATGTTTGTGTGATGAGCACGATCATTTGTTCTGTGTCTGGGTGTAATTTATCTATAATATTTATGTATTTAGAAATATATGTATGTTTATCAGTTGTCTAGTACCCATAACACAAGCTCTGCTTAGCTTGGGACTAGATGGCGTTGTGTGATAGTTGTGGAATATTATTATTATTATATTATTATTATTGGGGTATCTGTATAGTTTCTCATCTGGTTGGTTTTTATAAATATAAATTAAAATGAAAAGATTAATATACATAAATATCAATAAAATAAAATAAATACAAAAAAATATACAAATAAATAAAGATCCAACCATATTAAATAAAAAATAGTCTCCTATCTTTCTCTCTATGTTTTGATCTCCTAAAACGAGTTTGAGTTGGTAAAATCAAAGCAAACTTAGGGTAGGCTTGTCAATTATTATTTTGATAATAAAACTAGTGAAATTCCGCGGTTTAACATGCGCAAGAGTGAACGTAGTTAGAACATAATATAACCTTTATGTTTTACATAAATATCCTAAAAAACTTATTATTTTAATATTTTACTAAGTACCTATAAAATTAACAAGTTTATTGCATTTTTATTTGAGTAATTTTTAATGCAATTTCTTTATCTACGTCTATTTTTAGGAACCTTTATTTAGTCTGAATCATACATAACACTATATTACTGATTTACTTACTTATACGTAGTTTTCTTTTTTGCAGTTACAAATATCTTGTGAGGTTAAAAAAGGCAGTAATGAAAAAAATAATAAGAATAATAATAATTGACGTCAGCCACTTCTTTTCATAAAAATTTCAGATCATGGTCCATTAGGTTGCAGCTTCAGCGAACCACAACTTATAATAATAATAGTAACAGTAATAATATAATATTATTTTGTATTTATTTTATTTTATTGATATTTATGTATATTTATCTTTTCATTTTAATTTATAATTTTTATATATTTAAATATATAAAAATTATATATTTAAATATATAATTATAATAATTATATATTTAAATATATAATTTTATATAATATAATTTTCTCATCTGGTTCGGTTATATAAAATAACCGAACCAGATGAGAAAATTATACGGCTCCAACGATTTTGGCGACGAAAGCTTGGATTTATTTTTATAAAATGTCCTTTTGTCCATGTTTTCAGGCAATAAAAAAACTGCTACAATATAAGAAGGTAAATTTCGACAAATCACTAACGGTCGTTATAGCTCAGGTGGTATGTCGGTCTGGCGTGATATCGGAGTTCCGTGGTTCGCGTCTTGGCTTTGGTCCCGCTTTTTTTTTTCTTTTTTTTTCAAGTTCTCTTCTTTTGTGATAAAATCTATTACTTCAAACCCTTTTTTTAGTAATTTTTTAAAAATACGAAAATTTTAATTTTAAAAATTTAAAAAAAAATATCTATTTATTTACTAATGCTATATTTATTATTTTAATAATTACCTACCCAGTAGGTAAATATTAAAATAATAAATGTAGCATTATAAACAGTAAATCTCCCTCAAACTCAATTTACTAATATTGTTCCTAAATAAGGAATAGCAGATAAAAGATTAGTAGGTAATAACTATTGCTCCTTAAAATTATATTTGACTTCAAGGTAAAACATATCCTAAAATTCAGAAGCTATATAAAATAATAAAACCTACTATTCAAGTATATTTTCAATATGTAAGTAAATGAAAATAACAAAAATGAAGCACCATTAGCATGTAAAGTTCGAATCCATAATTAATATTTCGACAAATATTATAATTTACGCTATAAAAAGCTAATTCAATATTAGCAGTATAGTATATAGTTAAAAATAATCAAAATAGTCTTTTTTATTAATTAGATAATATATTAGAATACATAATTCTAATATAATGCAACTAATATATCGAATAAAGAAAATTAAAGTACATTTATCATTGTACGCCGTGTCTATTTCCATAGAATAGTTCATTGACATCGAAAAAATAATACTACGTTCGTAGCAGTAGGTGGCGTCTTTTTGGCGATTTCCTACGCGATATATTGTAGCGAGCTTCGATAGACCAAACGCTCAAGGTCGTTCGCTGGAGGTAGCGCCTTAACAGATATGGGTAGGAAAGAACATCGATGAGTATTAAAGACAAGGAACTCGACAACCCTATTGAATTTTATTGTTTATTAAAACTCATAACAATATAAGTTGTTGGTATATATGATATTAAGATAAGTAACAAATTTTTAAGTACTTATATTATCAAATAGTTTTAATTTGTTTCATATTTGCTGCAAATTCACTTACTAGTGAAATGTTATACCACTTCCCTTTTGGTAACGAATTTTACAGATTACGCACACTCTCATTATTAATAAAAATAATTCTTATTATGTAACTAATATTATACACAATCAAACTACATAAAATACTTTCGTTTTTTAGTTTAAAAGTTCAAAATACAGATTTATTAAATAAGAAAATTTAAATATGACTACAGACTTTGGTATATTATGTCAATTTTATTTTTCGAAACATCCTTTAGCGGCGCTTCAAATTGGCACAGTCATTTTCTATGGTATAGCCAGTAAAGCGTACTTGTATACATAGAGGTCAGTGGTTTCAACACATAAACATACATACATACATAAACACTCACGCCTGTCACCCAGAGGGGTAGGCAGAGACTACAGACTTCCATTTGGCACGATCCTGACACACCTCTCTTGCCTCCTTCACATCAATACACCTACGAATACATGCTCGTTGGTTAAGGGTACTCCTAATTTGGCTCGTTTTCAATAAATCGCCAATTTGGTCGATAAATTTTCGCCTAGGACGTCCCTTTCCGACTCTGCCATTCACTTCTACACCATAAATTTTCTTTGTCACTCTTTCATCATTCATTCTTTCCACATGACCAAACCACCGAAGCATTCCTTTCTTAATCCTGGTCACAACATCATCTTGCATACCACACTCTTCTCTTATTACACAATTTCTTACCCTGTCATTCAGATTCAGCCCTAACATACTCCTTAACGATCGCATTTCTACTGCGTTTATTCTACTCTCGTGCTTCTTCTGCCACACCCAACTTTCACTACCATACGTTAAAGTAGGGACCAACACAGCATTGTGAATTGCCATACGTGCCTTTTTCGACACATTTTGACTCTTCACAATAGAGTGCAAGGCCCCATTTACTCTATTTCCCGCATTCACTCGTCGTTCTATATCCTTATCATATCTCCCATCCCTGCTAAATACGCAGCCCAAATATATAAACTCATCTACTTGCTCGATTAACTCCCCCTTCTATTCTTATTTCACAAATCGTTTTACTTTCTTCTCTTTCAAAAACCATAACCTTCGTCTTACTTGCGTTCACTTTCATACATTTCCGTTCATTAATGTAACCATCATTTGCAACTCGGCCGCCGACGACGCAAGAATAACTTGATCATCGGCGTACAAAAAGGCATTTGACGGTTAACTCACCCATTCTTAATCCGCATTCTTCAACTTTCAAATTTTGCAAACAACTGTCTATAAATAGGTTGAACAGTCACGGGGAAGCCACACAGCCCTGTCTGACACCTTTGTGGATGTCGAACCAGTCCGAGTAGACCCCGTTGATCCTAACACAAGCACTAGAGTCCCTATAAAGAGACTCCAATGCCTGTATCAAGCCAGCGCTCAGTGTTTGCCATAGCAAATCCCTATCCACTCTGTCATAGGCCTTTTCCAAGTCCATGAACGCACAAAAAACCTTTTCGTTTTTGGCCAGAAACTTCTCCGCGACCATGCGCATGGAAAAGACTTGATCTGTACATCCCATTCCCTTTATAAATCCCGCTTGCACATCCCAAATTTTTCCATCAGTTTCTTTCATGACCCTTTCAATCAGTACCTTAGCATACAGTTTTCCCACAATGCTAAGAAGGCTGTTGCCACGGTAGTTTTTACAGTCCTGCTGCGACCCTCTTCCTTTAAATACTGGGACTATCACGGCTTTGCACCAGTCTACCGGTACCCGCTTCAGTTCCCAGCATAAATTAAACAAGGTGTGCAGCAGGCCTGCCACCACTTCCTCTCCAGCATTTCGAGTGAAACTCTATCATATCCGGCAGCATTACCTGCTTTCATGCTTTTCATTGCTTTCATTATTTCATCTATACTTATCTCGCTACCTCTTTCCTTTTCTTTCGGTGTTTCTACTTCACTTAGTACACACGTTGTCTCCTCACTCATAAAAACGCTTTCAAAATATTCCTTCCATCTCTTTAAACTAAAAACTTCATCATTCAGAATATAGCCATTCTCGTCTCTTATAGCATTCATCATAGGCTGTTTTGAATGTCCCCTGGCAGTTCTTACAAGTTTCCAGAACATTTTAATATTTGTCTGGAAGTTATCCGATATTCTTCTATCATTCTTATCCGTTCTTTCTTGCTTTTTTCTTTCAACTACTTCTTTTACTCTCTTATTAAGATGTCTAAAGACTGCCTTTTTACTTTCAATATCACCATTCGTACCACTAGAATTAGCAGCCTTTGTTGCTAGTAAATCTAGCCATGCTCTCTTCTTTGCTTCAACTTCCATACGTATCTCATAATCCCACCATAACGTATTATTTTTCCTTTCATTCTTCCTCTTACTAACACCACATACTTCGGTAGCTACATCCACTAAACCTTTCTTTAAATTTTGCATATATTCTCCAAGTCTAACTCCTTCGTACATAATTCATCCAAACCACTTATATTTTCTTTCGGTCTACATTTGAACTTGTTTTTATCACTTTCATCTTGTAACCTTTCTGTTCTAATACGCTGTAGTGCAGTGGTAGACACAGACGATCGATGGCGCCAACGCCTGAATAAACCATTAATTCGGCATAAAACTAAATAATGATCAGTTCCTACGTTAGAACCTCGGTAAACTCTAGTATCTACCACTGCGCCCCTCAATCTTTCATCCACAATTATGAAATCTATCATGCTTCTATTGTCACCTCTTTCCCAAGTATACATGTGAATCCTATTGTGGCGAAAGCAAGTGTTCGTCACAAAAAGATTCTTTTCCATACATACGGTGAGGAGACTTTCACCATTCTCATTTATACTTTCATCACCAAACGTTCCCAATATCCTTTCATAACCAAGCCTCCTGACCCCAACCCTTCCATTAAAATCTCCTAGCATAATAATATTTCCATTTCCCTTACACTTCATTAACACCATCCTTACCATTTCCCAAAACTGCTCTCGGATATAAGTGGGCTTAGACATGTCTGGGGCGTAGACCCCTAACACAAACAACTTCTTTAAGCCCACTTTCATTTGTATCCATAGCAGTCTTGGGCTTACACATTCATACTCTTTCACACATTGGCCCATCCTTTCTGAAAGTATGATACCTACTCCCTGGCATGCCCGCTCGATCTCGTCTACACCAGACCAGTATGCGGTAGTGACATCCTTCCCCTTCCTTTTCGTCTCATTTACGCATAACACATCTATTCCTCTACCATACATCATATCGCATACTTCATCCATTTTATCATTCATTGCCCCACATACATTCAACGTAGCCAGACGGGCCTCTGCAATCTACTTTTCGCCTTTTCGGGAGACCGAACGTGGCTGGTGGCGAACCTCGTAGCCGGTTTTCCTCCCGGAGATTCTTCGCACCCCTGCCCCATTAAAGGGGCGCCGGGAACTCGGGGCCATTTCTTTAATTCGATTCCTCATGGTGCGAAATGGGGTGGTATATTTAACGCCGCCACCACGGCGTGGAGCCGAGTCTGTGGTATCGGCTTGTCGCTCATTTAGCACCACCCGGGGGACACGTGTAGGGTGGGCCTAAGAACAGGTGGTCAAAGCCTACGGACGCGAGCGACTTATCCATCACATGGCTTCAACACATAGGTGAAAAGAGAAGAGAGGGAAACGTCATGATTATGAATAACCTTTTACAGGAGCTAAGATCACGATGATATGTATAAATTCGTTTTTTTTGCAATAAAGATTTTTTCAATTTTTTTTCCAAAGCTTCCACTTACCATCAGATGGACTGTGTGATCGTCTGGCATCTTAATTCTATATTTATATAAAAACTATCGTAGCAGTGCTCCGTTTACGTTCCATGACATAAACGCAGAATCGATTAAACAAACATAGTCATTATTCCTTGTGAAACCCATACAAAGTCTAAGGACAATTTCGTGGAAATATACCGGCTGAATTTAAGTCGATTTCATAATGATCTTTTCACAATATATTTTAAATTATACAACGATAGTACAAAATTCCACATCATTCGGCTACGTTTTTGTTGTAAGATGTAAGTTGAAGCTTCCAAAAAAATCGTTGTTCGATCGTTGATGTAAATAAGTACTATTTTACTAAGTCATAGACTAAATGAAGTCATCGACAAAGTTTTCTTTGCTTATGAAACGTCAATAGAGGTGTCTATGGAAATGTAAAAAAGCAACAACCTTGTAAAAGAAAGAAGCTGAGAATAATATAGCTATATTATTTTGTACTATGTTAAAGGTCATAATATGTATAAATACAACAATAAAAACAATAAAATATAAACAAAATTCTCATAGCTTAATATAAGAATTTCTCTCTATGCTAGTAATTACTCTGAATGATGAAAAAACTTTTCACTGCAATCAATTTCAATTATATATTATTGAAAAAGGTAATTAAATAAAATAAATATATTGTTAATTAAATAAACATAGTTTTGGAAATACTCTTCTTCATGAAAAAGGTAATATGTATAAAAAAGGTTTATTATAATATTAAGTGTAGCGGCGCTGTCGTCGCGCCACAAACGAAATAAACCGAAGCTTAAATCGCGCTATCAACATTCCGAATCATAAACAGTATATATAGAACATCTCCGAACTATCACACGGAGCGTCGGCCACTCTCCCCGGGCAGAACACCTTGCCCGGCGGGAGATCTCCCCTTTTCCTTCCACGGCCACAGTGGTGACCCCGACGTGATCTGAACACGCAACCAAACAACCTTCGGAAACTTCAAGCTTCGTCAACGTCATAGAATACCCCACCCATTCGCTCCCGAGCAGATATCGTCTGCAGTCTTCATATCCTGCAAGCCATCTAGCTTCACAAGGTTCATCGCAGCATTGGAATAATAATGCTTCCTGTTCCTTCAAGCTACTCTCTGCGCCATACAGTGTTCGGCACGGCTCTGAGCCTTACTGCTCGCCTCTGCTTCACGGCACTCTCGCAGAGTACTTGCCTTCTTCTCGACTCACCGCAGACTACAAGGCAATCTCCTGGTACTTGCACATTCGTCGGTTACGAGACTGCACTATCGACCTCCGGTCTGAGCAGGGGGTGATGTAGCGGCGCTGTCGTCGCGCCACAAACGAAATAAACCGAAGCTTAAATCGCGCTATCAACATTCCGAATCATAAACAGTATATATAGAACATCTCCGAACTATCACACGGAGCGTCGGCCACTCCCCGGGCAGAACACCTTGCCCGGCGGGAGATCCCCCCTTTTCCTTCCGCGGCCACATAAGTAATTTATGGATGATAATAACCCCTGGGAAGGGTGATCGCTACCGAGCTATATTTCTAATTTGTCTTGTGTTGTTAATTGTAAACATGATTGTAAGCTATTATTTGAACGCTGGGTTTCTTGCTGGTTCTTCCCAGGACAGAGGTTTTTTGCGAACCAGTGGTAAATGAAAAAATTGAGTTTCAATAAGTATTGTTTATAATCTACATTGAATAAAATAGTTTTTGTTTCTGTTTCTGTTTCTAAACTTTGACTAAACTTGGCATAATAATAAAAAATAAAAGTCCTTCCATACCCTGTTTGTAACTTAAATTTTTAGACATTTGGCAAGATAAACGTATTTTTTCTGTTAAAGTCTTTTGCTTTAGGCCATTATAGACCCATTACTGACGAAGTTATCTCCCTATACTGCTTTTAGGGAAACTATAACACTCATAGCCATTTCTCTATTACCGTAAATAAGTTGTTTCATGAATAGCAAGAACAAAATAATAAATGTTAACGAACACTTATGAAGCTTGGTTTGAACAAATAATCTGTTTTTGAATTTATTATGTTCCGGCTTTTATATCCCGCTATTATAGCTCGGCTTCCAAACAAGGCAACTATAGCAAAAATTCCTCCCACGGGAAATCTATGGGGAAGGACTATGTTCAGCAGTAGACTTTTATAGAATGTAATAAATGAATGAAAAATATAGTTTAAAAGTAAATTGTGGACATCCATCTAACCATTTCATGTCTAAAACATACATTTCTTGAAAGAATTATCTCTTTCAAGAAATGTGTAGCTTATATTGCATGGCATTTGATAAGGGTTTTACCTAAAATATTCTTTAGAAAAACTGTCGATATGATATTTAAATGAAATATCTTTCGATCATAGTATCAAACAAGATTAAATTTTGTCATACTGTTCATAAAAGCAATAAAGTTAATCATTATATTATTTAAAAGAGATAGTTTAACGACTTTTCTGGAACGAGATATAAAAGTTCCTGTACGACCGTGCATTTCTAGGCGTTAGAAAAAATACTCACAGAGACGAGATCTACCTTGATAGAAGTACAAGAATTGCTCGTTTAAGGTCCGTAAATTGTAGTGTTTTGGAATTTTCTTATAAAATATTAAAGTTAAAAATATACTCGTAGCTCGTTATTTATCAGCATTTATCAAGAAACTTTAGAGAATATTGTCAGTGAGGGTAGTGTTGATGTTTGTAAATAATTTCATCTCAGAGATTGGTGTCTTATATAACATACATAAACACTCACGCCTGTCACCCAGAGGGGTAGGCAGAGACTACAGACTTCCATTTGGCACGATCCGGACACACCTCTCTCGCCTCCTTCACATCCATACATCTACGCATGCATGCTCGTCGGTTAAGGGTACTCCTAATTTGGCCCGTTTTCAATAAATCGCCAATTTGGTCGATAAATTTTCGCCTAGGACGTCCCTTTCCGACTCTGCCATTCACTTCTGCAACATAAATTTTCTTTGTCACTCTTTCCTCATCCATTCTTTCCAAACCCCCGAAGCATTCCTTTCTGAATCCTGGTCACAACATCATCCTGCAAACCACGCTCTTCTCTTATCACACAATTCTTCACCCTGTCATTCAGATTCAGCCCTAACATACTCCTTAACGACCGCATTTCTACTGCATTTATTCTACTCTCGTGCTTCTTCTGCCACACCCAACTTTCACTACCATACGTTAAAGTAGGGACCAACACAGCATTGTGAATTGCCATACGTGCCTTTTTCGACACATTTTGACTCTTCACAATAGAGTGCAGGGCCCCATTTACTCTGTTTCCTGCGTTCACTTGTCGTTCTATATCCTTATCATATCTCCCATCCCTGCTAAATACGCAACCCAAATATACAAACTCATCTACTTGCTCTATCAACTCCCCCTTCTATTCTTATTTCACATATCGTTTTACATTCATCTCTTTCAAAAACCATAATTTTCGTCTTACATGCGTTCACTTTCATACCCCTTTCTTTTAATGATCTGTTCATTAATGTAACCATCATTTGCAACTCAGCCGCCGACGACGCAAGAATAACTTCATCATCGGCGTACAAAAGGCATTTGATGGTTAACTCACCCATTCTTAATCCGCATTCTTCAACTTTCAAATTTTGCAAACAACTGTCCATAAATAGGTTGAACAACCACGGGGAAGCCACACAGCCCTGTCTGACACCTTTATGGATGCCAAACCAGTCGGAGTAGACCCCGTTGATCCTAACACAAGCACTAGAGTCCCTATAAAGAGATTCCAATGCCTGTATCAAGCCAGCGCTCAATCCAAATGAGTTCAGTGTTTGCCATAGCACATTCCTATCCACTCTGTCATAGGCCTTCTCCAAGTCCATGAACGCACAAAAACCTTTTGGTTTTTGGCCAAAAACTTCTCCGCGATCATGCGCATGGAGAAGACTTGATCTGTACATCCCATTTCCTTTCTAAATCCCGCTTGCACATCCCAAATTTTTCCATCGGTTTCTTTCATGACCCTTTCAATTAGTACCTTGGCATACAATTTTCCCACGATGCTAAGAAGGCTGATACCGCGGTAGTTTTTACAGTCCTGCTGCGACCCTTTTCCCTTATATACTTTGACTATCACGGCTTTGCACCAGTCTCCCGGTACCCGCTTCAGTTCACAGCATACTTTAAATACGGTGTGCAGCAGACCTGCCACCACTTTCTCTCCAGCTCTTAGCATTTCGAGTGAAACTCTATCATATCCGGCAGCCTTACCTGCTTTCATGCTTTTCATTGCTTTCATTATTTCATCTATACTTATCTCGCTACCTCCTTCCTCTTCTTTCGGAGTTCCTATTTCATTCAGTTCATACGTTGTCTCCTCACACATAAACATGCTTTCAAAATATTCCTTCCATCTCTTTAAACTCAAAACTTCATCATTCAGAATATAGCCATTCTCATCTCTTATAGCATTCATTATAGGCTGTTTTGAACGTCCCCTGGCAAATCTTACGAGTTTCCAGAACATTTTAATATTTGCCTGGAAGTTATCCGATATTCTTCTATCATTCTTATCCGTTCTTTCTTGCTTTTTCCTTTCAACTACTTCTTTTACTCTTTTATTTAGATGTCTAAAGACTGCCTTTTTTCTTTCAAAATCATCATTTGTACCGCTACAATTACCAGCCTTAGTTGCTAGTAAATCTAGCCATGCTCTCTTCTTTGCTTCAACTTCCGTACGTATCTCATCATCCCACCACAAAGTATTATTTTTCCTTTCATTCTGTCTTTTACTAACACCACATACTTCGGTAGCTGCATCTACTAAACCTTTCTTAACATTTTGCCATACATTCTCCAAGTCTAACTCATTCATACATAATTCATCCAAACCACTTACGTTTTCTTTCAGTCTACATTTAAACTTGTTTTTCTCACCTTCATCTTGTAATCTTTCTGTTCTAATACGCTGTAACGCAGTGGTAGACACAGATGACCGATGGCGCCACCGCCTGAATAGACCATTAATTCGGCATAAAACCAAAAAATGATCCGTTCCTACGTTTGACCCCCGGTAAACCCTTGTATCCACCACTGCGCCCCTTAATCTTTCATCCACAATTATGAAATCTATCATGCTTCTATCATCACCTCTTTCCCAAGTATACATGTGAATCCTCTTGTGGCGAAAGAAAGTGTTCGTCACAAAAAGATTCTTTTCCATACATACAGTGAGGAGGCTTTCACCATTCTCATTTATACTTTCATCACCAAACGTTCCCAATATCCTTTCATAACCAAGCCTCCTCACCCCAACCCTTTCATTAAAATCACCTAGCATAACCACATTTTCATTTCCCTTACATTTCATTAATACCATCCTTACCATTTCCCAAAACTGCTCGCGGATATGAGTGGGCTTAGACATGTCTGGGGCGTAGACCCCTAGCACAAACAACTTCTTTAAGCCCACTTTCAGTCGTATCCATAGCAGTCTTGGGCTTACACATTCATACTCTTTCACACATTGCACCATTCTTTCTGATAGGATGATACCTACTCCCTGGCATGCCCGCTCGAGCTCGTCTACACCAGACCAGTATGCGGTATACATGCCATGTGTAGTGACATCCTTCCCCTTCCGTTTCGTCTCATTTACACATAACAAATCTATTCCTCTATCATACATCACCTCGCATACTTCATCCATTTTATCATTCATTGCTCCACATACATTCAACGTAGCCAGACGGGCCTCTGCAAACCACTTTTCGCCCCTCCGGGAGACAGAACGTGACGGGTAGCGAGCCTCGTCGCCGGTTTTCCTCCCGGAGATTCTTCGCACCCCTGCCCCATTAAAGGGGCGCCGGGAACTCGGGGCCATTTCTTTAATTTGATTCCTCATGGTGCGAATGGGATGGTATATTTAACGCCGCTACCACGGCGAGGAGCCGAGTCTGTGCTATCGGCTTGTCGCTCATTTAGCACCACCCGGGGGACACGTGTAGGGTGGGCCTAGGATTAGGTGGTCAAAGCCTACGGACACGAGCGACTTATCGCCCTCTTATATAGTAGGGGAATTATGTCATAAAACACCAGGCTCCACGGTCATGGTGGCAGTGATCAGTCAGCATTAAAGTTATCCGTTCCACATTGCCTGTATTGTTTCATAAAATTAAGGGAGTCCATTTTCTCCGACTTTTGTGTCTTTTTTGTGTACTATTAAGTTGTGTTTGAATTTTGATAGAAATGTACCCCAGTTGCTATTTTCCTGTATTAACAGATGAGAAAATTTTAAGGATATTTCAATACGAATTGCGACACTTTTTGTAATAATTATGGATTCTTAGTGTGCAGTAAATATACTAACAGCTGAACGTACCTTATATGCATAGAATATACTAATCTATGTATTAACGCAAAGAGAAAACTTTAGACCCCTTTTTATGCATATTGCGTTCATGAAGAAGCTTAAGATTTGGTATAATTTAATATTATATAGAGAAACAGTACATAAATATGTGTAAACAATATAAAATAAAACATTCATTGCACCGCGTGATTAAACTGTTGCATAGAGTAGATTGGAGCCAAATAATTTTATAATCTTGCAACATTGAAGTAATATGTACCTACGTACTAGAACAGCCATTTAAAACAAAAAATGTGCGCTACTCTTTGTTCGCGCGGTTGGTTTTTTATCATAGAATAAAACATTGTTAGCATGATCAGTAGGTAATAGTAGATTGTATTCTTAAATTGGTATATCGAGAACAATTTTTTAAATTTTGTCATTTATTTTGTATATTTTATTTGCTTATTTAATATATCAAATATAAAATATATACATATATATATATATATATATATATATATATATATATATATATATATATATATATATATATATATATATATATAAATTAGAATAAGAGTCGTTTATAAATGCTGGGCACGCGAGAGTTAAAAATGAACGAATTTATTCCACTTTGACTTTGATGTGGAAACCTATAAATAAAATAAAAGTAATAATCAGATTTAAATATAAAAAATTAGCCTAATTACGATAACTTATATATGTCTCTACAAGAAAAATGTATATAATAGTATATTTGTCCTATAATTAAGTACCCACAGAAATGTCGCATCTGAAGAAATTAATTTCATAATTTATATTCCATGACACGAGATGGCGCCTTAGGAACAATTTATTTTATTATTAATATATAATAATTTTTTATTTATTAAGTATCTTATTAACCGATGAAAAGTAAATCCATTGTTTTTACTGACATTTCTTGAATTATTTGTGCAATATCTAAGTACACACGACGGCATATTTTTATCAAGAGATTTTTTTTTAAATCAACACAGCACGTGACGACTCTACAAGCGCCTAGCGAGTGACTGTTTAAAGTGCGGGTAAACACCGCAGTTGAATGGAACAGAATAGGTGAATGCAGTGTCGCCTCTAGTAAGTAGTACATAATAGCTCAATGTCATGCAACCAAATATTTACTGTATGTTTACAATATGTTATCAAATGAGATTTAAATCACGTTTTGTTAAAAATATTTTTTAACTTTAATTAAATGGTGCTGGAAAGCACCCGACACGTCGGGTATTAAAAATAAATTAAACAAAATGCGATAAAATCTGTAAAAGTAGTTTTAATCAATGTATAGTGTTCGCGTAAATATAAGAAATCATTATTTAATTAAAAGAATAAACAATTAACATACATTTAGAAAAACATATTCATTCTTCTTGTTCACGAAACTTCAGTCGTTCGGACAAAATTATCGTTCATTCATCCGCAAACAGTAGTGGTATTCTGTAAATAACCATTTCTAGTGGTGTTTAATATAGCGCATAGCGCTATATTATAGCGCGCTATCTCACCATAACACATAACGCGTGCTATGTAAGTAGTCGCCGTGGTGCTATTACGCTATGGCGCTTTGGCACTATTAAGTATTAATATCTAGCGGCAACTGTTGGGAGAGGACGTGTGACGCAAATTTGACATAGTAGCACGCTATTCATCGCGTAGACGTTGTTTAGTTAGTGTATACTGTATATTTATAAGTGGTCGAAGGACACAGTTGTCTGCTATAAAAGAAGCCTTACTAATGTTTTAAATGTAAATAAAATATAGATACAAAAGTGTATATAATAGTGTTTGTAAATAGTTGATTTTTATAAATACAATCAATAAACTTTTAAATACTCCTTTATTTGATTTATAATTTATGTTAAGGTTAAAACAACGTTTACATCAATTATAATAAGAAATAATAAATTTTATTTCTTATTGCCTTAAAAATATTTTTAGGATTGTAGAAAGTCGTAAGCCAGAAAAGTATGAAAAAGCATTCATTGGGTTTTCCTTTACCGCTTTATTTTATTTTAGTCTAAAATGCGAATTATTAAGAAATAATGTTTTTATAGAGCACGTGGTCTGTCCAATGAACGACATGTAATGTAACGTGCTACGAGATATAGCATGCTGCAAAACTTAACAAGCTTGCCGACCTCCTACACGCTTTCTTATAAATAGCGCGCTATAAAATAGCGTATTTAATAGCGCGCTTGAAGTTTATAGTCTGTAGCGTGCTATTGATTTATAGTCGTTTTGAACAACTTTAACAGAGCTTCACTTAAGTGACAAAGTTCACTTCGTAAGCGAACTCACTTGACCTTGATTTGGAATTCCGTAAACATATGGTATATGGAGTGTAGAAGTAAGGAGTACCAACTCCCATAGTAGAATAGTTGAAAAAGTGGCCATGTGTAAGCAGTAAATAACAGTTCAAAAACTGTCCACAACAGCGCTGGAGTAGCTACTGGGATGAAATGAACTTAGCACTTGTTGACGGTTTGAAGTGTGCTGCTGCTAAACTGCTCAGTAGCTCTAAAATCTAAAATAGTTTTATTTAGTAAATATAACCTCGAAAAAGTCTTCTATCCCGCTAATATTTCTCGGCACGTTCTTTAAAATTTAGCCCGTAGCTATAGTGGCGCCACCCTTATTTAACGGTTTTTATGGACACTTTTTAATACACAGTCTGTACTCCTTACTTTTACACTCCATAATTTGGTACACACTTGCGAAGTGAAGTGAGTCTCGTATCGAAGAGCGGAAATTTAGCTGTGTTTGTTTTATTGATAATTCTTTTCGTACGACTTTATTTTAAAATATATGCATGAACTTTCTACCAATTTACTATTTAACATATTTGACAAGGAAATGTTTATTTTTATTGAAATAAAGAAAAAAACATTTGCGTTGGCTGTATGTTGTGAGATTCGTGTCTCGAAAAAGATATCTATGTTTGTTTACAAGCCGATTGACGTTTAGAAGTGATTTCATGCATTCATGTTAACAAAAAGTTTATTTTAGTGTTCAAATTAATAAAATACCAAATATAACATGAAGTAAGTATATACTTTATTTATAATATTAGTTTCTTTGTAACTTAGTCAACCCCTACTGTAATACTCGTATTAATGATTTCGTTTTAATTATAGCCCTGTAGAAAGCGCGGCTCATCCTTCAACGGCCCAAATTCAAGCATTACTAATTTTTTTGGAGAAGAATCCAAGCCTTGCAAAAGGGTTTTCGAAAGTTCCCAGTGCAAGGGATAGTTTAGGGGGTTGTGTTAAGACATGGAAACAATGGACAAAAGTTTGTAATTTTGTGGCCAATTACTTTTACATCATAGTAAGTATACATAGTTACTTAAATCTTATATAAAACTGTTTTAGTATTGGGCTGATAAAAAAGTGATGTTAAGAAGATGAGTTTCGATTTAAAACTAGAAATAAGACTAGTGGTGGTAAAGAGGTGGTGGAGATTTCGGATTGAAGAGAGAATATTAACATTAATGGGTGGGGAAAGTTTTGCAACTAGTGATAGGCACCTAGAAATTAATCCATTTTTTGAAGTAATTTGAATTATTTACTTATAAATTGAGATATTTTTAATGTATTTATATGTTCCACCTTTTAATTTTGGGCCAAAGCTGTACGGAGTCCTGAAAATAGTCCATCTTTACTGGCTTCTACCCAGTTAATAGGCCTAAATCCAGTTCAATTTCTACCAATGGTAAGTTATTTTGTCTAACACAATAATCAAATTATTTTAACTTCTATGGTTACCATACCAAACCAATTAAAGTATTATATTTTATCTATTGACTGTCTGAAATCAAATCGTATAAATATGCATAGTAATTAAATTTTTAAAGCAATACGAGTATGTTTTAAAATTTTCAAGTTTTAAATAAAAACCTATTAATATAATTATCACAAAAGATGTAAATAATTGTATCATATTAATTATTACGGTGATGGAAAGTATTTACTAGTCCTGATATGATTTGTATAACATAATCCAAAAAAAATATAAAGAAGTAGTAGAGTAAGTGTAGTAGCAGTGTAGTGGCGGTTGAGAATATCCACTACCCCATATCTTCCCGTGGGTGTCGTAAGAAGCGACAGAGGGGACACAGAAAGGAGATGGATAGCAGCATCTTCCTAATGACAACAATAACATAATAAAAAACTGCGGTTGCCAACCCGCTCGCCAAGCGTGGCAACTATGGTAAATATCCCCCCATGAGCCACGACGCAAATAACCGGCCCCCAGTCCCCAGAGGCCCCAATATTCCTGGCTACGGTGGCGACCACGGTGGTAACGGCGGGGCAGGGGGTGCTAAGAATCTCCGGTGGAGGTTCGGTTGCCACCTACGACGACTCGACCTGGCAACGTATAACGCACGCACCATGAGGACTGACGAGAAGATACTGGAGCTGGAAGAAGAGGTAGACAAGTTGCGCTGGCATATTATTGGATTATCTGAGGTCCGAAGAGAGGGGAGGACACGGTAATCCTCGAGCCCGGCAACTTGTTCTATCACCGGGAGGGCGACCATCTGTCCCAAGGAGGTGTCGGATTTTTCGTCTACAAGTCTATCGTCAACAACGTTGTAAAGATTGGGAGTGTGTCGACGAGGGTCGCGTACCTGATACTCAGAATCACCAAACGGTATTCGCTGAAGGTCATACAGGTCTACGCACCAACCTCGGCACATCCCGATGAGGAGGTGGAGGAAATGTATGAGGATATTTCTAGAGCCATGCATTCCTCCAAAACCCACTACACGGTGTTGATGGGAGACTTCAACGCAAAACTAGGCACAAGAGAAGGTGGTGAGCTGAAGTTAGGGAAATTTGGAGTAGGGCAACGGAACCGTAGGGGCCAGCAGTTGGCTGACTTTATGGAGAAAGAGGAACTCTTTATGATGAACTCTTTCTTCCAGAAGCGGCCCCACAGGAAGTGGACCTGGTCGAGCCCCGACGGTTCGACAAAAAATGAGATTGAGTTCATTATGACGACCAGACGCCAACTGTTCAGTGATGTCTCAGTGATCGCAAGGGTGAAAACCGGCAGCGATCACCGAATGGTTAGAGACACATTGAACCTAAACGTTAAGTTGGAGAGGTCTCGTCTAATGAAGTCAACGCTCCGTCCCCCTCGTGCTCTGATCCAGAATCTCGAGACTTTTCAGCTCGAGTTACGTAACCGCTTTCAGTGCCTAGAAGATTGCAATGCAGTGGACGATATGAATGACAAGCTCGTGGAAACTGTCCATGCGGTCGGAGCTAAGTTCTGCAAGACCCACCGCAGAAGAACACAAAAACTCTCCGATCACACTCTTAATCTCATGGCTGTTAGACGGGAGATGAGGCTGCAATCGTCTACAGATTTGACAGCATACAGGCAACTGAACAGACAGATCTTCAAATGCATTCGGCAAGACTTATGCAACTTTAATACTGCTCGTATTAAAGAAGCGATCGAGCGGAACCAGGGCTCCAAAGTCTTTGCCAGAGATCTGTCTGCTAGAAAGAGCCAACTGTCAAAGCTGAAGACTGAGTGTGGCAGCATCGTTTCCGGGACACCTGAGATTTTGAGTGAGATTGAGAGGTTCTATGGGCAGCTGTACACAACATCGTTGGAGCCACATGCAAGTGTGAGTAACGATACAAGAGCAAGTCTTACCCGATAATATTCCGATGATATCCCGGACGTCAGTCTGAGAGAGATTAGAATGGCTCTCCAGCACCTTAAAAACGGCAGGGCCCCAGGCGAGGATGGAATTACAGTGGAGCTACTGAAAGCGGGTGGAACACCGGTGCTTGAAGAACTACATACCGATTTCCCCTTCTGAGCCACGTCTACGTGCTGTTTTCGAGAGTCATTACGAATCGTCTCGCACGCAGACTCGACGACTTCTAGCCTCCCGAACAAGCCGGTTTCCGAAAAAGCTTCAGTACCATAGACCACACACATACCTTGCGGCAGATTGTACAGAAGACCGAAGAGTACAATCTGCCACTTTGCCTGGCGTATGTGGACTATGAGAAGTCCTTTGATTCCGTCGAAATTTGAGCGGTGCTACAGTCCCTTCAGCGGTGCCAAGTTGACTGTCGGTATATCGAAGTGCTGAAGTGTTTGTACAGTGGGGCTACGATGGCTATCCGAGTACAGAACCAGAGTTCGAAACCTATCCAACTGCAGAGAGGTGTAAGACAGGGTGACGTTATATCCCCGAAAATCTTCACCGCTGCGTTGGGGGACGTTTTCAAGCTACTGAACTGGAAAGGATACGGTATTAACATCAATGGCGTGTACATCAATCACCTTCGATTTTCCGACGATATAGTCCTTATAGCAGAATCGTTGGAGGACCTTAGCACTATGCTCAATGACCTCAGTGGTGTCTCCCAACGGATAGGTCTTAAGATGAACATGGACAAAACAAAGATTATGTTCAATGTCCAAGTCACACCTATGCCGGTAGTTGTGGGGAGCACTATGCTCGAAGTTGTTGACGAGTACGTTTACCTGGGATAAATAGTCCGACTAGGTAAGTCCAATTTCGACCGAAAGGTCAATCGACGGATTCAACTAGGCTGGGCAGCGTTCGGGAAATTACGACACATCTTCTCGTCAGGTATACTTCAATCCCTGAAAACAAACGTGTACAACCAGTGCGTGATGCCAGTGTTGACTTACGGATCAGAGACGTGGTCCTTCACTGCTGGCCGTATGAGGACGCTCAAGGTCGCTCAGCGAGCTATGGAGAGGGCTATGCTCGGAGTTTCTCTGCGTGATAGACTCAGAAATGAGGATATTCGCAGTAAAACCAGAGTGACCGACATAGCCCAACGGATTAGTAAGCTGAAGTGGCAATGGGCCGGCCATATAGCTCGAAGAACCGATAACCGATGGGGAAGAAAGGTTCTCGAGTGGCAGCCTCGTACCGGTAGGCGTAGTGTATGGCGACCCCCACTAGATGGAGTGACGACCTGGTAAGACATGCAGGAAGTCGATGAATGCAGGTGGCTCAGGACCGTGCTTTGTGGCATTACTTGGAGGAGGCCTATGTTCAGCAGTGGACTTCTGAAGGGCTGTAATGATGATGAGAGTAAGTGTAAATTTAAAATATCTGAAATATTTTGGGAAGAAATCTTCCAATTTTTTCACATGATATTCTTTATTATTTAACATACATATTTGATATGCAATATATCTATATAATTAAATGATTGGTGATTGATGTTTAAATTTTTTGAGGAACAGTAATCGACACCAACTGGGGCAAAACAATGAGGCGGTCGGCGCTGGTGTATATTTAATAACAGTAACGTAAATGAGAGGAGGTCATTATTCAGCTGCGGGGCATATTAAGACTGTATCTTCTATATGTGAGATCCAATCAAGCAAGTATGTATGTAAAATGTAACTGACCTGATGGCGTAAATATTTGCGCAGCTCATTGGGCCAGTCTAAATTTATATTATTAGTATAAAATCCCCCCCCCCTTTATTAGTATAAAATCTCTCTATCTTTACGAATAAAACAAATACCAGCGTAAAACAGTAGCTGTGCAGTGTCATTCGGTAGGTGTCACAGAGACCATTTTTACTTGTAGCGAGACATTCTATCTTCATCCTCAGAGACGATAATGCATCAAGATTATGATTCTTAATCGAGGATGGAAGTGTTTTATGGTTATAACATACTCTTAGCAGCAGGTTGGTTGTTTGCCCTTCTGTTGCCTTTATTATTTAAAGAATTAATATTATTTGAAGAAAGAATAACTTCACGCACACATACACACGGAGGGTGCTGGGTGAGATAGATATTAGAGGTAGGTATACATTTGTAATATTTTACTGCTTATTATGGATACATGGTATATAAAATCTGAGCACGTCTTCGTTCGTCTGATCGATACGAACATTGAGTAAATATATAAAATATCGAATTCTCAAGCGATCTATTTTAACTGAAGCCTTAATAAGTGACTGTAGGTGAAATAGGCTTATAAAGACGTTTGAGCGGATATATGGGCAGCGTTCAGTCCTCACATACGTATGGGAAATACATTTATTTGTTTGGTTTTTCCCTGCAATGAGTTTTTTCCCTGTCATGAGCGAATATTTTTACTTTACAAACTGTTTTTACTGCCGCAATTTTCTTTCCTATTTGTTTGTATTACGTACTTTCCTTACGGTCAACGTCAAAACCTAGAAATCATTAAACTGCTCAGTTATACTGTTGTTAATAAGCTCCCATAAAACCACTTTTATGAAAATAAAAATGGGAGAAAAATACGATGCTTACTCATGATTTACGTTTGAGTTGTTCGATTTATCTCAATTACTATGAAACTTAAAAACCCCGCTGTATTCCTGACCTAAATATAAACCTAGTAGTAAATATAATTTTTTTAATGAAAAGTAGCATTATTTTAAAGGTTTCTTAATTATTAAAATGAAATTTCATTTAATACTACTATAAGACATTATTTTTAAATAGTAAGAACAATGTAGGGTTTTAAGATGAGGGCTATCAATGTGGTTTAAAAATTGATCAAATTTTGATTTTAAAATTAGTTGTACCATGTTCGATAAGCACATCTGTTTTATCAAACTCACTGTGTCATTCAAAGTGGAAATAGGGCGGAAAATGAAATGCACTTCATTCAAAATACAACTTTGATGAATGTTTCATGAAATAAAAGCGATTCATGCAATTATTATAACGGAATATTTGATTGTTCAGCGGTTCATCATCATCATCATCATCATTACAGCTCTTCACAAGTCCACTGCTGAACATAGGCCTCCCTCAAGGAACGCCACAAAGCACGGTCCTGAGCCACCTGCATCCATCGATTTCCTGCATATCTTTACCAGGTTGTCACTCCATCTAGCCGGAGGTCACCTTACACTACGCCTACCGATACGAAGCTGCTTCTCGGCACTCGAGAACCTTTTTTCGCCAACGGTTATCGGTTCTTCGAACTATATGGCCGGCCCATTTCCACTTCAGCTTACTAATCCGTTGGGCTATGTCGGTCACTCGGCTTCTACTGCAGATATCCTCATTTCTAAGTTTATCACGCATAGAAACCTCGAGCATAGCCCTCTCCATAGCTCGCTGAGTGACCTTAAGCATCCTCATACGGCCTCATAGTTAAGTTAAGGACCACGTCTTAGATCTGTAAGTCATTACTGGTAAAACGTACTGGTTCTACAATCTAGTTTTCAGGTTTAATGGTTCAGAGCAACAAACTGCTCTACCAATATAATATTATGTATCATTGTGGTATCATAAATAAACCCACAAAATTTATTACTTTCCTATACTCAACTAAATCGAAGAAATACCTTTTGACGTTTTACATTTATCATTCCGCAATAACTTTGTACGTATTAAATAACCTTTTACGTTAATCCAAAGAATTATGGAGTTAACTATATTTCATTGCAGCACTTATAGTTTTTTTATCAGTAATTAACCATTGACATATATTACTAGCGTAAGGACCGGGCTGACCAAACAATTAAAACAGACCAGTGCGCTAAAATTACAGTTTAGGGCCAACGCGAATCGGTCGACAGTAGTGCGCGCGCAGGACAGATTTGCCTGTCATAAATATGTGGTAAAAGAATGCAAAAATTACGAAACAAAGATTTAAAAAAAATGGGGTATGGTATCATCGGTAAATAACCTTATATTAATTTTGTTACAATAAAATTATTATATAAACGCATTTTTAAAGTTTTATTTACAGTTAGTTTAGTTACGTTACCAAGATTAGGCCAGGGCTGTATTCAGACCTTCAAAAATATTGTACATGGAAATTAAAATTGTACTATTTAAAAAAAAATTATATCACGTTTGACGTTTCATGTTTCTTTTCTCCCTTTTCTGTTTTCATTTTGGCGTCACGCGTCTAGTTTATCTATACGTTTCGTTTTTTGATGGTTTTATTTTTATTTCTGTTTAATTTTTGTCTACAGAACTTAGTGTATGCTAAATTTTGAATACTGGTATCTAATATATTTTATATTCAATTAGGGTAAAATGAAAAGAGTACAAAAGAAACTCTGCTTAATTGAATCTTAAAATCTGATTCTTAAAATATTTTAAAATTCTGTTTTCTAACCGATTGCTTCTGGAGCATTGAGTTTTTATCTTGGTAGTCCCTTATTAAAGTTGTATCAAGGATACAGCATCGATTGACCAGAAAGGGAGCTAATTCTAATTTTATTAAAAGAACGCGGTACTCATGTTCAGTACAAAAAATCTCGATATCGTAGGGTTAATATTAATATTTAAAAGGACCCGATACTAATACAAGTCGACCTTTAGGTAAAACTATGGTATTTTCGCTTTGTATTATTACCATCTGGTGGAGCCACGTGTTTAAGGCTGCCGAAAATCTAGTTCCCCGGTCAAACCTCAAACCTATTACGCGAGATATTAACTAAAGTGGACTGTATTTGCGATTGCTTCTACGCTTACGTAAAAGCGACTACTATAGCATGCGGTACAATGCACTCGCTCTTCCCTAAACTAAACTATTACTTGCCAAATCGATGAAAGGAATCCTGCCTGATGGGGAGAACACAGAATTGGAGCGGTTAAACAATTATTAAATGTTAATCAGGCAGTAAATTAAGGAATGTTGACTCACCGGGGTTTCTTCTATCCTGTCGATCACTATAGCAACTTCTGGAACACTCCGGAGAGAGGCGGTGCGCGACGATATCTCACACGAGGTGAGGCGGGTTCCTGGAGCTCGACTGCTTCCAGGCCAAGGCGGTTTCCACTAGTGAGGTGTTTCCAAACGAGCGCGCGGGAAGAGGAGGTTGTAGTTCAACGACGGCTGCGACGGGAAGAAGCGAACGCGCGTCGGTCGCGCGTGTCTTATATATCCTCGGCTCCGGTGATTGCGCGATGTTCTAGAATCGTCTTCTTTCCCCTCCCACCCCATCACCCCGATGTGTCGATAGGAGGGTACGAATGATATCGTTTTGGAAGGAATAATGATTCGGCAAGTTCCTACCGTCATAAATAAAAAACGCGAATGGTTTTCCGCGCAACCATCTCCCCCGCCCTTGAAGGATTTCCTTCAAAAAAAAATAACTAAACAACTAGAGCTAAGATCAACTAACAAATAACTAACTAACGCTAAGATTACCTAAATTCAACTACAATTTTAATCTAGAAATCTAATTTAAATTATGGAAGAGGCAAGGGGCACAAACGGACAACAGGAAGTAGGTAAGACCCAACCGTGGTCTTAACGCGAGCTATCCTAATTACTCCGTCGGAACCGGGAAAGACCTCCTCGACGATTCCTAACGGCCAGTGGAGAGGCGGCGTATTCTCCTTAGTGAGCACAACTACCGTTCCTACAGCTAAAGGCTCTGTCGCTGTGTTCCATTTTTGCCGAGACTGCAAAGTGTGCAAGTATTCCATCCTCCATCGTTTCCAAAACGATTGCACTAACCGATCTAATAATTTGTGGCGTGCGGAAATGCTAAGTCTGTTCTCATCCATATCCGCGGCGGGCAGATACCTTAGAGGCGTTAAATTCAAAAAATGTGCTGGTGTTAGAGCCAGCGGTTCCGAGGGGTCACTAGATAACGTCCGACAAAGTGGGCGGCTATTCATTACGCATTCAATTTGAGCGAGCACCGTACTTAGCTCTTCGAAGGACAAAATTTGATCTCCTATTACTCGGTATAAGTGGCTCTTTAGACTTTTAATATTAGTCTCCCAATTGCCCCCAAAATGACTCGCGGCTGGGACGTTCAGAGACCACTCAATGCGGTTCTCGGCTAGAATGTGAGCGAACTCCGAATTATAATACTTGCTAGCTAAGAGCTCATGTAGTTCCGATAGAATACGTTTTGCACCGACGTAGTTCGTACCGTTATCCGAATATAATTTACTTACAGGGCCTCTGCGGGATAGAAATCTTTTAAATGCACCCATAAAGCCTGCTGTGCTTAGATCACCCACGAGTTCTATATGCACTGCTCGAGTAGTTAGACATACGAAAATGCAGACGTAAGCCTTTGTGGATCTTATACCGCGCCCGCGAGTGAGCGTGACCTTAAACGGACCAGCAAAATCAGACCCGGTGTGCGTGAAGGGCTTTACTGATTGTATCACTCTGCAAGATCTAAGTTCCGCCATTTCCGGAAATGACGGCTTGGGGCGTGCCCGAAAGCAAGCTATACATCTGTGCACCCGATTGCGTATTAAACTACGTGCAGAAAGAATCCAATAATTCTAACGCAAGATCGACATCAATAAATCGGGGCCAGCGTGCGAGTTCAATTTATGATGATAATCGACTAATAAGTTCATGATATGGTCTTTACGCGGTAAAACTATAGGGTGCCGTTGGTCGAAACTCAATTGCGAGTTGGACAAGCGTCCACCTACCCTTACAATCCCATCCTGTAAAAATGGCTTAAGGCGTTGAAAGGCGCGACTACAAGCTCTATTCGATTGTAATCTTGTAATTTCTTCGGAGAAGTGCGCACGTTGAAGTTCGCGTAATACAAGCGACTCGGCATAGTTGTAATCGGATGCTAAGATATACGAACGTCGCGGTAAAAGCTTCGCGAATCGACAAACGTAAATTACGATACGCAATAATTTCGACCAAGAGGACAAGCGGTTCGCCAGAGCAATAATTGGAGAAACCTCGCTCGAAACGCTCGCCACTAGAGCGTGTCTCTTCTCTTCCGGCGGTTGTGACACTGACGAAGGTTCGAAATCGGTTATTGGCCATTGTGAGGGATCCAAGTGAACCCAAGAAGGTCCATGGAACCAAAGCGGGTGGTCCATTATTTGCATCGGGGTGAGTCCCCGGGATAGACAATCGGCAGGGTTTTCCTTACCGGACACGTGATAAAAGTTCCGCGTTTCTAACTCGTCTTGGATCTTGGCCACTCGGTTCGCGACAAACGTATCCCAACGGTGGGGTGAAGAATGAACCCAACATAAGGCGACGGTGGAGTCGGAAAAGGCAAATATCCTTTCTATGTGAACTCTATCCCTACATGCGCCGATAACTGTGGTAATAAGCTTGGTGAGTACTAATATTGCGCAAAGCTCTAAACGCGCCAGAGAGACAACCTTACGGGGGGGAGACTCTCGACTTAGAACTAATGAGGCTAATCGAATTTCTACCATTATTCTGGACATGGAAATATACAACGCCCCCGTAAGCCCTCTCGCTGGCGTCTGCAAATCCAACGACCGTTATGCTGCTATTTCTATCGACATTTATATGACGCGGTATTTTAATTTCTCTTAGTAAAGGAAGTTCCTCTCTAAAGCGCTGCCACAATCGAACAATGCTGTCAGGCGGCGAGTCATCCCAATCACATTCAAATAACCAAAGTTGTTTAATCAAAAGCTTAGCGTACAATACCACAGGAGCTACGAAACCCATGACGTTCCATAATCTAGCAACGCATGACAGTATTGTGCGCTTTGTGCATTTCTCTACGGGCGGATTTACCTTAAGGCTAAACACGTCGGACTCTGGTGACCAACACAGACCGAGCACCTTGTGTGTATCGGAATCGTCGAATTCCTTTATCGCCGAAAGACGGTGTGATAGTGGGATTGTATCTAAAACCGTACGCGAATTACTAGTCCACTTCACAAGATCGAATTGACCCGATTTCATGAGCCTTATGACTTCGGCGGTGGTTAGGGTGGCCTCCTCCACGCTATCGACCGAATACACAAAATCATCCATATATAATCCGCTCTCAATTGCCCTCTTAGCTTTAGGATAAGAGGGACCTTCATCGTGAGCGAGCTGTCTCACCCTGCGTAACGCATGAAATGGGCTCGACTTTAAACCAAAACAAACGCGGTTAAATTCAAACACCATTAGAGGTTCCTTTGGGTTGAAGCGATATAAAATGCGTTGGAATCTACGGTCGCATTCACGGACCCCTATGCAAAGAAACATTTGGCGAATATCGGCGGATAGTGCTATACTAAACAAACGAAAATTGACTATTATATTAAACAAACTGCCCTGTAAATTTTGCCCACTATAGAGGATATCGTTAAGCGACAGGTGAGTGCTAGTTTTAGCACTAGCGTCGAGCACTACACGTAATTTAGATGTAAGTTTGTCCTCTCTAATGACTCCGTGGTGTGGTATAAAATACGACGGTGTGTCTTCGTAGTCATCTAATTTCGAAGCCACAAGCGATATGTAACCTTCTCTTATATATTCGTTAATGACGCCGTCGTAAGCTTCCTTTAACTGGGGCGAAGCGAGCATCCTACGCTCCAAGCTGTAGAAACGCTTTTCCGCCATTTGACGCGAATCGCCGAGAGATAAAACATCTCCTTTAAAGGGTAGCGCTACACTATATCTACCGTCGCGATCACGAACGGTCGTGCGGACGTAAATTTCCTCGCATAACCTGTCATCTGGATTAGCTATAGGTGGGACGTTCACCTCCTCCATCTCCCAAAATTTGCGGACTAACGACTCGAGCGGTTCGACAGCCATACCACAATAAGAGGTTGCCGAAATACTATCTAGGATGGGGGCGGAGCCAAGGATCACATAGCCCAATACGGTTTCCAGTGCGTAAGGCGCGGTATGCGAGCAGTTGCCCCTGACCTTATTGTTTAACAAAAGATAAGGGAAAAGCGATGCCCCAATGAGCATGTCTATGTTTCCAGGAACGGCGTAAGTGTCGTCTGCTAGAGGCAAATTTTTAAATTCAATCATTGCCGAGGTGTCAACCGAAACGGTTGGCAACCGTTCAGTGACCCTATCTACTACTAGTGCATTTATATCAAAGTTAACATTACGATCTATCCGAGAATAAAATTTTAAATTTATATATCCCTGTGTCGCTTTACTAGTACCTCCGATGCCTTTAACTACAGGACATGAAAGTGACCTATTTATTACTAAACCTAAGCGCTGACAACATTGTCGTGTTATAAAGCTATTTTGGGCTCCGCTGTCCAGCAGTGCACGGACGCTTTGTTCGTTTCCACGCGAATCCCTAACCAAAATACGCGCCGTACCCAGTAACACGGTCGAAGGAGGTTGTACTCCCATATTTGCCAATGAGCACAGAGCGACATCACCAGGTCGACCGCTAGAATCGTTGACCTTAGTAGGGGTGAATTCCTTATCCGCCTTACTTGACGCCGCTATGTTGCTATTTTCAAAATGTAATAGCGTGTGATGTTTCCTGGCGCACTTGCTACATACGGAACTCGAATTGCATTTTGCAACTAAATGCTTATCGCTTAAGCAGTTCAAACATAGGTTGTTTGTCTTTACTAACTTATAACGTTCGCTTGGTGAATATTTACGAAAAGTCGCACAATTATATAAATTACCGTGTTTATCTTTACATACTATACAAGTATGCTGGAGTGATGTCGGCGTAGCGGTTACGTAAGTTAACGACCCTGCTATTTTAGATGGTTGAGTCTGTCTACGGTCGACGCACCTTTTAATCTCCTGTTTAACGTTCGGAGAGCGCTGCATCACCTTTATTTGATCTCGCACGAACGATGCTAATGAATGAAAGGAAGGCATCTTCGAGCTACGATGCTCCATTTCAAACGCACGCACGGTGTCGGAGTCTAATTTCTTTCGTAATCTATCCGCAAAGTATCTATCGTTTCGATTTCATTCAAAAAGTCTTCCCGCACTGCCTCTATATTAATGTTCTTTATATAATTACTTATATTCTGCACACGCGAAAAGAGTATGTCCCTCTTGGCATAAAGCGTTTTAATTTTGATTTCACTTCCACTAACTGCCATTTTAAATTATTATAATAAAGTTATATTAATCACAATTAATCTCACACGCATAAACGACGTAGGATGAACACTCGGCGTGCCGTATTACGTAATCAGATCGAACACCCGTTGCGGTCGAGTCTACGCGTCGTTTGCTAAACCTAATAATTTTATCAAAATTGTGGGTAAGCGTATCAAACGGTTGCTATCACACCGTTTCAGTTGTTTAATAAGCTTTAAATTTAACCAAATACGAGCGCTATTAAATGAATAATTCTGTTTGCGAGTACCAAATCAAATTTTTAATTTAAACGAACACTATTTAAGTCTATTCCATAAATTACAGTGCGTTATCTAAACAATTAATTTAAAATTCGACCAGAAAGTGGTTGGATAACCACTAAACACCAATCCAGATCCTGCCGAAGTGACCATAAAATGGTGGAGCCACGTGTTTAAGGCTGCCGAAAATCTAGTTCCCCGGTCAAACCTCAAACCTATTACGCGAGATATTAACTAAAGTGGACTGTATTTGCGATTGCTTCTACGCTTACGTAAAAGCGACTACTATAGCATGCGGTACAATGCACTCGCTCTTCCCTAAACTAAACTATTACTTGCCAAATCGATGAAAGGAATCCTGCCTGATGGGGAGAACACAGAATTGGAGCGGTAAACAATTATTAAATGTTAATCAGGCAGTAAATTAAGGAATGTTGACTCACCGGGGTTTCTTCTATCCTGTCGATCACTATAGCGACTTCTGGAACACTCCGGAGAGAGGCGGTGCGCGACGATATCTCACACGAGGTGAGGCGGGTTCCTGGAGCTCGACTGCTTCCAGGCCAAGGCGGTTTCCACTAGTGAGGTGTTTCCAAACGAGCGCGCGGGAAGAGGAGGTTGTAGTTCAACGACGGCTGCGACGGGAAGAAGCGAACGCGCGTCGGTCGCGCGTGTCTTATATATCCTCGGCTCCGGTGATTGCGCGATGTTCTAGAATCGTCTTCTTTCCCCTCCCACCCCATCACCCCGATGTGTCGATAGGAGGGTACGAATGATATCGTTTTGGAAGGAATAATGATTCGGCAAGTTCCTACCGTCATAAATAAAAAACGCGAATGGTTTTCCGCGCAACCACCATCCATACTTCCATACTAATATTATAAATGCGAAAGTGTGTTTGTTTGTTTGTTTGTCCTTCTTTCACGTCGCAACAGAGCGTCGGCATGGCATACTTTTTTGTAGGGGGATAGTTCGGTGGCTGTAGAGTAACATAGGTTACTTTTTTCCGTGGAAAAACATTTCATTCCCGTGGGAAAATCGAATATGTTGCACAAGTTTGTCCTTCTTTCACGTCACAGTAGAGCGTCGGCATGGCACGATTTTTTGTATGGTGACTTTTCGGTGGCTGTAGAGTGACATGGGCTACTTTTTTCAGAGGAAAACATATCATTCCCGTGGAAAAATCGAATATGTTGCAAAATTAAATTCAGATAGGTGGCGCCACCGTGATACTACAAGACGGACGAGGGTACGATGGACGAACACAGAAGGTCAGAATATCTGGATTATCATGTCTTTTTACCAAAATTAACATAAGAAATGTATGGATCTGTATTTTTCCACGCAGGACCGGGAAGCGAGCGATAAAAAACATAAAATTCACCAGCTGATTTTCTTCAAACGTTTTGGTGCATTGTAATTCACAGAAAAGGTGGTAACCTAGCTGACGATATTAAGTAACCCGTTGATGTTTTGTTTACCCCTTAAAGGGTTACAGGCGTGTCTATAAGTATGGATCAGAAATAATATTACCATTTGTCACGCTTTCACCCTTAACTATTACTTAACTGTGGTAGAAAGAGTTCTTAGTAAACCTTATTAATAAGACTTAGTAATATTTATTGAACGGAAATGAATACAGTTTTTATATGTGGTTATGAATGAATCGGTATTACAATAAGAAATAATTGTGCAAAATTATAAGAAAAATATTTTTAAGACTTCTTATTAACTAACGTATACATAGTTTAAATTGATTCCGCTAGATGTCTTTACTAGGTTTTTAAAACGCGATAACAAAATGTTTCCTGACATTACTTAACTCCAGCCGTTGAGCCGCGCGTCAACTTAAAGTGCATGCGGTACCTATACGCCTAAATTGTTTCTATTTCGTAGCTTATTCGACTACCTGCTTTCGATTTCGGTTGTTTGTTATTTGCTTTGTGATTTGTTTAAGGTTGAATTGATTTATATTGGCTTTCATTTTCGGATTGGTGTATTTTCTTGGATCGGTTTTGTTATATATATATATATATATATATATATATATATATATATATATATATATATATATATATTATACATATTTAGACTCTGGCTTTGATTTTGGATTTTGTTTATATAGAATCGTTTTCGAATTGGTTTTCGTTGTTTTAGGTTGTTTAACAATATTTCAAAGGAATAATAATAGTATAGATAGTGTATACGGTACCTATACACTTACTTATTTTTTCGTTTGTTATATTTATATTGACTACTGCTTTCGATTTCGGTTTTCTGCGATTTTTTTTTTGTGATTTGGTTTAGGTTGATTCGATTTTTTTGGCTATCGTTTTCGGATTCATGTCGTGTCTTGAATTGGTTTTATTGTTTTGATTTTAAAAAATATTTAAAAGGAATATTTATTCCTTTTAGATATTTTGGATTTGCTTTTTAAAGAAAATATTTAAAAGGAAATTTATTTCCTTTTAGGTATTTTAACGTTTTTTTTTATAAATAAGTTTTTTGTTACTTCATAATGCCTCGCAAACGTAAGTCCAGCCTTTCAAGAATATCTTCTCAAAGAGAAGCGAAAAGATTAGCTCGATCGCTAGAATCTTGAGAAGATGCTGAACTGAGAAGGCAAGAACAAGCAGGGCGTCAGGCTGCTTTTAGAGCATCTGAGACACCTTCTCAACGTCAGCAAGGGCGTCTTGAACAGACAGAGCGTCACGCTTCTTTAAGAGCTTCCGAAACACCTTCTCACAGTCAGGAACGGCGTCTTGAAAAGGCAGAGCGTCAAGCTACTTTAAGAGCTACTGAAACACCTGCTCAAAGTCAGCAAAGGCGTCTTGAACAGGCAGAGCGTCAAGCTACTTTAAGAGCTGCTGAAACACCTGATCAAAGTCAGCAAAGGCGTCTTGAACAGGCAGAGCGTCAATCTACTATAAGAGCTACTGAAACACCTGCTCAAAGTCAGCAAAGGCTATTCGAACAAGCGGAAAGTCAGGCCGCCTTAAGAGCCACGGAAACACCTGATGAAACTCAACACAGACTCATTGAGCAATCTGAACGTCAATCTACCATAAGGGCATCTGAAACATCAGAACAGACACAGGCGCGAAGAGATGCAAATGCACAGCTCCAAGCTGAACGTCGACAAAATTTTCAAAGAAACAATTGGTCGGTTTTTAATGACGCAGCATTTATTTATGATCCGTTGATTGATTATAATTATCACAGGTTAGTTGTTATCGGACTGATGGACAAGGCGTGTCGATTTTGCAACGCTTTAAAATGGTAAGATGAGACCACAGTCATGTGCTGTTCCAATGGAAAAGTGTCTCCTCCGTTACGTTCCCCAAGAACCAGAAAAACCTTTGAAAACCGTCTTTTTATATGATGCTAATGAGTCACGGCGTTTCTTAAACAGGATCCGGGAACATAACTTATGCTTCCAAATGACGTCCTTCGGAGTTGACCGGGAAATAATAATGCCGGAATTTTCGCCTACATTTACGGTGCAAGGGCAAATTTATCATAGAATAGGTTCACGTTTTCCAGTTGAAAACGAACAGCATAAATTTTTACAAGTATATTTTATGGGTGACGAAGAAATTGAGGTAGACCGTGGCTGCCAATTTATCCAGGGAGTTGAGAGAGACACAGTGTTCAAAATTCAAAGATTCTTGCATGAACGTAACATTTTAGTCACAACATTTAAAACTGCTTTAGAAAACCAACCCGAAGAGTCAAAGTAAAAGGATCATTCACGCAGATCGGAGCCCTCGAGGAGAGCATGAAAGGTGCTACAATGCACCCTTGATGAACGAAATAGCAGCCGTAATTAGTTGTGATCAATTTTATTCACGAGACATTGTCTTGCGAGCACGTGATGATACTTTGCAACGGGTAGCCGATACACACAAGTTTTATGACGCTCTGCAATACACATTGATTTATTGCAAAGGACAAGAGGGTTGTCATTTTCAAATTCCAATCATTTACCCAAAAAAACAAAGGAGCCTACTCCGAACAAAAAAGTATCATGTATGGATTTTTATGCGTATCATATGATGTTGCGAGAAAATGACTTTAACCTCTTAGCCCGGTGTAGACAATTATTTCAACAATTTTTGGTGGACATGTATGTGAAGGTAGAAAGTGAACATCTCCGTTATATATCTTTAAATCAAAAAAATGTGTGCGTTGAGAATTAATACATTTACAAGATGCAGTTTCTAGCGACGCCAATTTAAACCCCAGAGATTTAGGTAAAATGGTAATTCTGCCCTCATCATTCCTTAACAGTCCCCGCTACCTACATCATTACACACAAGACGCATTCGCCTATGTACGAACTTACGGAAGACCTGATCTTTTTGTTACTTTTACTTGCAATCCCACATGGAAAGAAATAACCGAGGAGCTAATGCCGGGCCAAAAAAGTACTGACAGACACGATTTAGTTGCTAGAGTATTTAGAATAAAAGTACAGTAATTAATGTATGTAATCAACAAAGGGCAAATTTTCGGAGAGGTGCAGTGCTTCATGTATTCAATTGCATGGCAAAAAAGAGGATTACCGCATGCCCACATTCTAATATGGCTTAAAGAGAAGTTGCAGCCCAGCCAAATAGACGACGTAATAAGCGCTAAGATTCCGAATCCTGAGCAAGATAAAGAATTGTATGATACCATCGTCCGAAATATGATTCACGGTCCATGTGGAAAACGAAATTCAATATCGCCGTGATGAAAGAAGGAAAATGTACAAAGAAATTCCCTAAACAGCTATTAAAAGAAACAGTGCACAATGACAATGGCTACCCTTTATACAGACGCAGAGCTCCCGAAGATAGTGGCCAGGAAAGTTACAATCAAATCTTCGTCGTCGGAGCGTTCGAAACCTTAGATAACAGCCGAATTGTCCCGTATTCGCCAATTCTATGTAAAATGTTTAATGCCCACATTAATATAGAAACATGTACCTCTGTCCGCGCAATCAAGTATCATCTGTAAGTACATAAATTTTTTTTATGTGTAATTTTTAATTTTTCCAAAAATTATAATAAAGAACTTAACTAAAATAATAATTAAAATTATAATATTTACGATTAAAACTAATTATATACAATATAAAAGAAGAAACGATAATATAGAAAATCTAAAACTAAAAATTTACATCATCAAAAAGACCTGCTCCCCGTGGTATAGTGCCAAGAACGCTGGCTGCGTTTCCTCGCTGAATAGCTACACTTAAGCCTTTGAGCGAGGAAAGAACGAGCCCTCTTATCACCAGCAGCGACGACCAGTCGTGGATACAGTTCCTTTAGAAATTTCATTGCACGTGGAATATATGAAATAGGACAAAAATAAAGGAAGCGACCAAGCAATATTTAATCTCAGGAGTGAAGGTGAGGTAAATCCCGTTAATAAAAATACAGACCTTTCAAACAGGGCGTTATGTCAGCAGTAACGAGGCAGCGTGGCGTCTCTTTGGCTTCCCTGTACACGAAAGGCACCCAACAGTTACTCACCTTGCTGTGCACTTAGAAAATGGAGAGCGTGTATGTTTCACCGAAAGAAATTTGCAAGAAAAAATTGCATCACCGCCAAAAACTACACTAACAGTCTTCTTTCAACTTTGTCAAACCGACCCCTTGGCAAAAACGTTGTTATATTCTGAATTCCCCCGCCTGTTGCAAATTGGCCCGGTGTAAAGTCATCAGATGCCCTTGGTCGTGTGTATACCGTCCATGTAACTAATTTTGAATGTTTCTGTTTACAATTGCTGCTGCACCATGTTCGGGGTCCTACAGGATATAAAGACCTTAAAACTGTCAATGGTCAGGAATGCGCAACTTATAGAGAAGCATGTGAAGCTCTAAATCTTTTAGAAAACGATAATCACTGGGATGAAATCATGGAGGAAGCTGTGCAGTGCCAGTCACCAGCCAAAATTAGGGATCTTTATGCAACTCTCATAACATCTTGCGGGCTATATAATACACATGAATTGTGAGACAAATATAAAGAGTACATGGCGGAAGATATTTTGCGAAGGTTACAACAGACACACGCGAACATGACATACAATGAACACATTTATAATGAAGCACTTGGAAAATTTTAAGATAAAGTAATGGCAATGATAAGAAAAAAATTAAGCGACTTTGGAATGATAAGCCCTCAGTGAACAACCGAAAATGAACTAAGTGATGAAATTATACTCTGCTGCGTTAAATTGACGAGAGATTTTTGTAATTTAGTACAGAATCATTCCGAATTAATTGCGAGCGTTTATTCAGATTTAACGAACAACATGCATGAAGACAAATGGTTATGTGAAAGAGCGATTTTTGCACCAAAAAATGAGAGCGTTAACAAAATAAATTCAGATATATTAAGCGAAGTAGCAGGATAAATAACAGAGTGTTTGTCAGTAGACACAGTTATGGACACAGAACAGAGCACTTCATATCCCGCAGAGTTTCGAAATTCTCTAGAGTCGTCAGGTGTACCCTCACATAAGCTTCAATTAAAATTAGGCGTCCCAGTCATTCTAATGCGAAAGGAGACGGGCGAATTTGGGCCTAACGTTACACAAGTGAAATATTTATCAATATTTTTTTAAAGTTTTTTTGTAGTTAATAATGAAATATTAAGCAGTTTTATCATGGCAAAATATTTAATAAGAATAATACTGACTTCTGTTATTTTTATTTTTAAACAATGCTGCCAGATGAAATAGGTTAGTTTATCGATTTTAATACAAAAATAGAAAAAAAGACAATAAAAAGTGATTCAGTCTTTTCTTCTTTAGGTAAGTTTAACAAACTTCTTATTTAAATAATGGTTCCCTCATGACACCTTAACGTTTCAAAATAGTCGTAAAAATTTCACAATCGATTATCAATGTTTTATACAGGCCACAAAGCGGAAATGTCAACGTTAGTTTAAAAACTAAAAACGTCACTCAAATCATTTGTTACTTTTGTTCACAGAGTACTTTTTTATATAGGGAACTTTTGTTCGGCTCTGAGCTTGCGGTGTTAGTGAATATTTTCTGTTGTTTTTCTGTGCTGTAATAATATTCTCATCTTTAACGACTCTGGCTACGTATAAAGGATTCTGACGGTTTCTTTTCTGATTTTACCAGAATACATGTGCAAAATGATAAATGATTTTCCCCAGCTCACACACAGTAATTTAATAAAAATATCTTTAGGTATTTATCAAATTAAGTGGGCTAGGTCCCATTATGGTGAACACATACAAGATGGGAGATATGAAATAGAAGTGTGTCTAGAAACGGACAGCAACCTACTAAGAGAATTGTCTTTATTCGACCTCTTAATAGCCACCTAGAATAGTACTATCCAACCATTCTAGCTGGCTATTGAGAGGTCGAATAAAATCGGGACATATACTTAAGCTCAAAAACATATTTTACATATATTTTAGTTGACAGTCCTTTTAATGGTAGAGAGATCATCAACATTATTATTTTAATTCTTTGGTAGGAAAAAGAACTGTAGGTTGCTGTTGTCATGTAATGTCCATAATATGATACCTAAGCTGGGCAAGTCGTCAAGAGAATTTAATACCGCCTGCACCGTTTTTTGACGATATATTATTTGTTTATGATGAAGTGGACGATTAATAAATCATTAAAAGAGAAAATGTTTTTAATTTATCCTCCTTCTGCTTTTTATAATTATTTCGAACTTTTAGAATTTAGTTGGACGGCGGCGTCTGAATCTTCTATTTGTGAATGTCCTACAATACATAAAATTATGGTGAAGTCTAGTTTACAATAAAGTCTAATAATTATTTTCTTAAAGTGTAATGTGAGAATAACATTGAATGAAAATAAAATAACAACCTATATTTTTAGACCATGAAGCACTCGTAAACATTTGTTTTTATTAAATGGTACTGATATATAAATAAAACAATACAGTAATCGTTGCTGTAACATCAGGCCTAGCTTTCTATGAACTTTCGCCCGTCTCCTTTAGATGCTCCTCGGTTATGTAACGGGACAAGGCTGCGTGTGACACATCTTGGACGGAACATAATCGGTGCTACAATTTTGTCAGGCGTAGGAAAAGGTGAAAATGTTATTATACCACGGATCCCTATAATTCCCACAGATCTTCCTTTTTAGTTCAAAAAGTTGCAGTTCCCTATTAAGCTCAGTTTTGCAATGCAATTAATAAAGCGCAAGGGCAAACGTTACAGGTAGCGGGGGTCAACTTAGAAAAACCGTGCTTCTCTCATGGTCAGCTGTACGTAGCATGTTCTCGTGTGTCAAATGCCCAGAATCTCCACATTCTTTCCCCGAATGGAAAAACATATAACATTGTGTACAGTAGCGTCTTAAAATAGTGTTCAGTAATTTTTTTTTTCAAAATTCCCACAATCAATTAATCAGAATTCCCACAAATCTTCCCTTTCAATTAAAATTTTCTTATTTAGCTCAGTTTCTTTTCAATTCCAAATGCTGCATCTCTGACGGACCTATTAAGCTCAGTTTCCTTTCAACTCAAAAGGCTGCATCTCTGACGGATCTTTTATATGACTCAGTTTCCTTTCAATTCAGAAAACTGCTCAAATCAAATAGATTTATATTTATTTCAAATATTTCGATTGCTTTTAATTTTTCTAAAGGAGTTGTTGTCATTTTATAGAACTGTAAAAAAATCAAATATGCATAATAAACTTTAAGCTTAGAAAAAATAATCATAACAGAAGGCTATTCATAGCAAATTTCCCGTAGATGATGTAAGGTATGTAATGATTTCAACTTTGAGTCCTCCAGACCGAACTTTGATCTCAGACGCTAGTATCACTTGAGTCTAGCAATTTACGTAGGACAGGTTACACTCCATTTTCTAACTGATATTTCGATGGGGGAAACTATATTATCAATTTTGACTGCTTACATTCTATTTGTTCAATAAAAATGTAATTTCATCTATATCATTTTTTCAGATGTAAGCAGAGGGTAAAATTAATTGGGAATTCTTCATTCCTGGCAGATATATCAGTTAAAAAGTTTAACATGTTAAAACATGTTTGTTGCTAACATTGCAAATCCGAGGATTTAAACACAGCTAAAACAAGTTATTATTCCATCAGTTACATTACTTACAATTACTGCATTATTTAGTATGCCTTGAAAAAGAAATAAATAAACTTTCATTTTCATTTTCATTTTCATCAGTGGACTTAAACCTTCTATAAATATGTGTATATTAATTAGATTTCATTAATACATTTACACTTGAAAGGATATTAATTCAATCAGTGTTAAAGAACTAACGTTAAAAACAAGCATCCAGATGCAGACTATTTATTTTACAGCACAGAAAAACTTGTTCAGTGCGGGAACGCACCCTCGGTCCTGCAGTGCCGCAGCCAAATGCTTAACCACTGTGCTACGAAGTTCGTCATTTAGTTTTACTTAACTAATTACTAGTATAACTGTGCGTTATTTATTTTATAAATTTTATGTACCTAATAATTGAAGAGATATAATTATAAATTGCTGTGAGTAAAATACATTGATTTCTTATCCCTCATCGGCATTTTTACTTAATCCCCACGTAAAAAACTTTTATTTCTTATAAATCATTCAGTTTACAGATCTAACTTTTATTATATAAAAATATTGATAACATTATATCGAAAAATTATTCGAGGATAGGCACTTACAGCACTATTATAATTCGCCTATGTTGCTGCTTGCACTGCTTTTCAAAAATGAAATCTCATTTCTTGATGTTGGAAGAGTAGTTTGGCGCCATTCCATTGTATTTACTAAGGAAGGCCAGCCTCTTAAAAGTAGTGATTTTATTTTCTTTGGATATGTCAATATTCATTATGCACCTTACAGTAATGTTTAGAAGATTCAAATTCATGCAAATTCAAATAATCGAACCTTTACATTTTTTTAATTTATTATATATATTCGAAAAAAAGGAAAAATATTTTATGGCAATAAATCGATTACCAAGAATACACTTATGAAATTCTCGTTTCTAAACACTACTTATCAATAAAGGAATTCTCATTTTGAAACTAAACTAGACAGTTCAAATTTTAAACTGTTCGCTTATAAAAAAGACCGAATTGGATTTCGATTCGGTTTGAAACGAGCGCAATATAATCGATTCTCGATTAAATTGAGCATTTTGTTCTTTATTTTCGATTATTTTTGTATGTCAAGTAGATTCACCTTTTAAAATGTAGGTAATACATAACTTTTATTTGACTCAGCTCTTAGATTAAAAAATATTGCCAGATTTTCAGCTATGGATTGTTTATATAATGGACCTACTTTCATCGTGTTAACATATGGGTCCCTAGAATGTACGAAGACGTCTCCTGGCGTTGTTGCGAGTAAGTTTAAAAGATGCCAATTTGAGCAATGATAACATTGAGAATCATTTGAAAAGGAATTGGCTTACGATACAAAAAAAATTGGTAAATGCAAAATAATAATTATTATAGACAAGAATGCAAATACATAATTTTTACAAGAAATTTTTAAAGAAAACCAATTGGAACAACGTTATATTATTTGATGGAACATGCCTAAAAGCCAACCACACTGTGTTTTAGACATGGACAGTTGACACGTGACCTTAGAAAATGTGTGCGCCTCATAATTTGGCTTATGGGGTCAGCTGGAGGAGGATTTGTAGAAAATACAACTACAAGCAATCACTGAACCAAGTGGTGGAGAAAGCGAAAAAAAATTGATATGGATCACTATGAACGAAACATTCGTTTTGAATGCATTGTAGAAAATCAGATAATAATAATTAGTATAAACAACGATGATAAACTTAATGATTTCTTATATTTACGCGAATACTACATATTTAAATAATACTAGTTTTTTACGGATTTTATCGCGTATATTTAACTTTAAACTGCGGGTATTCAAAAAATTAAATATACGCGACAAAATCCGTAAAAACTAGTATTATTTAACCAACTCAACTTGTTGCATTGAAATTGATTAAATAAATTTTATTTTAATCTTGTACAGTCTTTAATTTATTCTGCTAATAAAGCTGATAAAGCTGTAAATTATTACCAACTCAAAAGAATTGATATCGATATCTCTTAAGAATCGAATATTGTAGGTACCGATTTTTCATTTTAATTCCTGGTTCAATAAATGTGACAGCTGTCAAAATGTATTTCTTAAAATTGGTGGAGTATAATGCCAAAGTTTTGATCACAACGGATCACTAACGTGACGAAGAAAAACGTCAAAGGTTTATACGCACTAACGCTTAGATTTTACTGACCTATTTGATTATTATACCCAATCAGTATACCAGCTGTACGACTCCATAAAGTCACCTACTTTATTTCTTTTGATTCTTCGATGTAATGGGTTTTTCAACAAAAACTTTGTTTTTGAATTGGGGCAACACCAACAACATGACAGTTTTGACATTTAGTTTTTTTGACATATTTGTAGTAGATGCTTTGGCAATTGCTACAATTAATTCAATTTTGCTCGAAAATCGCATTAAAATAATTAAAATCCACTATGAAAATGGTGGTTCTGTTAAAGTTACGTTTCGTAAAATTCGTGATATTTTCGGACAACATAATCGTCCTTCTGAGACCGCTATTAAGAATTTGGTCGCTAAATTTGAATCGACAGGCTCGGTACAAAATGTGCCAATACCAACGCGTGTTCGACCGGGTCGTTCAACTGAAAACATCGCAGCCGTGAGCCACAGTGTTGAAGAAGATCCAAATTTGTCAATTCCTCGATGTTCTCAACAATTGGGGTTATCCAAAACCACCACATGGCGAATTTTGCGTAAGGATTTGGCTTTGAAGCCTTACAAGGTTAAACTGGTGTATGAATTGAAGCTGACCGACAATTTACATCGCCGTAGATTTGCTCAATTCATTCAGGAACAGCCCGCTGGTTTTTCTGAAAAAATCATTTTTTCAGACGAAGCCCATTTTCACTTGTCAGGGTACGTCAACAAGCAAAATTGTCGCATTTGGGCTTCTGAAAATCCTAAAGCGATTATTGAGAAGCCTTTGCATGCTCAACGTGTCACTGTATAGTGCGCTATGTGGTCTGGAGGCGTGATTGGGCCATTTTTTTAGAAGATGAGGTCAATGGATCACGCTATCGCGAGAAGTTAACATCTCAATTTTGGCCTATTATTGATGAAGTCGATATCACAAACATGTGGTTTCAACAGGACGGTGCCACATGTCACACAGCCAACCAAACGATCAATTTATTGCAAACCAAATTTCCCGATCCCATAATTTCACGAAATTCAGCTGTTAAATGGCCAGTCAGATCGTGTAATTTAACACCACTGGATTATTTTTTGCCAATCGAATCGTCGCGGCCTTAAAACTCAAAATCCGTGACGTGATTAACGAAATAGACCCGCCATTTTGCCAAAAAGTGATTAAAAACTTTGATGAAAGAATCGAAATCTGTCAGCGTGGTCGTGGTGGATATTTACCAGATATCATTTTTCATTCATAATTGCCAAACTTTTCTCTTTGTAATACAATAAAAATTTTAATCATCTTTATCTAAACTCTTTGTTTTATTTTGTTTTAGAAAGCAAAGTTCTTGTTGAAAAACCCTGTATATGGCAAGCCCATTACCACTTCAGCTTATTGATTTGTTAGGTAGTTGGTTTGGATATGTCAGTTACTCCAGTTCTACTGCAGAAATTCCTCATAACGAAGTCTTCAACGCAGATTAACTTCATATGTAGCCTTGTCCATAGCTCGCTGAGTGATCTTATAAATCTTCTCCATACGGCCAGCAGTGAAAGGCCACTACTTATAAAAATCTATAAGATATAAAATAATCCGTGTGCCAAGTAAAGTGGTTACTTGAATACTCTATTTCACTACTTCAATTTACTATTTATCCATTTTTTATAGAAATATGGTCGAAAATCGAACAAAACAGTCTATTTTTGAAGAGTAAGATGGAATGCCTCGTTTCAAATAAAAAGGGTATGTGATACTTTACACTCACTATACGAAATGCAGCAGCATCAAGCTGCTATTTAAATGCTGACATTCTGTGAGAGCGTGGTCTTTTCCCAGTAGAGCTGACCTGACATTAGTGCTGAAACCATGAAATAGCTGGGTTATAAAATAATAAATTTGTATATTTACACAATTTTATACGAATTGTTTTATTATGGCACAAGAAACAGTAAGTCTTTTCCCAGTAGAGCTGAACTGACATTAGTGCTGACACCATGAAATAGCTGGGTTATAAAATAATAAATTTGTATATTTACACAATTTTATACGAATTGTTTTATTATGGCACAAGAAACAGTAAATAAATTAAAATAAAAACCCCAATGGATTATTTTTAAATGAAAAAAATTTCGTAAGATATTATAAAACACTTTTAGGGTGCGGCCAGCTGTCACGTGTGGAAAGATCTCACGATATACAAGGGGGAACCATTATGATTTATTAAAAATGTATTTAATGCAGCAATCGTAAATGATTCTCTCTCAATGTATTACCCCTTGAATTGTAGCTGTTACAAATGGCATCTTATTCCTTGTATAGTTTATATATTTATAATATATACAACTTCAGGTTGAGTAAAAAGACAATGAATGCGGTTTTAGTTTTCAGTTTATTACGATGACGTTTCTGCATGAATCAGGTTCACTTAATATTTCAGTTGATCTCGTAAAACTAATTATCATTAACAATCTAAAGAAAACATGCTAATTATTTTCTAACACATAATTCATTACAAACCGTATTCTCTCGAACAATAATTATAAACTACTTCTCAGCCTTGCAAAGTACAAGTAAAGTCAACCTTGGTTAGTGCCTCTTTCTTACATATTTGTTTTTAAGAACAGACATTTGAAACAATGTTTCGATTATTATTATAACAGTTTATTTTTTTTATATGCAACAACAAATGTATCAAGCGTTTTATGAGTATATAATAAAAATATTCTCTTAATAAACTAAAAGTAGCTTGACCACGCTATCACAGAATATCAGCGTGAAATGTAGTTTAATGCTGCTGTGTTTTGTACGGTGAAAGAGGACCGGAGACTCTTTTCACTGGATATGGGGCATTTCATTTTAGTACTCATAGGTTACACAAGTGACAAAGTTACATTTTGATACTTAATCGAGAATAATATAAATGTATATAGGTATTAGCATCCACTTACCATCCGGCAGACTGTGTGCTCGTTTGTCATACATATTGTATAAAAAAATCGGATTCCAGTAGAATGCGCCTTCATATAGAATAGTATCAACAAATATGTGGGCCCTCATCGTTAGAAGTGGCAGATGCTTGGATGTCCTTGAATATTATTCTTTTTCAATTTCGTGGACACGCAGGGTTCTTCACAGGGTTCATATTTTTAGTGTTGGTAAATCAGCACTTAAAACTGTGTACATTATTACTGATAGCCTATGATAGATAGATAGATGGTATCAACACTTGTTTGCTCCTGTACTTTACCGCATTTTAAAGACGAATTCTTGTCTCAAGTCAGGCAAATTAATAATTTTCTGGTGAAGACGGTGAGGAGAGCCACGGTCCTGGGTAGCGTTTGTGGATCTGGCCAGGTGGCAGCAACCATAGTGTATGTGTGGTTGTATAAATTACAGTCGATATCTCACAGCATAATGCCTTTCCAACACTTGCATAAATCAAGAAACAATTATGCAGGTGTTTTTTGGTTAGTTTAGAAAGGATCATTGTTTTTCCGTGTGCTTACAATTGTGCCGTTAAAATTACTCCTGTGTTGTGTGTTAAGAATTGCAGTCTAAATACGCCTCCGTGGCGCACTGAGGGCTGTGGATTCATTTTTTCTTTTTTTTTCTTTCATGGACTTGTAATATTGAAATATTGCATAAAATGCTATAATATATTATTTAGATAATCACACATAACGATTTATATTCATAAAGGTTTAACCAAAAACATTTGCACTGTAGACTCTCGGGATAAGAAAACAAATCCAAACAGGGCATTTTGAAATGGAATATGTTGTTTGACAACATGGAACAATTTTTAACTACGTGAAAAGTTAGAAATTTCATAGCTTGATTAGAAACGAAAATCATGGCGCTATGCTTATTTTTAAAAATACTAGGAACAGTGTAGTGGTGCTGTAAGAATATTCACTACCCGATATCGTACCGTGGGTGTCGTAAGAGACGACAGAGGGTAACTTGAAACAGGAAATAGGTAGCAGCATCTTGGTGACAACCCCAATTTTTATACATTAGATAAAAGCTCATTGATGAACATAGATTTATCCCAATTTTAACCAAACCCGTGTATGGCTAATTTAAGTTTTGATATTAAAGTCGGAAATATCACGTAATATTAATAATAACAGTTATACTGATTACCATCTCTTTTTGGAAGGTCTGACTATATTTTAAAACATTTATCAAAGTACCTATGTTGTTTATGTACTAAACTATAAATGACTTTAACTTATGAATTATAATTACAAATGAAACTTCATATCTAATTCTTCGTAATTCTTCATATTAAAATAATCGATAATATTTATTTATTATATTAGGATAATAAATTAAATTTCTGTTAAATTATAGAAAAAATATAATAATAATGTCCTCCAGACAGAATTTCAGGACAGAATTATAATGCCCAAGTGTATGCGCAAGCACGGGTGCTTAATGCCCTCACTCTCATAACCCGATGGGACGGTAAACCGACACGACCGGAGAGAGGTCAGGCGCAGGACCAACGGCTTTACGTGCTTTCCGAGGCACGGGGATGAGACACCGCCAACTACCTTACTCCGGGCAACTACTGAGATTTTCTTGACGGAAAAAACACAATATTTAATTTTTTGGCCCGACCCGGGATTTGAATCCAGGACGTCATGATCAGCAGTCGCACTACTATAACCAATAGAGCAACGAAGCAGTCAAAAAATACTAGTGACATTAAAGCCCTGGCAACATCTTTTGAATATTTTTTTTTAGTTGAAACCTGATGCTCTGAGCTAATATTGGCATGGCACGCTCATGGATTGTAAACCTAACTAGAAATTCAATATGCAATTACGCATCGAATAAAATTAATTTGATGTCTAAATGACTTCTATATTTATTATAACTCGACATCAACTGATAGTAAGTACCGAAGATGGTGAAGTGCATCGACTTGCCCTTAAAAATGTCTATCTTCAGTTAAATAAATATAGCTGACACTGTAATTATATGGAAAAAAAGATCTCTATCTTTTGCTGTACACGTTTTGGTTATCACATTCTCTAGTCTCTAAAATGTATTCTGTAGAATACAAAAAGGCGGTCTATTTTGCGCCGATGCTCGAGACTGGTATTAATCCGATTGAGGTAACCAATAAGCCCCTAAACAAACAGTTCGAAGTTTTAAGTGGAAGTATTGCTACCATATAAAATGTGCCATTTTATATGGTAGCACTACTCCTTGCACGGCCTGATTTGCACTTTTTTATAGGATAGGGTGACAAACGAGCACACAGTCCACCTGATGGTAAGTGGTTGCTGAGGCCCATAAACATCTACATCTATCCTCGATTTTTTTTATTATGTATATTTGATTAATAATCAAAATGCAGATGCGTTGTCACCCGTGAGGACTAAGATGGAATGCCTCGTTTCCAGTAAAAAGGGTCTCCTGTTCTCTACACACACCATACGAAACACAGCAGCATTAAGCTACTATTTCACGCTGGTATTCTGTGAGAGCGTGGTCCTTCCCCGGTCGAGCCGACCAATTAGTGCTGCAATTGCACTGCAGCATGGCTCTACCACGTATAAAAATTACTCATTATTATTCATTATCGTAAGTTCAATAACCAAAATTGCACGCACAGACGATATTTTATTATATGTTGAAATTTAGAGTTCCCAATAACGGGCCTGTTACAACAACTTTGAAATATTTAATAAGTAAAATAAAATTTTAATAGCAAAAAATTCGATACAATTTTATTTCGTAAACAATTTTGGCATCATATTAAGAAATAAAAGTTTATCCGTATCCTGTTTGTAACTTAACTTTTTAGACATTCGGCACAATAAACGTATTTTCTCTGTTAAAGTGTTTAGTTTAAGGCCGTTAAAGTCCCTTTATTGACAAAGTTATCGTCCTTAACTACTTCGAGGGAAACTATTACACTCACAGCTATTTCTTTATTCCAGTAAATAAGTTGTTTCATGAATTGTAGTAACAAAATAATAAATGTTAACAGGACACTTATGAAGATTTTTTTATAAATAAAGTAAAGTAAAGTAAAGTTACAGCCTATATACGTCCCACTGCTGGGCTCAGGCCTCCCCTCATTTCTGAGAGGGTTTAGGGCAAGGAAGTGTCCGCCGCGCTGCCCAAATGCGTGTTGACGAACTTCACATGTCTTCGAAATATTTTTTTTTCTTATTCCTCAGACATGCAGGTTTCCTCACGATGTTTTCCTTCACCGCCGAGCACGTGGTAAATCAGCACTTAAAATTGCAATTAACAATTTCATTGGTGCCGGCGGGGATCGAACCCGGGTTACTCGCGTTCTGTTATATTTTTTATAAATTTATTATTTTTATAAATAATAAGTTTTTATTATATCATACAATTCGGATTTTATATCCTGCTATTATAACCCGACTGCCAAGCAAAGCAACTAACTGTATTTAAAATCTCTTCCAAGAGGCAAACCGTTGGAGAAGCTTAGGTTCAGCAGTTGCCTTTAATAGACTGTGTCTAATAAATGAATGAAAAATACCGTTTAAATGTAAATTGTATACAACCATGTAAATATTAATATGTGTCTAAAACAATCATTTCTTGAAAGAGTTCAAATATTCTTTAAAAAGACTGTCGGTATGATGTTTAAATGAAGTAGCTACCGATAAAAGAATCAGAGAAGATTGAATCTTGTCCTATCGTTCATAAAATCAACAAAGTTAATCCTAATATTGCTTGAAAGTGGATATTTTAACGGCCTTTCTGGAACGACGTATAAAATTAAAGTACCTGTGTGACCGAGCGTTACATAAAAGAACAGGAATTGCTCGTTTAAGTTTCATAAATCGTAGTGTTTTGGAATTTTGCTTATAAAATATTAAAGTGAAATATAGTCTGATATTGACGAGCATTTACCAAGAAACGTTAGAGAATATTATCAGTGAGGGTTGTGTAGATGTTTGTCAGAAATTTAATCTCAGTGTTAGGTGTCCTATATTGTAGGAAAGCTACATTATTAATTACCACGCTCTATGGTCATGGTGGAAGTGATCAATCAGCGTTAAAGTTATCAATTCCATAATACCTGTATTGTTTCATAAAATCAAGGGAGACCACTTGCTCTGACTTTAGTGTCTTTATTTGTTTGCTTTTGGGGTATGTTTGAACTGTCGCAGACTTATACCCCATGTGCTATTTTACGGTAACTAAAGATAGGTAAATAATATCTTAATATTATCTATAATATCTTCCTGATTGAAATTTAGTACAACTTCAACAATTTCATTACTAATTGCGATACTTTTTATAATAATTATGAATTCTAAGTATCTTATGAACATACTAACAATTAAACCACATTTATTATTCACTAAATATCGCCATATTAATATGCGAAAAAAACAATTTGTGCCCCTGTTAAAGCATATCGCGCGCATGAAGAAATGTGAGATTTGTTATAAATATTATAATGGCGAAAAGTACCTAAAGCTTAAATTTCGATAGACATAAGCAAAACAAATACATAAAACAAAATAAAACTAAATATCAAACACATTATAGGCTGTGTTCAAACAGTCCTACAGAGTAGATTGGAACCAAATAATTTTAAAATCTTGCCACCAAATAATTACTGATAGATTGACTGAATGACCCGTAAATTATATTAAATTAAAAATATTCCTCTTCGAATACAGCGGCAAAAAGCACATTAAGCAACGGTTTTCATAAAGAAATACTGAGCAAGTCTAAAAAGATGATAGGAGCAAGATATCGGAGACGCAATAAAAATAAATTGCAAAGGAGGTGTTTACATAAAGTATTTTGTTGCACAAGGCGACTTTTTAGGGTCATTTAGATCGTTTTCTTTTTGAGGGTCGTCTTCAATGAAGAAATATTTTTACACTTTCGTTTTGACATGTATAAGTTTCACAGTAAACACGATTTAAGCTTTGAGCTTTTCATTTTTAAATAATATTGGATAAGAATGTGAAAAAATAGAATGACGTGTATTATGACATCACTCATAAAAAACAGGAAAGGCTAACCAAATACACTGAGTGATATTTTACCCTGTGAAAAAATAAAAATATAAAAAGTTTAATAGTGAAATTTCGTTAACATATCAATCCGCAAAATTTTATAACATTTTAGAATTAATACCTATTATCTTACATTGTTGTATTAATATTATTAAAACTTGAAAAATACAAAAAACTAGACGACAGCATATATGCTGAAAAGCTGAGGAAAAAATCAGTTGTTGGATTTTTCTGTCAATTAATTCGCAGTTATGGCCCGGATTCAAAAAGTTGGTAGTCTTACACCCCGTGATTCGGAAAGCACAAAAATTGTTGATCTTGCAATTGATCTGTTTTCGGTCGTGTTGGATTTCCGTCCCATCGGACTATGAGAGAGATGAAATAGACGTGAACCTGTGTTGTGCAGATGACTGGTCTCTGTTGAGACTTTTTTTGATTGGTTACCTTGACCGAAATGTGATCTAAAGGAATTTATTTTTTTTTAAAGTTGGGTAGTTATCAATATCATTGTATTGTATGTCTTGTTATTTTAGTTTGAAGTACCTAAATAAGTTAAACTATTTTAGCTGTGTGGAATATTTTAGCAGTTTGCAATTCTAATTAAAAAATAATGCTGCTAATGAAAATCGTGTAATGGTTTTAAATGGGGGAAAATAAGGCTTGCCATCAGATGTTAATTATGTTTACATCAACGTCAAGTTCACTCAAAATACGCAAATCAATTTATCCTTGTTGTATTAATTATGTCTAAGGATGAACGAAATTGCAAGACTTGCATACTTACTTACCTTCTTTGTTATATTATGAACATTAGCTGACTTCAAAAAATGAGAAAAATTTTCAACTTCTTCAAAAAATTTTGTATGTATGTTACGCGATATTTTTGCTAGGAAGTTTCAGGGTGGCGGCGTAAGAGAATCCATTAGCCCATATTATCATGACGTAGGTGTCGTAAGAGGTAATCTGAAATAGAAGATGCTGCTTTATCTTGCTAATACCAGGTAATAAATTGATACAAAAACGTGATATTGTCAAATCTACTAGCGAAGTTTGAGCTGTTCCATCATAGTCTTCTTTGTTTGAATTTAGTTGCAGGCGTCCATGGGCTACAGTAACAATCACCATAAGATAGACCATTTGGTTGTTTGTACTTAATTACTCTTCTCACGTAAAGGTGAGAAACGAGTACAAAAACCACCAGCTGGTAAGCAAATGGTGTGTGGTGTGGCCCACCACACACCATATGCACACTGTTACATGTAACATTTTTTGTACAATAAAGTTGACAAACGAGCACACAATACACTTGCAGAGTGTGGACAAAAATATGAGACAAATACCGTCTATCGGTGAGATTTCATAGATTGATTGTCATAAAATCTGTTCAACATCTTTTAACAGTTTTTTTTAACACCTACCAATGTTTATTTTTTTATTTCTCAGTATTTCAATGATGTCATTGAGGAAAGCAGTGACTTTAAAATATATTTTTATTTGAAAGCCGAAGCATGTACAACTTAAGATGTGACGTAAATTTAAATCAATTATTAATGGAGGTTAATCGACGAATCATTAAGCTTCCACTCAATAATATAGTAAATAGAATATTATTCTTATGAATTTCAAAAAAATATTAAAAACATTTGGACCTATGGAGTGAATTAAATTAATCTTACAGTATTTTTGAAGATTGTAAAGAGAAATACGTTTACGCTACTTCAGAAAATGTCAATCTCAACTGGACGTGGCTATGTTATGACGGGCAAAACTACCGATCAAATGATGGTGAAAATTTTATTGGAAAAACGTTGAGGTTTTAAATTGGCTGCACCAATATGAATCAACACTGAACTCACCCAGCTTGGTACGAACGGACAAATCTTCCAACTATGGTTTGCCAGTTCACGTATTATATATAAAGGATTATGTTCAGCTGTGAACTAAAAAGGCGATGTTGTTGATGTGCTGTGATATCATGATAATACGCAAGTTTGTAGTATGTTTTTTTTTTTGCTGTTTGCTATTGTCACTAAGTTAGTTGCTTTTTACAATTAAATATGTACAATTAAATGTGTTCCAGCGTTGAAACAGCTAGAATATTTTACTTTAGTTATTTCCATAGCATTATGTCGTATGGCATTTTGCTATGAGGACACACGACTGACACTAAAATTATATTTATTTTACATTAGAGGGCTATTAGAGCATTATATAATTTAAAACCAAAAAAGTCACTGAGACAAAAATTTAAGGAAATTAATATGTTAACTCTGGCCTCTCATTACATTTATGAAAATGTAATGTACAAAAATAAGTGATATTCATTCTGTAAATACTAGGAACAGACATAAGCTAGTAGTACCTGTTACTCGACTCTACCGAGTCAGTAATTCATTCTTGGGGCGATGTATAAGCTTTTACAACAAAATCCCAGAAAATATACAAAATGTTTCATACGCAAAGTTAAAAAATTTATTAAACTAAGTTTGTATAAAAAGGGTTATTATAATATTAAGGAATGTATGGATGATAATAACCCCTGGGAAGAGTGATCGCTACCAAGCTATTTCTAATTTGTCTTGTTAATTGTAAACATGATTGTAAACTATTATTTGAAAAAAAAAAATTAGTCCCGCTGGGTTTCTTGCTGATTCTTCCCAGGACAGAGGTTTTTTTGCGAATCAGCGGTAAATGAAAAAAAAAACTTTCTAAGTATTTTTTAACAAAATGTTTCTGTCTCAAATAAAAAAATCAAGGCTTTATTAAAAGAAAATATAAGAGAAAACTAACTTAAATAGTTGTTTACTTAACGTGTAATTTTATTTTGTACGCTGTATCATTTTTAAACCCAATCAAATAATAATAGGAAATGATAAAATACTACAAAAATTAACTTTAACAGATTTGATTTAACACAAGAGCACAATGCGAAACAAAATTACAATCCCATTGCAACCGTACGCGCGTAGTAATTGCATAAGTAGTTAAAAAAGAAAATCTCAAAAAAGTTTCATCAACAATAAATTGGTTAAGGGTTTATTCTCGTCTGACATACCTAAAACAATTGAAGTTCCATTAATATTATGTTCGGTACATAAATAACACATGATTTAGAAATAATTTTATAATTATTTAATTATTAATTAGCTTTAATTATACGTGGTAGAGCTGCTCAATAAATAAAACACGAAGGGTCGGGGAAGGACCATCCATTAGAGAACCGACTTTACTGAGAGGCTTACTCTCATCCTCACTTTATTGTAAGAAGAAATGTAGCCCCAACCACTTACATCATGAACTTTGCTCTTTGTCACCCTATCCTATAAAAAAAAATAACTTTATTATTAGAATTAAAAAAGAAATTTTTCAAGAAACTGCGCTTTTTGTATCGAGTCAAGTCATGTCAATCTTGTTTCGGTACCGATAATTCACTATCCTTAATTTTTTGTTGCCATTCAAAAAAAGTAATTTTCTGACTTTTTGGATGACGAAAACTTGATTTTCTCCCATTTCATCATAAAACTACAATTTTTATGTTAGACTTAAGCGTTCATAAAAAAAGACTGTAATAAACCGTAGCGGGAACTAAATCAAATTTTCCACCGTGAAATGCGATAACTTTTAACCACTTTATGGAACATTTCCTAGGTGCTTTTTACTGCACGCTATGAATTTAAATTATTTTTAATTAACAAAAAACCATCATAAATGTCAATGAAAATGGCTCTTGAAGATAATTGCATATTGTTCCTTAAAATGTACTTTTATAGAATAAGTATTTTTTTGATTCTAATTATAAATATTTTTACTAGCAAGCACTCTTTAAGCGAGCAGCTCTTTTAACGAAACCCTCACCGGCCACTGGTTACGGTTGACTTCTCCGTCGACACAAGCAATGATGTCTTTTGTGTCATAAGAGGCGACTATAGAAAATGCCAGAAAAATGTTATGGTTTTCGATTTATGGCATAGTAAGTAGATGTTTACGTACAACAAAGGAGTGAAACAATTTGTCAGAATCAATATGTCCATCTGCTTACAATATGATTAGTAACAAGGCTCCTGCCTTCCTGCCTACCTGCTGAGTGCTCCTACACTGGTATTTTATGTGTCGGGGGGCGTCAACATTCATAACACAAGAAGATTGAAGAGTCAAAGGATTTGGTCGCTCCTCTGTACCGTTTTCCTCTTCCCCAAGCAGTCTGTTTTTCACGAAGTCCATTTGCAATGCCTCCACAGTTTCCAAAACTGTGATAATGCCTTCATAAGATTTCGGCATGGATAGGAGTATACAGTTAATATTTTCTTCCTCCGAGAGTTCACTGCCAGCATCCCCGAGTTGTGCAAATAGCTTTTCCATGTCAATAAAATGTCACATCTTACAATACCAATGGGACGATATGGAGCAGTGGATATCCTTACATTGCAACTTCACGATTATAACTTAGTTTTCTATAGTAAAATTCAATTCTACTTTGCGCTACATTGGCTTAGTGGATTTGATAAGGACGTACATTCCTACGACGGGACAAGAAAAATTCACCCTTCTCTAGCAGTAAAATTGTAATGGCTGATAATGAACAAGAAGAAATAATCAGGCTGTACTTAGTATGTGTCCTTTATTTGATGATTCAGAGAAATAATGTCGGCATTTAAAATAATTGCTTTGTGCAAAATTGTTCTTTTCCAAGGAAGATGTTTGTTAACTTAATCCGCTCAAGTCTCAATAGTGTGACTTTAAACAACTCGCTGAAAGTTTCTTTATTAGACTTAAATTAGGTGTGAGAAAATAAAACTTTCTTATAATTTTTATTCTTTTGATGCTAGCATTGTCGTTACTTTAGAATTTAGAAATAAGGGTGTCAAACGCGCACTTAGTACCTGCAGGTAATTGTAGGCCGCAAACCTATATTTTTAAAAACCTATAATTTTCTAATTACAATCAAAACGCAAATATACATATACGTTTTGTTAAGGGATGATCCTAGTAACTTGATGAAATTCTTCTTTATCGTATTCCAGTTTCTCAATATACCTTCTCTAATATACGAATTATTTCGCTGTTTATTTACGCTGGTATTTTGTGTTTTGAACATTGAGGTCGTGTTCATTATCTTGCTTGACTGTCTCTTTGGTCGAGTGGTCTTTAACGTGACTACTGTTCATGTAGTCCCTGGGTCGAATATTGGATCGGGCCAAAAACAGTTACTATATTTTTCTGTCTAATAAATTCCCGTATAATTTACCACTTTTAGTAGCGTCTCAAAACTCACTGTATTTTCCATGTTTTATGTTAAATTAGATTTTTCATTATTTAAAATGTAGTAATAAGATGATCATTTTTAACTGATCATTGCTGCTCCTGTTAGTGATTATGTAACTTACGAACGAGTTAACAGACTAAGATTATGTTCATACACAATATAATTGTTTTCCGGAGACGATAGTTTGTAGCTAAGATAGAATCAGATAGATGGCACTGTCAGCAAGTTACTAAATTATTCAATATTTCTAAATATACTACTACTAATAGTGTTACGAGCCTATACCAATACCGGCCTTATATGGGGCCTCTTCTACTGAAACATCTAGAATGTTCGAGTATATACCGGTCTCGACTGACTAGATTTAGAAAGTTCTGGCATGGAAATCTCTAGAAGGATCTTGACTTTAAATGATTGACCTTAAATGTTTTCTTAATATTTATTAACTTTATATCACATTTATTAGAACTAAGCACCAATATGCCTTGAAATACTATTAAAGTATCACTACTGTTACACTATACCGCTATATAATAGTGTTTTAATTGTTTAACGATTTAATTTAATCGGAGCACTTTTTAAAAGTTCGCCCGCTTAATGTCGGTAATCTGTTTTAATGAGTAAATATTTTAATGCAAGTGTCTTCAAGATAAAAGTGAAAAGGCTCTTGTTAAGCTATCCGTGCACAATTTTAAGGTATATCACCACTCATAATTATTATGTGGAATAGTAGTGAAGCATTGAAAAATAATAAATAATAGGTAAAAAGTTAACAAGTCACAGTCGATGTCGGTCCACTGTGGCAAGCGATTAAAGGGATTCAACAAATTACTGATGAGGTAATCTATGAATATAATGTACACTACGGTATGGACTTTTGTTTCAATAAGGAGATGGTATTGCTCCTATCTACTTCTTTAACAGGCTTTCGAACCCTCTTTTGTTTAGTGGCCTTTACAAGAATATATCGTTTGGACTGCTTATTTTGGAAGAGCTATACAATATTAACCACATTAATATCTATCACCAGTTACCAACAATTTGGGAAGTAATCAGACACTGGTTTATAAATAATTGAAAATATCCTGTTCTTTGCGAATTATTAAAAATTTAGATTCCATTTCTGCGCGTAGATAAGAATCATCATCGAAAGTAATATTAAGCCTATAGTTGGACAAAGGCCTTTTCAAGACTTCGAGTTCACTCCGACATAAGAATTTACGGTGTAAGAAAATACACTACGATTTTGTGATGTACTCATAGTCATATTTTTTGGTTTAAACATGAATTTTATTGGATGGATTGTGTCAGAATCAGTTCAGAGCATAATCTAGTTATATTCACCCTAATGTGTAGTGGCGGTATTACCGTGTATTGGAGGTGTAAGAATACCTACTACCCCATATCGAACCGTAGGTGTAGTAAAGGGTGAGAGAGGGAAAATTAAACAAGGTACTTTTTTGTTAGGACAATTCAAAATAATAAAAAACTGAGGTTACTTACATTCCCGCCAAGCGTGATAACTAGCAAAATCGCTTCAATGAGGCAAACTATAGAAAGGCCTGCAGTGGGCTCCTGAAGGCTGTAATGGATGTAAAGGATTTAAATAACCCTTATTATAGGAATCATCCTTGTTGCAGGAATTACGTTTTTTGACTCATCTACAGCATCTGCAACTATCCTGACATATTATATTGTGATCAATGCTAATTTTAACATCCAAATAACCGCAATTCATTACCGTTGAGACTGTTGTCAGTTGTTAACAACTAGATTTTAATAGACTCGACGACCAGAGTGTCATTCGCGCTTCCCAAACACCACAAACTCTACAGGTGAACAAAGGATGCTCATAAATAAAACATACACTTTAGTGTGCAAATATAATAATGTATTCCATTTTTACATAAAACAGCTATTACTCCCGTTCGGAATGAAATATGCTTAAATTCAAAAGCTTAGAGATACTGTTTCCTAAAATGAACCTGATAAATATTAACTCTTGATTAATTTACATGATAATATTATATTTTCCTTTTAAAAATAAAAACGGTTGCCTGCCAAACGAACAAAATCCTACATATAAGACCAGTGTTCAGCAGTAGAACAATGTAGGCTTTAATAAATTGAGATTGAGCAAAATATATCTAAGAAAACTGTTATTTTCAAGACAAGTAAAATCTTCGAATACCAGAAAAAATATCTTTATTGCTTATCAACGTATAATATAAAAACAACAATCTTCTCAACGTAAGTTGAAAAGATTGTTGTTTTTATATTTTCAAATATAGACCAGCCTCGGCTTCTCCTGAGTGGAATTTATTAATGTGGCGTCATTTAGGTTTTTGTAAACATTCCTCGATGATAGTTTTTTCCTCTATAAATTAATCAAATTCAGAAAATAATTTTCAAATAAAATATAGCCTAGATCACCTCTGTCATTGTTCTCTATCTATTCATAAAGTTTAACTATCGTGAAGAGTGTCGTGTCATCGCGATTTGCCTTCTTTTCTATGCAATTCAGCAGAATGATACACAATAACTGTTGTCAGCGCCTTTAGGGTTAATATAATCTCAGTCTTTCATAATTAACTTATAATTCTTAAGTTAGGTAAAATTTATAGCTGCCATGAAGCGACATTTTCAGTAGATCAAAGAATATTCAAGAATACGTAGCACGCGTTTGAATAATGAAAAATGAAATCGTGATGAAGTCTTATTCGTGAAATAACGTGACTGGAAACAGCAATGATATTTGACATTAATGTGTTCTGCGAGGAGTAGCGAAAAGGCGGGAGACAATTTACGGCTGTTACAATTGGAAGCGTACCTACATTGCATGTGGGAATGTAGACTGTTTGTTTTCCCATATATTTATTGGTTAAGGGATAATACGTATTACGATATATAACACAAAATTATATTTTCTATTATTGATAAGAAAGATTGTAGCAAAGTATTTATGTAAATGTATGTATGTACATAAAAACAACAACTTTGATAAAAAACAAAGATGTTTGTACTTGTGAAGCCAGCTACTACACTGCTCAGAATTAGTTGGTAACTCATTTATGGAACTATGTATTTCTCAATGCTTTTACAACATAATCCCAGAAAATGTTCAAAGTATGTCAATTAACAAGTTAAAATATTTCATTTAAGAAAAACTGTATCAAAAGCTTATTATATTAAGGAATGCATGAATGAAATTAACCCCTGAAAATGAGGTGATCGCTATCATGCCGGTTTTATTAGAATTCATATAAGTGCTTTACAAAATGATTGAAAAACGTCGCGAGGGTGATTTCTGTGCCTCGACAACAGCACCACATACCGGGTGAAAACGATCCGAACCCCTCACACACACCAAAAATTTCATCAAAATCAGTCGAGCCATTTTCGAGTTTTACAGAGACTAACGGACAGCAAGTGATATCATATATATATATATATATATATATATATATATATATATATATATATATATATATATATATATATATATATATATATTAGCTTGCTAGGCAGACGTTGTTCTGCCCTTTTCGACGACCTTTTGTCATTTTCCATTAAAAATCCTTAAATTCGCAAAAAAAATTGCAGGCCACTCATGGGCAAAAAATAATCCTATTTCTCAAGTTGGACCAAACTGCACATGGTGTGCAAATTTGATTAAAATCAGTTAAGTAGTTTCGGAATCCATCGCGGAAAACAACGTGACACGTAATTTATGTATATTAAGAAGATTATATGTGCCATAAAAATAATCCCGCTGTGTTTCGTGCTCGTTTTTCCCACCGAAATCTTTTAGAATACCGATATGCGGGCTAGATGGGCTTTAGATTACCAATAAGCCAATATGTGCGAAGTTCTAAAGGGCACCTAATTTTCATAATTGCTTTGGCCTTTGAATCAATGACCCTATATATAATTATTTATATGTATGCGGCCGTGTTGCTTTATGTATACGTGACACGACGCTTGTTACAAAACATGAGTTCCTGGGTTCAAATCCCGGGCCAGACCAGAAAATCTTTTATTGAGTTTTTCTGCAAAAATATTTTCAGTAGCTCCGGAGTCCATCCGAGCAAATCTGTTGGTCCTGCGCCTTATTTCTCCCCAGTTGTGTCTTTACACTTGGGCATTATAATCCTGTCCTGCGTAAATGACTAGTCTCCATTGAGAATGGCCGCCGTGATCGAAATTCGCTCTGAAGTACATTATTATTAGAAAATATAAAACAATGATTTAATTGAAAATATATTGAGTAATATATTATAAAAGAACAATAATTTTATTAAAGTAATTTGATACGTTATACAGATATTTTTGCTGGAGATGATATTAAGAGATACCTCTTACGATTTAAAAAAAAGATATTGTATCCATAAATCCATCCATTACATACAATAGACTTCCTCATAGGAGATTTTGCAATACTTGACACGCTTGAAAAGCATGTTGGAACTGCAGTTTTCATTGTTACTGTTCCAATTTTATACGTGGTAGAGCCATGCTGCAGTTATATTAGTAGTAGAGTTGTAGCACGAATAGTTCTGTGAGTATAGAGAACTGGAGACCCTGTTTACTAGAAACGAGGCATTCCATCTTAGTCCTCACGGGTGACAACGCATCTGGATATTGATTTGTAATCGATGCCACAGCACGCTGGATATTGTATGTTAAAGATTAACATTTTTATCGCTCTAATAAACTGTATAGATCTGGCTAAAAATTGTTTTAGAAAAGTATATGTATTTGGGTCTTGTCGATGCCTTAAAGTTCGAGGATATCTCAATCCCCAAAATTTGTATTTGCGTTAAGCGTTAATTGTGTAAATAAGCAAGTTTCCATTTGCGGTGAAGAGACTTAGAAAAGTTTGTTGTATAATTTAACTTAAAGATTTCAGTATAGATCGTGTTCTATTGGACAAATAATTATGCTGGGTCAATTTTACGTAATGATTATAAAGTATACAAACAAGAAAGATTGCATTTACATATAGATCTAAAATCATGTTTTATTAAAATAATTTTATTATTTTGTTTTATAATATTGGATGAACTAACGAACTTGGCCCGTTTTTTTTTACAAAATTGAAGTTAAAAGCGAACTTATAGTCATGGAAAATTGCTACCAACTTTAAAAAAAGGCTGCAGATGCGTTGTCACTTCTAAGAACTAAGTCGGAATACCTTGTTTTCGGTAAACAGCGTCTAGAGCTCTCTATACTCACCGTACGAAATACTGCTGTTATTTTTCGCTGGTATTCAATTCCTAGTCCTTCCTAGGTCGAGCCAACCTATTCGTGCCTCAAGTACAAGTTTAATTTGTTTACCCTTTAGTGTGAACTAATATTAAATTGTCAACATCTTTTTTTCGCGCTTAGGAGTAGATTTTTTTAAATTAACATGAGTCCAAACATTGAGTTATACAAAACTAGAGGAGCAAACCACATTACCGCGCTTCGAAAAAAGTGTAACCACTATCCAAACGCGACGACGTATAGCTGCCGACACGAGTCGTGAGCACAGATAAACTGTGGTGGGAGGTAGCTACACCGTCGAGCAAAATTATTGGGTATATAAACGTAATATATATATGTATATATTACGTTTATTATTTCAATTCGTAATTGAATATTTTCGCCGACTTTTATGAAAATGTTTACTTGAACACATCAATAAAGATTATATTATTATTATTATACATACCTTTTCTTGCAACCAATCCAGCATCTCCAACTTCCTGGAATTTGAAGACGGTGCAATATCGTACTGTTTGTTGTTGTAGGGTACGTTATCCACTACCAAAACCGATCCAGGAGGGATATTTGGAATGAGTTGCCTGCGAAGCCATTTCTCATAATTTGTTGAATTCATACAGTCGTGGTAATCCCCCGACTTAGCGCCTGCTTTGAATGTAAGTAGAGCATTTGGTATAAAACCTGTTTCACTTCTCGCGTGGACTATTACTATTCGTTGCCCTTTTGATATGGGTTTCTTTAGCCCTTTGGTTGACCCGTCTGACCATGCCTTAGACGTCAAATGGGATGAGTCAATATATGACTCGTCCATATAAATAATTTGCCTTCTTGATTTTTTTTAAATAAATTATTCTCGGGAACAAAATAGTCCCATTTTTAACAAATAGGATCTAAAACATTATCAATACTTATTTAAAACTAACTTTAGCTTGCAGTTTCAGTAACATCATGTCTTAATAACCACCTGCAGCTAAAAAGCGAAACCTTCACGGATGGGCAAGGGAGGGCTACCATATTACATACTCATGTGGCTTAGGGGTTTGGTCGCAGAGTTAGTTTCTTTATTATTTATAAGTATTAATATTTATTATAAAAATAAAATGGGTCTTTTTAAGTACATACCTGGAAACGAATATTCGATTTTTCGATTAAAATTTTTCGGCTGTTCTCGGTTTTCTTCCACTTGAAGCCCAACATTTTAATTATACGGTGAAGACTGTGCTCTGATCCTTGAAAGTTTATATCTTCCCGTAACTTTTGTCGTAGTTTTTCAATGGTAGGCATTTCTTTATTGGTAAGATGGTAGTTATGAACGTATTTTTTAACAACCCCCTGGTCAAAGTTATCTACTTCTGTAACAGAATGCTTTCGTGGTCTTTTCTTGCCTGGCGTTCTAAATATGACCAGAAATTCTGAATCGTTATCTCCTTTAACGATACGCCGTACAGTAGCTACTGAGACATTAGTCGCCTCAGCAGTCTGTTAATACACGTCTATGATGTTTTTCGCAGTACCTAATTTTTTCATGTAACTAAACACTGAATAGACCATTTGTCGGGATTGTCTATTTAACACCGAATTCTTCCTTCTCTGCATATTTAGGCCAAAATCTCAACACTCAAATTATAACAACAAAAATAATTGAAAACAAGAAATAACAAAAACAATTAAAAACAAGGAATACACAAACAACAATCAACAACGAGGTAACAAAAACAATTAACGAAAATAAACTAATTAAAAAGTTATCACTAATATTGCTCTGAAGTGTACGGAAGCCGAATGATACGTTCGCACCCAATAGACGACGAGAATCGACTGATGAACCAATCACGTTGAGCGTCAGCGTGGTCAACGTCGTATCGACCAATAAAAAGTGTGCTCACGACTTGTGTCGGCAATTATAACTTTGAAATTACTAAACGTTTTAAATAAACATATATCTGTCTCACTTACACAGGTTTCGAAAACAATAACGTCGCTAAGATTAGATATAGGTAGACACACCAAACATGCAATGGCGAGTTGGTGTGGCTTACTATATAAAATTTGACCTAAAATACGCAATAAAAAGGAGTTTTTTTAAGCTGCAGTTAATTGTTTTTATCTTAAAAAAGTATATTTTCTTATCAGGTGAATAAAATTTAGCATAACTGATGAAATAAAACATATTTTTTATAAGTATTTTTATTGTACTAATAAATCAAACAATATAAAATAGGTAATAAAATATAATTAATATAAAATATAAAATTTATATAAAAATAAAATCATAATCAACATAAAATTATTAATATAAAATAGGTAATAAAATATATTTAAATAGATCATTTATAAATAAACTAAAATAAGGATATAATTATATCCTTATTTTAGTTTATTCATGAATGATTAATTGAAATTAATTTTTTTATGATGATAATTAATAATTGAAAATAATTAATATTATTTTGAATGAAAGTAAAAACTTAGTTTTTATTATAATTTCCAAAATATTTAAAATCACAGGTAAACATTAATTATAATATAGTCTCCCATTAATGTGGGATAATCAAAAAGGCAGAAAGTGACAACATTTAACCTAAATCGCAATATTCGATAATTTTATTTTATTATTTTAGGTTTTTACATTTATATGAAAACATGAACTGAACTCATGTGTGGAAAGTGATTCCGCTTGATTTATTATATTTTTGTGACCTTGTATCGCATTCTTTCACTACGCATTTACTCATTTTTTGTCGCGGATCGTTCGGCTCAACTCTGTCGGCGTCACATTGAACACTGAACTGACGTTAACTAGGCATATGACTGTGGCCATATTATGTGCAGTGGCAACGCTTTGGCGTGGTAATTACTAATCTAGTATAATATATAAATAAATGGGTCCACCCCTGAAATATAATATATTCAATAAAAGAAAAATCATTCAAATAGTTTTAGCAGTTTCTGAGAAATCAGTGAACATATGTATACTCCGTAGTCTCTGCCTACCCTTCTGGATGATATGCGTAAGTGTTTGTATATATTTATATAAAAACATTCGCGTCGAATATAGAACCTTTTAGTTTTTAGAATTCAGTTAGAAAACAATGTCAACTTTAAAGTGAATACGTGTAAATAAACTTGTTAAATATATAGACTGTTAGCCTGTTCAGATATCCAGTGCTTGCTTTAATTTTAATATTGGTATTATTTGAATACTTCGATAAAGAATTTAAAGTACTTACATCTTTTCCCGCGTATTCAAATTTCATTTTATGAGAGTTTTGTAGTGAACCTAGTACCTGCCTTTTAATATAGACATTAAATACAATTTATGAATGTTTTTATTTAAATATTGTAGTAATTAAATCAATAAAAAAAGACAATTTCTTTTTGTATGGAGAAGGACCAAACACAAATTGTGGCGTAACTTAATGAAATGAATGTCGATTTATTTCTTGCAATCTATAGACTACAATAATAATATTAGTTTTACCGCTAATAACGGGAATATACTGAGAAATTAACAATTAAAATATGAATATCACAATAACCTAAAAACATACTAGTTTAACAAGACTTATATATTAGAGAAGTAGTAGTAGTAGTTTACATCACTCCATCAATAATTAAGAGTCTATGGTCAAGTCATAATATATCTGATAAAATAATCGTTTAAGTTTTGATTCGATTGTGTTAAAAGTGACGTCAAATTTGTCTATGGATTAGTAATTAGCGCTTAGCAACACGGGCAGCTGGGATTCATTCAGAGACGAGCCGCCGGAGTGACAAGAAAGTTTGTGATACATTATCTTATTTTTTTAAACTGGGCCATTGGTTTAGTTTACTTGAAATAAATATTGTTATTGCATTGATTAATTCCTTTTATTTAGAATTCTAAGATTTACTTTTGAGGTACATCTTACATATCAGAAATGGGATCTACAACACAATTTGTTTTGTGCCTAACCAACCACCCCACGAGATCGACTGTTAAATATTGAAACTAATTTTTATTTATTTCTCGCTTTAATACAAAAATCAATGCAATTACAAGTACATCAGCGAGTTATGTACCTACTAAATGCAATAAGACACTAAAATGACCCACGATTCGCCCAATATAACTAGATTAGGTAGATTTTTTTTACTTGTTGTTGTTCTACCTTATTCTATTTATTCTCTGATTAAATACCTCATAATGTGATTGAAAATACTCATTTTCATTGGTGATATAGAGAAACTAATATTCAATAGCACCAAAATAAATTCGATATGATCGCTAATTTTCGTTATGAAAATAGATAAAAAAATCTTCTACGGTAAAAAAAGACTTCTAAGGTTAAAATTAACGTATTCTTTATTAATATTTTTTCTTACAATATGGTTAGAAATATTAGTTTATAAAGGTAATGCAATAAAATCATCCCACAAAAGTGATAGAATGTGCTGTGAATTATCAGCAGATTTAGTGATGTAAGCAGATAAAAAAAGATAATTTTGAAAATCCAAAGTGCACACCTTGAAAGCTCATGTAGTATTTTGAATAATCTATTCACTTTTACAAATTACCGAAACACGTTTTTCTTTTAAAGAGAAAGTAAGTCAAAGTGATAAGTTCAGTTTTTCAAAAGATGTCTTGTTCACATCCATACCGACCCACTGATGTCCGGGTGAAAATATTTTTAATTTATTCCATTTAATAAATAATATCATAATTACGTCAGAATTATTAATTGAACTCTCCTCTTGCTATGTGCGTCCTTTTTTAAAATCATATACTTAAGTGAAAAATAAAGCTGGTGAAAGTGATTTGGTGACAATAGAGTACCACATCTCCGCTTCGGGTTCGATGTGTGCAAAACATTATTATTATGATATTATTATTACATTATATGTCGAAACCTTCTGTTATTGAATGAATGAAAATTGATATTTGTTCTTTTTTATAATTATATACATAAGCGATGACGCTTATACATTATATGTCTAAAATATAGTACATTAAAATTGCGATTAGCAATAATAAAATAAGTTTTAGAATACCTTCCTTTATTGAATGAATAAAAATTAAGATTTGTTCCTTTTTTAATTATATACATGAAAGTTATTTTGAATTCCAAGAAAAAGCGACCTTTCTACATTATATGTCGAAAATATAGTACATAAAAATTGCAATTTGCAATAATACAATAAATTTTAAAAGACCTTCTGTCATTGAATGAACTAAAATTAAAATTCGTTCCTTTTTATAATTATATACATGAAAATTGTTTCAAGTTCCAGGAAAATGAGTGACAAAGGAGCCCAGGCGAATTCTCGACGCGCTCGTAGTTCGTGTCGTACCAGTGAAGTACAGAATTCGACATCTGCGGGGAATCGAGAGGCGCAGTCGAAGCCGCAGCCACAGTGATTGAGGTGAGCGTCGGCTACGATTGCAGCGGTCTTGAGAAGGCAGTTCAGAGCGCGATCAACGCCGCAGTGTTGCACGTTATCATCGTAGAATTTCTCGTCGAAGTCGAAGCGCAAGCAGGCACGCGTACGCTACACCAGCAGGAACACAAGCTGTCACGAGAGAGGGAGAAGCCAAAGACTAATGACAGGGAGGTACGTAATGAGCGAGATGAAATAAAAGAAACAGGTTTTCATTTCCTAAGATTTTTGCGCGGGAGCTTTTTTTTACTTGTCCGATGTTTATAAGTTAACATTATTTCGTGTTTAATGTACCCAAGTGTTAAAAATACATCATTATGTAATACTACATACGCACGTCAAAATTAAAAATTAAAATAAATGAAAAAAATAAAATCCAAAAACACCCATTGTTGTTCTAGACACTTCGAGTGCAAATTTTTCAATCGTTTCTTTGAACATGAAGAACGTTATAGATTTCAAAAGCTTTAACAGTTGCAGATAAACTAGTTCATGAATGACAAAAATTTCCTTACTCGTTATTAATTATATTTTTTTCAGATTTCTTGAGGTACCTTTTTAGTGTAACCATTAACATTCATTAAAATTTCTAGTGGGCCCAAAAAAGGTTTTCACTGTTGATCTATATTTTACCTTTATGAAACTAATTAATTTGTCATGTACTTAGTTGAAAAGATATTAGAATGAAATAAAAATAAAATAAGTTATTCTACCTTTCAGTTTTTTTTAAATTTGCACCTTCTGTAATATACCACCTGGTACGAGGCTATTAATCATATCCCCTTTTATTAGTTCGTACAGCTTACGTATCATATTGCCGCGTCCTTATTTTTTTGCCACTAGTCTCCTTTACTTACGTAAGAACTTGTCGGAACTAGGCAATATTACATGATGTTTTAAGAGCAAAGCGAGCAGGTATTTATTTTCTTATAGAATAGGGTGCACACAGTAAACATGATGGTGATTGCTGTAACCCATAGACATCTACATCTACCCTCGATTACGAATCGAAATGCAGATGCGTTGTGACACAAGAGGACTAAGATAGAATGCCTCATTTCCAATAAAAAGGGTCGCCGGTTCTCTACACTTCCCATACAAAACACAGCAGCATTAAGCTGCTATTTTACTGGTACTGCTGGTACAAGTAAAAATCGAGAATCCAACATTTTATTGCATGAAATCGTATCTAACAATCATATTCAACAAATAAATAATGTAAAAAGCACATTGCCAGAAAGATAAATGATTGTTGAACTTATATATATATATATATAATGAGTGTTTTTAGTGGTTTATGGTGTAGATTCATTAAGACCGCATGAAGGGGTAAACACGACAACTTATGAAAATATCAATTGTTCAACTCAATTTATTTTTGAATCTTCATTTATCATGTAGGAAGCCATGTAATGTAAATGGCTGTTTTATTTTTTTTAATTATAATTAATTTTTTCGGGAGAGAAATTCCGAAATTTTCGGTATCTATTTTTTTATAGGATAGGGTGACAAACGAGTACACAGTCCATCTAATGGTAAGTGGTTGCTGTTGTCTATAGACATCTACATCTATTATCGATTAGGAATCAAAATTCAGATGTGTTGTCACCCGTGAGGACTAAGATGGAATGCCTCGTTTCCAGTAAAAAGGGTCTCCGGTTCTCTACACTCACCATACGAAATACAGCAGCATTAAGCTAATATTTTACGCTGGTATTTTATTTATTTAATGTATTTAAAAAAAACTTTATAACACCTTAAGCTAAAGGGTACATAGGGCGGATTAAATGGCATGTGGCATTCTCTGCCAGTCGACCCTGGGTGCCAAGGACAATTGTTGGCAGGTGCGAACATAATACATAAATATTGTGTACATACATAAAATATATAAACATAAATAAAGAAAGGATGATTATACACACATATAATATATATATATATATATATATATATATATATATATATATATATATATATATATATATATATATATATATATATATATATATATATATATTCATACGAGGAGCTGAGCAAACACGTCAAATAGGTGGATCAACCTTCGGTAAATGTTGTTTCGGTAAAATTGTCACGGTAAATGTTGATTCAGTGAGAAGTTAGAACAATTGTTGATCCACCTATTTGACGTGTTTGCTCAGCTCCTCGTCGCACAAACTGATATACTTCGATCCATCCTTGATGCGCGTGTGACGTCGGTGTACCTCCACTAACAGGTTTTCAATATACTCGTCAGCGATTTGACCAACATTTGTTGATCTATCAACGGTCGAAAAAATCATACTGAATATAATTTTTTAGATCCAGAGTATATTTAATTTATATGCGACATTTACTTAGACTATGTGGATCCGGAGCCATAATTGACGAATAGGTACTCGAACACGAAGCGGCAACGTCGCGTTCTGTGTGTGACAGAGAACCCAGTAGGCTACTTCGTTATAGTAATAAGGTAAGAAAATACGTTATCTGCTGATTTTCTTGATCAAACTTTGGCAGATTTTATTGTGGAAAGATGTTTGTTCGAGTTTTTGTTATCGTGTGAGTGAATTTGTGTTATTTTATTCATTTGTCATAGATCAATTAGAAGATGATAGATAGTACTTTATTACAAATTAATTTGTCACTCGAGTGTGTGTGTGTGTGTGTGTGTGCGGTTGTACGTGTGTTTGCTTTTGTGTGTGGGCACGAGTGTGTGCGTGTGTGCGTGCGTGTGTCTACTGTTGTTTTGTGTTTGTGTATGTGCTTGTGCTTGTATGTGTGTTCGTTCGTGCGCGCGCGGGTGTGCGAGTGTATGTGCGGGCGTGTATGTGCGGGCGTGTGTGTGCGGGCGTGTGTGTGCGGGTGTGTGTGTGCGGGTGTGTGTGTGCGAGTGTATGTGCGGGGTGTGTGTGTGTGTGTGTGTGTGTGTGTGTGTGTGTGTGTGTGTGTGTGCTAGCGCGCGCGCGTGTGGTTGTATGTGTGTGTGTGTTGTGTGTGCGTGTGTGTGTGTGTGTGTGTGTGTGTGAGTGTGTGTGTGTGAGTGTGTGTGTGTGAGTGTGTGCGTGTGTGTGTTAGTGTGTATGTGTGTGTGTGTGTGTGTGTATCTCTGTGTGTGGGTGTGTGTGTGTGTATGTATGCGCGTGCGTGTGCGAGCGTGCGGGTGGTGTGGTGTGGTGAAGGCGGAGGAGAGGAATTTGTGGTGAAGTCGGAGATAGTGGAAACGGGGAATTGTGTTGGATGCGGAAAGAATAGTGACGGCGCGTGGTGGTGGCGGCGGAGGGAGCGGAGTGAGGCTTTTATAAAGGACAGTTGGTTACAGCGAAAAACAGTATGGCTGATAAGTGGATATCGATACTGCCCCTAAAGATGTTACTACGAGGTAATTCATTTTTCCGAATATCAGCTTGGATACCTAGTGGTACTAGACACAAAGTGAAAAGAACTTTTGTTTTGTAACGGTTTCATCATAACTAACAAAACAAACCCAAACTCGACATACCTAGTTCTACTAGTCCAGGTGCTACAGTGTTAGTTACCGAAGTACACCTTCAGGTCACTTCAGCAAGTCCGGAGGTAAGGACTCATCATAACTAACAAAACGAGCCCAAACTCAGCACATCCAGTTCTACAAGTACAAGAGTTCCACTAGTAATCCCGAATTACATTTCGAGGTCACTCCATCAAGACCGGAAATAAGCTCTCATGAAGATGTAGAAAACATGTTAACTGGTTTATGGTAAACACACACACACAAACACGCAAGCACGCGCGCAAACATGCACACATGCGCACACGCACAAACGCATACCCACACACACACACGCACACTGCCGCACACACACGCGCCCACACACACACACACACACACGCACGCACGCACGCACGCACGCACGCACGCACGCACGCACGCACGCACGCACGCACGCACGCACGCACGCACGCACGCACGCACGCACGCACGCACGCACGCACACACACACACACACACATACACACACACACACACACACACACACACACACACACACACACGCACGCAAACACGCACTCAGACGAATACCTTATGTCGCCGTTGCCACCACTTCCGCTACAAGAACGGGCGTTGTCGAGTAATTCGTTAAAAAAAGTCGTTTATTTCGACCACAAGGATCATAGATGTTAGTAATAATACAAATCTTAAAACTAATTTTCGTAAAACCTAAAACTATTTACCTAATTTTAAAACTATATATAAGACAGGCCCGATTAGCCAGCACGTGCACCATATGACAATGGTTCAGGTATTGACCTCAAACCTGTCAGAAAATGCCCTCAGGATACCATTGGAACTGGCCCGCACCCTACAATCCACAGGCGCATCCGCGAACATACCCGGCGCATTACAATAACGAGGTAGACCAAACAGCACCCTGAATGCATTACATAACACGCATTTAGTCTGTAGCTTATACCGCCAAAGATACGAAACGGCAACGTCGCGGCTGCATTCAGCCAATCCGATCGTTTATCTTATCGTTTGCTGTGCTCTGATTGGCTCATTTAAATCGGATCAACATTTTCCGTAACCATCGCAAGGTGGATTTGTATATCGGATCAACTTCGGCCAACGCTAGCAAACAGTCTCGTGAGTGCAGATGTTGATCCGGTCGGAGCCACATTAGTTACCAGAGATGCATATTGGATCAACAAAAGGCGCCGGATCAACATGCGTTTTCGGATCAACAAAGTGCTCGCGTGAAGTCGCGTCTGATCAACATTTACCGTAAAGAGATATATATATATATATATATATATATATATATATTCATACACATTTTTTAGTAATTTATATAAACTATGTTAGTAAAAAAATATCATAATAAAATAAGGATAAAATAAATTATTTCAATAGAATGAGAGCAATCATTTAAGAAATTTGTATGTCCCACCTACATGCATTAGGATCCAATGACTGAATGGGACTGCCAAGCCTATCTTGAAATATCCTCAAGTTACTATTTAAACTCTTCCGTAGTCTACATAACATTGACGCAGTTTGCTTTTTTAAAATGCCATTAAAATCATCAACACCTGTTTCAGTAAACATGCTTGAAGCACTACAGTGTCTAGGAAGGCCCATTAGCATCCTGAAGGCATTATTATATTGAATTTGAAGGGCATTGTAGCTCCTCTACGTGAAGTGACACCAAAGGCTGCAGGTGTAAAATGTTTGACAGTACGCCTTGAAGAGGCTTATTTTTACGTTATTAGCTCCAAGTACCTCGGTAGAAGATAATATACCAAGGTTAAGTAATTATATAATCAACAGTTCTTTTGATTAAAACACAATTTTATCATCCTTTTTGTCTCTTAACCCATACAAAATGTTTCTGAAGGTTATAAAGTTGTGTAATTTTAAGAAAAATGTTTGATTATTTTGAAGTATTTCGAAGTTGCTTGTGGCTGGATTATTCCAACGTTGCTGATTTGGTCGCTAATGTGGAACTTCAGAGAATAGAACTTTTTTGTAAGTACTTTATCCATTCTCAAATTCTTCAAAAATAACTTATTACAACTTTTTTCACTTCTCACATCAAGAGTCGGTTGTCAGTACGTCCATTTTACCCATTCGTGATTTTTCAATTTTTCTTACTAAGCGCCACTAACTTCGGAAATTGTAAGCAAAACGGGAACTTATTCACATTAGGTACTCGTAATGAGTCCAAACAGCTTTATTAATTTGAGCTTTTTACCCGTGGCTTCGCTCGCGTGGGCTTCCGTTGAGGAACCTAATTAATACTGCTCCATACCAAAATCAATAAAGTTGGATCACTTGTAGAGTCGCCTAGTTGTCACGTTTGTTAGTCAAGTGATATTTTTTTAGAATTGCATTAATATCATACGTCTAGCAACCCCTGTCACTTTTTATATCGGTCATGACTTCCGAGGTATCTTTAATAGGGGTAAATTATCTTTGATTCAAAGTTACCATATTTACTTTTTTTTTAAAAAACCGCCTTTGGGGACAGGCAACCGGCTGATTAAGCTCTATTGTGCCTTATCATGAGCGACCCTCTTTTGGGAAAAGAGGGCGCAGGCGGCTAAGTGCCGCTGAGGGAGTGCCTACGAAGGCAAATTAATGTCTGATATTACAATAATTTTATTTAATTAGAGTTGGCCTGAGCCGCCAGGAGACAGTTCAGGTCGTTTGAAAGTTTATTAGGCGGGTCCGAGAGAGAGTTTCTCGGCCTGCGGACACGATAGCGAGAGGGGGGTGGGGCTGCATAAGAAGCTGCCTCACGAATTAAATGGTTTGGGTGCGACTCTGAGGCTTTGAAGAAGTTCTCAGAGAGTTTTTTAAGAAATTGTTGAATTGTTGGGAGCTCTAAGTCCCGATGAAGGTCGGCATTACGAACGTACCACGGTGCGTTCGCAGCTCGACGACAGAATAGGTTCTGAACTATTTGGAGTTCATTTAAAATGTTAGGGTTTGCGTGGGCAAAGACGGGGCCCGCGTAGGACATGACTGGTCGTATACATACCTTGTAGAGAGTACGTTTGTTACGAAGGGACATTTTACTGTGTCGGCCCAACATACTGTTGAGCCTACTCAGATAAAATCGTGCGTGACGGGTTACTCTTTTGACGTGGGGCTTGAAAGTAAGCCCTGTGTCTAGCGTGACGCCTAAATATTTGGCGGACGTATGCCAGGGGACAGGGGTCCCTAGCATACGTATTGGAGGAGTGTTTTTGAGACGGCGTCGTTTATAATCGAAGTGAACGGCGGAGCTCTTCTCCGGGTTCACGTCGATGCGCCATTTTTTGAACCAAGCTCCTAGGTCATCAACTGACTTTTGGATCTTGTTCCGTATGAAGGGTAGTGAGACATCTTTGCAGTAGATGGCAGTGTCGTCTGCAAAGAGGGAGAGTTGAACACCTTTCGACGGGATGGGAATGTCGTTGGTGAACAGGATGTACAGCAGAGGAGCAAGTACTGAGCCCTGAGGGACACCAGCCTTGATAGTTCGCTGTGAAGAAAGCGTGCCTTCGTGTCTAAAACGAAAGGTACGATGTTTTAAATAGGAGGCCACGAGACGAACTAGACGATCGGGGAGACCTATTTTATAGAGCTTGTAGATGAGGCCTGTGTGCCAGACTCTATCGAAAGCTTTGGCTATATCGAAGAAGACCGCGATGGTTTTATGACGTCGAGGGTAGAAACCGCTGAGGATATATTCCACAATGCGGTGAACTTGTTGGGGACATGAGTGTTTGGCTCGGAAGCCGAATTGGTGGGGGATGATGAGAGGGTCGCCGTCTGTGGGAAACAGAAAGCGCCTCATACGCGTTTGAATGACTCTTTCGAAGAGCTTGCCCATTGCCTTGAGGAGGCTAATGGGGCGATGGCTGGAGGGGGAGGTTGAGAGGCTTGCCTGGCTTGGGAATTCCAATCACAGTTGCCTCTTTCCACGTAGTGGGAAAATAACTAAGGTTGAAGCAGGCGTTGAAGATAATAGATAAAAAGGTTAACACCTGCTCGGGAAAGTGTTTAAGGGCTTGGTTGGAGATGCCATCCGCGCCCGGAGCCTTTTTTGGGCTTAAGTCCTTTGATGAGAGATGAAATCTCATCATTGGACACAGAGATAGGTTCGGAGGCCGTGGGGGGTGAGTTCCGGCGGCGGACCTCATCCTCCACTGCCTGGATGTGTGAGGGGTCGACAGGTTGAGAACTAGGGGAGCATTGAGCGGCAATGCTATCCGCAAAGCACTCAGCCTTTTCCTCGTCCTCGAAGGCAACCGTGCCGTCGGGACAGGAGAGAGGGGGGAGTGTGGGTGATAGCGTCTATGCGGAGGGCTCTAGCCATCTGATAGTACGCTGTGTGAGATGGAGAGATATTCTCCATGAGCTTACTCTTTTCGAGATCTTGAAATTCAGAGAGGCGGAAGCGGAGTTTTCGTTGAAGACGATTGGCCGCACGCCTATATTCGGGGGTGGGATATTTTGCTGCTCTCCGGAAAGCAGCTTTTTTGGCTTTAATTAGGTTGCTAATATGTAGGGGAAGCCCACTATTGTTAGCAACCGGGACGACCCTTTCGTTCTCCTTAAGGGAGGATTTAATAAGGGTGGAGAGTGAATCGACCGCGGTGTCGATTTTTTCGGGACTATCTAAGTCCGACGGTAGGGAGATGGTAGAGTCCTGTGAGTCCAAAGCTTTAGCTAGGGACTCCTTGAATCCCTTCCAGTTAGTGAAGGTTTTCGTGTGTGTTGGGGGAGGTGGCTGATGGCCGAGAATGAGGGAGACCGGTCGGTGATCTGATCCTAGATCGTCTAGTGTCTCGATTGCTCCGAGGTTGAGAGAAACTCCTTGGAGTAACGTAAAATCTAACACATCGGGGGCGTGATCGGTGTTATCGGGAAAGTGAGTAACACCGAGAGGACTATGGATGGTAATATCAAGAGACTGCGTGATATCGAGCAGTATCTTGCCACTAGGGGACGTAGTGCGGCATGTCCATGTCCATGTCCATATTTACTTTTAACTCGTTACATTTATTCGTAAATTAAGGTAATTTAATTTTGACCAAATAATGTCGAATTTCGTTGTCTTCTATTATTATTTGTAGTTTTTGCGTGAATCTTTAATACACAGACAGACAGACAGTCAGACAGACAAAAATTCTAAAAACCAGTAAATTGGATTCAGTATCCTTTATTTAGTCCCATAGATTTGTTTTTTCCTGGAAATATTAGAATTACAGACACGACTGTTCTACAGATTTATTATATGTATAGATGTAAGAATCATTCCGATAGGGTTAAATACTACAAATTTTTTCAAAATTTCAAACTTTAATCAGCTCTCCTGTAAAGTTGCCTAGATGTCGCTTGGTAATTTTTTCCTTCTCACCGTCGATATATATAATATAATGTTTGAATAATATATAATGCAATAAACATTTGAAGTAAAATGAGAAAAGAATAAAGGAAAATAATGGCAATTAGAAGTTGCCCTCAGGTAATGTTGTATTCTGTGATCTGTAATGGTATTCTGTGAAAGCGTCGTCCTTTCCCGGTCGAGCCAACCCATTCGTGCTACAACTATACTACTAGTATAACTGCAGCATAGCTCTACCACTTAAAATCTAATATCAATGTAAAATCGTGAGCAGCCTTGTAATAATATATTTTACTAAGTACAGATATCAGATACACTTTGACTCACTCCGCTTTCGGTTTGTGCAGCAGCTCGTGATTAAAAATATCAATTGCTGTAGAAATACAAAATTTTTTGTTACAAATTGTTTCAAAAATTTGATATATTCTTGACCAAAGTAGGATATTACTATTATTTCCATTATCACAGATTTTCATTACAATATATTGTTTCGCTAAAAATACGTACGATTTATATATAAATATACTTATACCTCTTGGTCTTTATAGAGTGACCTGAAGGTGTACTTCGATAATCTGCTAATGAAACTCCTCGAAGAGTAGAACTAGGTGTACTGAATTTGCCTTCGTTTTGTTAGTTATGATGTGATCTTACCTCCGCACTTGATAGTGACCTGAAGGTGTAATTTGTTGACTCGATGAAAAACTTATTGAAAACGAAATAAAGTTGATGAGAAAAAAATTATTAATGAGTATGGAAAAAAAACTAGTTTTAACGATAATGCCTAAGTATAAATACCTCAAAATTAAAGTTGATTTCTGATCGTTTAAAGATAATTGTATTAAGTTTTTTATTTATTTAACAATAATAAAAAGCTTTAACTCTCAAAAAAAATCACATAGTAAAATAAAAAAATATTTTCTATTATTGGTTAAAACATTTTTTCTAAAATTTTCACGATCATACGAGCATTATGATTTTTTTCTCACGGATTTTCCACACTTTTTTAATTGAGGTTTGACATAAAATTATCGGATATTTGTCAAAAGTTGTAAGTATTTAAAATAATTTTAAAAATTGACGTATAATGTGAGTGCTTAAGACATGCCTATTTGGATTTACCAAAAGTTTATAATTATATTTAGTTTATTTTACTATAGCCAGTAACAAACGTGAAGTAGAAGAAAAATAAAAATGCAACATGGGTGTTTCTTCTTCCTAATGAGCCCGTAAATGTCCATAGATGGACTTGCGACCTGTTTGACATAAGCTAGATGGTTGTATCTTACGTAATTTTCATCTCCTTTGCGTTTTTATCTTGCATTCCAATTGTCAGATATTACCATACCCACGAGACGAAATTGGATGATGAATTTTTGCACCCCGCCATCAGACTGCCAATTCATCATTGGTTCATTCATCATCATCATCATCATCATCATAATAATATTCTTTATTCTTTATTGTACACACAATAAGTTGGTAACAATTATTAAATATTTAAATAAATGTACAAAGGCGAGCTTAACCCTAATAAGAGTTCTCTTCCAGCAAACCTATTGGGAAAGAGAAATAGTTTTATATATAAAGCAAGTAGGTAGCAGCGTGCGTACTTAATAATTAACATAACGCTACTTAATATAAATTGGCTATAAGTTACAGTTAACAACTAACATATAAGTGTATAACATATAAGTATAATTTATTTTCTTATTTCTTTTATTCTTATTTCTATTAATTTACATACATATATACCAATAAAGATACTAAATATAAACATATATACACATATATATACACACATATATATATACATATATATACATACACACATACATATATATACAATTATACATATAAATACACAAAATATGTAAATATTTATAATTCTAAGTTGACAGATAATATTTCATTACTCTGCTCCGAAATATATCAAGAGAAGAGCTAGCACGTATGTCATATGGAAGTGAGGTCCATAGCTTGACCGCCCTTACAGTAAAGGATCCACCACAACGGCTTGTGAAATGAAAAGGAGTTTTGAGAAGTAGTTGTTTAGTGGTCCGGCACTGAGTTTCACGAGGTACAAGATACTCGAAACGCTCGCGGAGATATGGAGGTGCAAGAGGATTAAAGAGTAGAAAGTATAGAAATGATAACACATGTAAGTCTCGACGTCTACGGATAGGAAGCCATTTTAATTCAGCCCTGTACTCTGAAACATGATCAAACTTACGAAGACCGAAAATAAAACATATACACAAATTTTGAACACGTTCCAGTTTGTTCAACAGCTCCTCTGAAGCATCCAAAAAACTAACATCAGCGTAGTCAATGAGAGGAAGAAGAAGTGCTTGAGCTAAGATTAACTTAGTTTTTAACGGTAAAAACATCTGGAGACGCTTGAGAGATTGAAAAGGGTAGTTAACTTTTCTGCTAATCATATTAATGTGAGCGACCCAAGACAAATTATTATCAAAAATAACACCTAAGTTCTTAGCGGTCTCTGTATATGGAATTTGAGTATTATCATACGTTACTGCAGGGATCTTCGAACGATCTAATAAATTAAGCATATATGAGCTGCCGATAATCGTTACTTGGGATTTAGCAGGGTTAACAAGAAGACCAAACGATTTTGCCCAACTGCTTATGCTACTTAAGTCAGCATTCAGCTTATTAATAGCCTCGTCTATATCTCGGACTTTGAAATGACGGTATAATTGCAAGTCATCAGCATAGAGATGATAATGAGAGGAGAGAACAGTAGTGAGAGCATTGATAAAAATAGAGAAGAGAAGTGGGGAAAGAACACCACCCTGAGGAACACCCGCCGTAAGATCACACCACTCGGAGAAATCCTCCTCATGGCGGACACACTGCGAGCGACCCCTAAGGTAAGAATTAAACCAAGAGATTACTGATGGTGAAATGTTTAAGGACGCAAGAATACCAAGAAGTATGTCATAATCAACGGAATTAAATGCACTGCTGAAATCCAATAATGTTAGAACAGTGAGAAGTCTTTTGTCCATGGCCCAGCGAATATCATCAGACACTTTAATCAGAGCGCTGACTGTGCTATGGCCTGGACGAAAATCAGATTGAAAAGGACTCAGCAGGCTGTGAACAGTTAGGAATTGAGATAGTTGCCTCTGAACTATATTTTCTAGTACTTTAGATAAGATCGGAAGAATGGAAATAGGGCGGAATTGGGATAAATATGTAGGATTAGAAGTTTTTGGAAGGGGAATGACGAATGCTTTTTTCCAGCAAGTCGGAAAGGAGCTCGTCTCAAGCGAAGAAGAGATAATGTGAGTGATAATAGGGACAAGTTCATTAGTGATAGGTTTAATCATTTGCATACAAAGATTGTCATAGCCAATAGCTTTAGTGGAAATAGATAAAAGGCATTTTTTATGTCACCATCAGTAACTTTACTGAAATTAAAAGGAGAACACAGCGGTTTAGGAATATTGGAGAGAAAATTAAGTGTAGTAGACTTAATAGAGTCATCAATAGAAATCGGAGGCTCAGAAAAGTGCCGGTTGAGTGCAGTCAAATCAAACGAGATATTAGAATCAATATATGATTTGCCTATACCCAGGGTTCTAAAAAATTTCCACATCTGAGCGGAATGAGAATTTTCAACCTCATCATAAATATGTCTCCTCTTAGCATCACGACACATCTTACTACAGCGATTACGCAGTTTTTTATATGTGAATAAATTTTCATTAGTAGGGTGCTTCTTATAACGCCTCTTAGCTTTATCTCTTTTGGCCATTACTGCTTTTATGGACTCTGAAAGCCTGGGGGCTGGAAAGTTATTAACCCTGACTCGCTTAAGTGGTGCATGTGTATCGAATAGTTTTAAAATGAGGTGATTAAAAGCATAAACCTTATGATTAACATCTTCGGAATTTAGAACAGGGGACCAGTCAATATTATTTACATCATCTCTCAAACGCTCCAGGTTAATTGATTTAAAGCTTCTTAGGAATAAGAATTTCGATTTACGCCTAGGACGTTGAATTTTATAGGAAAGGAAGATAAGATCGTGGTAAGAGAAAGACGCAGATAGTTGTCCATGCGAAGCAACCCGGTCAGCATCAGAAACAAGAATAAGGTCTAAAAGAGAAGGGATATTATTAGGCGAATGGTGAGTAGCAGAAAGAGGAAGAATATGTAAATTTAAAGATGACACCAGGGAGAGCAGTTTTTTGCTACGAAAATCATTCTTTAACAGGCATGTGTTAAAGTCACCTAAAATAATGGTATTATCATAAAGCGGAGTTAGATTTACAAGTTTTTCTTCCAAAGAAGAAAAATAATTTATATTGCGAGAGGGGGGGATAATAGACCCCAAGCAAAGTCTTAGAATGATTAATAGTAATTTCAATAAATAAATGTTCAGCAAAATTTGTGTATATATTAGGTGAATGATCAACTATTTTATAAGGAATGTCAGCTCTCAAATAGATTGCCACTCCACCATAACCTTTGCCGACCCTGTCATTACGTATAAGTTGAAAACCAGGGAGACAATACTGTACCGATGGAAGTTCAGGCTTTAGAAAAGTTTCAGAAACAAGTATGGCATCAACATATTTAGAATCGAAGGTTGATAAAAGATCAGCATAATGAGCATGAATGCTTTGAGCGTTAATATGGACTATATTAAGATTTTTACTATAATTACAGAATACGGCTACTAGTTGATCATGTAAATGAGTGGAATCATCGCTTAAGGCGCTTTTATAGGTCTTATCGGATGAGCTAGAAGAAGAGCAAGAAAAATAACTATCATCAAATTCCAAAATATCACACATGCTAATCAAAACTATAACATAAACTAAGCTATAACAAAATCAATAAAAATTAAATATATACTTGTATAATGTAAAACAAATAAATATTATATAAGTCTGGATATAATACCTACAAAATAAATAATATGTTATGAAATATTATGAAACTGTAAATATATTAAAATTAAAATAAAATTGCCAACAATTATGCACTTAACAAAACATTTCTTCCATACCTGCCGGCAGTGGCATCGGTAGAATTTTATATTTAGATAACTTACAAAAAAAGCTTAAAAAGCACAGTCTTACCATAAATGATAAGACAGACAAATATTATCTACGTATCTTGTCTGGCAAAAAGACTAGTAGTATAAACAATCGAATGACAGCATGACAGATATTAATAGCTGTCACTATGATTTATTTAATCACTAATGTCATTGTGTCACATAGTAAACAAAATTATGAAGGTAAATTATTATAATATTAGAGATAACTACGAACTACGATGTTTCAGTTAACACACAAAATTGAAGAGATGCAACACTATGCAAATGGAGACTACACAAAAATACAAATAAATTGTGGTAAATAAACACTAAGTTAACGCGAAGACACTATCTCTTGCCTGCGGTGTCAGTACGTCGACTTTTGGAAGCTCCAGCTGGTTCCCTGACCGGGCTCGTTGTCTTCGACTTCGACAGTTAATAATAATCATCATCGTCATTACAGGCTACCACAAGTGCACGATACTGAGCTACCTGTATCCATCGAATTCCTACATCTCTAACCAGGTTCTCCCTCCATCCAACGAGGTGCCACACATCGCTAACCAGTGTTGTGTGGCACCTCGTTGGATGAGAGTTCCACTAGAGAATATTTCTTTTCCCTTGGTTGACATTTCTTTAGGCACATATTATATATATATATATATATATATATATATATATATATATATATATATATATATATATATATATATATATATATATATATATATATATATATATATATATATATATATATTACATGGTAGAGCAACGCTGCAGCTATATTATGGTTGTAGCACGAATATGTCGACTCCACCGGGGAAGGACCACGCTCTCACACAAAAACCAGCGTAAACTAGCATCTTAATACTGCTGTGTTTAGTATAGTTAGTGTAGAGATCCAGAGACACTTTTTTACTGGAAACGAAGCCATGCATTCCATCTTAGTCCTCAGGAGTGACAACGCATCCTCGTTTTGATTCTTAATCGAGGATAAATGTCTATGGGCCATATCATCCACTTGCCATCACGTGAACTGTGTGCTCGCTGACAAATGAGCTATAATCACAGAATAACAGCGTAAATTACCATAAGAAACACAGCAGCTACATGCTGCTGTGTTTCTTATGGTGAGTGTAGAGAACCGGAGACTCTTTTGACGGTCAACAAGGCATTCCACCTCAAGGGTAATCAAAGATACTGTATATATATATGAATGTGGGCCACAACATCCATTTACCACTCTGGCTCTTCTGCACATATCTTCTTTACGAAGTATTGATTAAATGTATTGATTATATAAATAATTTGTACTACAAACTTAGCACAAAAAATTACTAAATTATTTTTTATTGATTTGATTACTTAACAGCAATGAGATATTTTATTCGTTTAAGCTTTAGTAAGTTTTATGTGTCTTTTGGCTACAGCAGCTACCTACCCTTACGTGGACACTCGTATAGCTCGTTTGATAATCAATCTTATATCAAAGATAGTGTATACACTAAACTTATAGCGGATACTGTCCTTACTAAACCTATAAAGCTGTAAAGAAATCATGTAGAACTTATAAAATAATAAGGTAAAATCTGAATCTCTTCAGACCAACAAGGAAAGGCAAAAAGCTTCGTAAATTACAATCCATGCGAAAACCAATTCTAAACCTTACTCAATTTATTTTAAGCAGATACATACGATTGTATAGATTACGATCACATATGTTTTTTAAATCATTCTCAACCAATATGTTTTAGGTGCATATGTGTGCGTCCAGTTGTAAATATTTTTCGGGCTAGTAAAAAAGTAAGATGTGTGCGTGCAGAAATTGAGCATGGTTTCGGCGTCTATCTCTATTTGTTGATATGAGATTACACTATATGAGAATATACTGTATGAGAGTAAAATTCGTAAAGTATTTTTGTTAGTTAACCTATTTAAATAAATAAAAATCAAAAACTTGCTTTTCATTTAAATGAACGTATGAAGCATGAACTTACAAATTAAAAGAATATACTCGCACTTTTTGAATAGACTATTTTTATGTTAATGCAGTCTTAGAGATTCCTCCTTTTCAGAACTAAAAGTTAATTAATTGAGAGATTAACAGTAGCCGCTTATCTTATTTTCTTTTGATGTTTCTTAGTTAATTAAGCATCTATATAATTACTGGATATCAAAGCCTTTTTATATAAGTCCAATGTCAAATAAAGAACTTTGATAAATTGAAGAAGAGTATATAAGTATATTTCATGAAAAATTCGTACTTAAGAAAATAAAAAGTGACGTTGCAAAAAATGATTATAGGCCTGAATGAGTAATAATCCACAGGCTAACTAGGAATATTTCAGCACTAAATTTCTCTGAAACCGAGATACAAAGTGGGAGTGTAAGGTACTTGAAATTTGAATTAAGGTTTTTGAAGAAATATCAAGTCTCTTAAATCCATCATGTTTTTTTTATTTATTATTTTATTATTAATAAAATAGGCAGCAGTATATATATATATATATATATATATATATATATATATATATATATATATATACAACACAAGTCCACTGCTGAACATAGGCCTCCCCCCCAAGTAATGCCACAAAGCACGGTCCTGAGCCACCTGCATCCATCAACTTCCTGCATATCTTACCAGGTCGTCACTCCATCTAGTGGGGGGTCGCCCTACACTACGCCTACCGGTACGAGGCTGCCACTCGAGAACCTTTCTTCCTCATCGGTTATCGGTTCTTCGAGCTATTTGGCCGGCCCATTGCCACTTCAGCTTACTAAGTCATCACTGGCAACACGCACTGGTTCTACAATCTAGTTTTTAGAGATTGAGGTATACCTGACGAGAAGATATGTCGTAATTTCCCGAACGCTGCCCAGCCGAGTTGAATCCGTCGATTGACCTCTCGGTCGAAGTTAGACTTACCTAGTCGGACTATTTGTCCCAGGTAAACGTACTCGTCAACAACTTTGAGCATAGTGCTTCCAACAACTACCGGCATAGGTGTGACATGGACATTAAACATAATCTTTGTTTTGTCCATGTTCATCTTAAGACCTACCCGTTGGGAGGCACTATTGAGGTCATTGAGCATAGTGCTTAAGTCCTCCAGCGATTCTGCCATAAGGACTATATCATCGGCAAATCGAAGGTGAGTGATGTACTCGCCATTGATGTTAATACCGTATCCCTTCCAGTCTAGTAGCTTGAAAACGTCTTCCAATGCAGCGGTGAAGAGTTTCGGGGATATAATAACGTCACCCTGTCTTACACCTCTCTGCAGTTGGATAGGTTTCGAGCTATGGTTCTGTACTCGGATAGCCATCGTAGCCCTACTGTACAAACACTTCAGCACTTCGATATACTGACAGTCAACTTGGCACCGCTGAAGGGACTTTAGCACCGCCCAAATTTCGACGGAATCAAAGGGTTTCTCATAGTCCACATACGCCAGGCAAAGTGGCAGATTGTACTCTTCAGTCTTCTGAACAATCTGCCCCAGGGTATGTATGTGGTCTATGGTACTGAAGCCTTTTCGGAAACCGGCTTGTTCGGGAGGCTGAAAGTCGTCGAGTCTGCATGCGAGACGATTCGTAATGACTCTCGAAAACAGCACGTAGACACGACTCAGAAGGGAAATCGGTCTGTAGTTCTTCAAGAGAGCGTTGTCGCCTTTCTTAAAGAACAAGACCACCGCACTTCTGCTCCACGCCTCTGTAGTAGTGCCACCATGGAGGACGGAATTGAAGAGCTTCTGAAGGATTTCAAGTACCGGTGTTCCATCCGCTTTCAGAAGCTCCGCTGTAATTCCATCCTTGCCTGGGGCCCTGCCGTTTTTAAGGTGCTGGAAAGCCATTCTAATCTCGCTTAGACTGACGTCCGGGATATCATCGGAATAGTGTCGGATAATACTTGCTCTTGGATCCTTACTTACACTTGCGTGTGTCTCCAACGATGATGTGTACAGCTGCCCATTGAACCTCTCAATCTCACTCAAAATCTCAGGTGTCCCGGAAACGATCCTGCCACACTCAGTCTTCAGCTATGACAGTTGGCTCTTACTGGCAGACAGATCTCTGGCAAAGAATTTGGAGCCCTGGTTCCGCTTGATCGCTTATTTAATACGCGCAGTATTAAATTTGCGTAAGTCTTGCCGCATGCATTTGGAGATCTGTCTGTTCAGTTGCATGTATGCTGTCAAATCTGTAGACGATTGCAGCCTCATCTTCCGTCTAACAGCCATGAAATTAAGAGTGTGATAGGAGAGTTTTTGTGTTCTTCTGCGGCGGGTCTTGCAGAACTTATCTCCTACCTCATGGATAGTTTCCACGAGCTTGTCATTCATATCGTCCACTGCATTGCAATCTTGTAGGCACTGAAAGCGGTTACGTAACTCGAGCTGAAAGTTTTCGGGATTCTGGATCAGAGCACGAGGGGGACGGAGCGTTGACTTCATTAGACGAGACCTCTCCAACTAAACGTTTAGGTTCAGTGTGCCTCTAACCATTCGGTGATCGCTGCCAGTTTTCACCCTTGCGATCACTGAGACATCACTGAACAGTTGGCGTCTGGTCGTTATAATGAAGTCAATATCATTATTTGTCGAACCGTCGGGGCTCGACCAGGTCCACTTCCTGTGGGGCCGCTTCTGGAAAAAAGAGTGCATCATAAAGAGTCCCTCCTTCTCCATAAAGTCGGCCAGCTGCTGGCCCCTTCGGTTCCGTTGCCCTACTCCAAATTTTCCTAACTTCAGCTCACCGTTTTCTCTTGTGCCTAGTTTTGCGTTGACGTCTCCCATCAACACCGTGTAGTGGGTTTTGGAGGAATGCATGGCGTTGGAAATATCCTCATACTTTTCCTCCACCTCCTATCGGGATGTGCCGAGGTTGGTGCGTAAACCTGTATGACTCTCAGCGAATACCATTTGGTGATTCTGAGTATCAGGTACGCTACACTCGTCGACACACTCCCAATCTTTACAACGTTGTTGACGAGAGACTTGTGGACGATAAATCCGACACCTCCTTGGGACAGATGGTCGCCCTCCCGGTGATAGAACAAGTTGCCGGATTCAAGAATCACAGTGTCCTCCCCTCTCTTCGGACCTCGGATAATCCTATAATATTCCAGCTCAACTTGTCTATCTCTTCTTCCAGCTCCAGGATATTCTCGTCAGTTCTTTGGGTGCGTGCGTTAAATGTTGCCAGGTCGAGTCATCGTAGGTGGTAACCGAACCACCACCGGAGATTCTTAGCACCCCCCTGCCCCGCTTACCCCGTTACCATGGTCGCCACCATAGCCAGAAATAGCGGGGCCGTCGGGGACTGGGGGCCGTCTATTTGTGTAATTGTTCATGTGGGGTATATTGCCATAGCTGCCACGCTTGGCGAGCGGGTTGGCAACCGCAGTTTTTTTTGTCGTACATTTGCTGTTATCAGGAAGATGCTGCTGCCCATCTCCTGCCTGTTTCCCTCTGTCGCCTTGTACGACACCCATGGGAAGATATGGGGTAGTGGATATTTATATATATATATATATATATATATATATATATATATATAATACCAGATACCTCAGCATCTACAAGTCGAATAAAGTGCAGTTTCGTGCTTACTTAGAAGGGAAGACTAAATAGGCCTCTAACAGCTTGGCGCACTTAGCAGGTACAGTATTGTAAGCCAGCATACCGCTTGAAACTTTACCTTTTCGGCCTTACATGGAATACATGTAAAGCGGCCCGAATCGTAGGCAAACCACTTCTTTCTGGTCGGCTCGATTCATTGGCACAGCGTAGAGATGTTGCATCCCTTTGCATTTTCTACCGTATTTACCACGAGGAGTGCTCTAAGGAATTGTTCGAATGAATTGCAATCACAAAATTTCACCACCGCACATCACCCTAAAAGTCACGATATCACCCACACCATCTGATTGCTTGGAAATACACCACTGTGCATGTTGTGTGTTGAGTTTTCTTTCTCGTAGGTACGACTTTTTTGGAATGCACCTTATGCCTTTATGAAAACAATTTTTTCGGACCGATATGACTTGGGGACCTGCAATAAAAGAGCTGCAAATCCCCTGTTACTGTTGTTCATTGCCTATATAAATACAGTAAAAATACAGCTTATATAGTTTTCCCACTCTTCTATATAAAGAAAAAAGAAAAATTACGACATCAGAAAAGGAAGAGGTTCTAAATTTGACTGTATTTACTTTATGTACGTAGCCAAGACCAGATTCCCGATTATCAGCTGGTAGGTTTCAACGTATACACAGAACAGGGGAAATAAATATCTCCCATATTTACAGTTAGAACCTCTCCAATTCAAGAGGAGATTTAACCGTATCAGTGCATGTTGCCGCCAGCCGAACATAAAGACCTTCTAAGAAATATCATATTTCAGTTCTGCCGCCACTCTTGATTTATAATGCAACCATTAAATACATAATACTGTCTTAGAAAGACAAATTTGCAAAAGAGAAATTTCATAATTTAGTGCATGAACACCTCGATAACCCTGCGCTGCGTGACGAAAGTTGCTAGTCACGTTATTGGCGCTTATGTGAATATTAAACAGCTGACATTTATTTTATATTCAGTATAAATTACCTTCATATTAACGGCACCAAAAGCTTTACTATCCAAAGATTGTAATCTGTGAACACATAGTCTTTATCACTTGTTAAATGGCAAAAGTATTTTTTGCATAAAATAAGCCGGACCTATGTCCGCCTCTACAGACTACAGTTTAAGTAATGATAAGTGAATGTTATGGCTCATAGAAATCTACATAATATATCCTCGATAAAGAATCATAGTGGTGATGTGTTGCCAACTTTAAGAACTACGATTGAACTACAGTTTAACGCTAAAATAATTGTATTTCTTTCGAGTTGGCACATCTCTATTACAATTTTTTTTAATAGTAAATTACCTGAACCAATGATCTGAATACGAATATCAAAGCAACTCTTTTTTCATATTTCATGATTCCGTTTGGATTTTAAAAAAATCTTAAGGCTACTTATTTATAGCAATTAATTGGTATCTTTTTTTGTGTAATACCATTGAGGTTCGTTGAAATTTCTAGAGGGCACAAAAACGAACTCCTTTACCGAAATTTACATAGCACATATGAATAAATAATTTAGTCTATTCTTTATTTGTTTCAAGTCAATGCCAAAAATAGGTGAAGATACTGTGTTTTTTAAAAAATCGGCTGTGGCAGAATACCAGCGGTGATCTAAAATCACCAAATAGCTGAGTCACAGGCCAGTTTGTCTCGTATTACTTAAGTATGTTTCTGCTGCATGACTCTGTAAAAGAACAGAACTTAATTTGCTTTCAATAATCATTTCCTTAATCTTAAGCATAATCTTTACTATTCTCTTAAATAGCTTGTAATTAAACGTTTTTTTATAGGAAAAGGGTGACGTACGAACACACAGATGGTACGTGGATGCTGTGGCACATAGACATCTACATGCAATCAAGAGTCAAAATGCAGATGCGTTGTCACCCCTGAGGACTAAGATGGAATGCCTCGATCCAAGTAAAATGGATCTTCGGCTCTCTGCACTCACCACAAGAAACACAGCAGCATTGAGCTGCTATTTTACGCTGGTTTTCTGTGAGAGCGTGGTACTTCCCTGGTCGAGCTGACCCATTCATTCTACAACCATAATATAGCTGCAGCGTGGCTCTACCACGTAAAATACATGTGTGCAACAAACAAAACTGGCACTCAGACTAATAGTAGAGAATCAGAGAACATAGGCAAAGAATTATTTCAAAAAAATTTTTTTCAAAAAATTATATCTCGGTTTCAGGGAAATTTAGTGTATTTAATAATCTTTCAGTTCTGAAAAGGAAGAATCTCTAAGACTAAATTAACATAAAAAATAGTATATTTAAAAAGTGCGAGTATATTTTTTTAATTTGTAAGTTTATGCTAAATTCATTCATTTAATTGAAAAGCAGGTTTTTGATTTTTATTTATTTAAATAGGTTAACTAACAAACACACTTTACGAATCTTACTCTCATATAGTGTAATCTCATACCAACAAATAGAGATAGACGGAGTGCTTCAGGTGTCGCCGAAACCATACTCAATTTCTCATAGAGTAGAGACTATACGGGTAAAAGTCCACGTAAAGGTAAGCTGCTGTAGCCAAAAGACACATAAAACTTACTAAAATTTAAACAAATAATAATATATCATTGCTGTTAAGTAAACATCGCTATCATCGAGGTAATTTTAACACATTTGCAATATAATGTTAGTAACTCTTCATTAGCCACTTTAAAATTCTAAAATTTTGTAATTTATGCACTTTTTTATTACGCATACCTATTTCATAAATTCATCGAGTTGCTTATGTTTTTGGTACATGTGAATAACCCACCACTTCTGTCGGACCATTTCATTAATATTTTATATTAATTAAATGACCATTTAATATTATCTTACAGCCTTTTATGTTAATAATAAATTATGCAATCATTTTTTTAAATATAAATATTAAAATATAAAAGGAGTTTAAAAATTGTTTATTACGTTTATAAGGATATTTATAAGGATAAACTTAAAGCTTTGTAGGAAAACAACCATTAACATTAAAGGCATCAAGTTTTATTTGAGGTAAGGGAAAGCTCTTTTTTATTATCATGTAAAAACCTAATAAATATTCGTAACTTCGATTTCTTAAATCCCTTCTTTGACAAAAAATACAATTCGGAAAAGATCCAGTAGTTTATGGTGCCAATTCATGGTCTAATAATTTGATTCAAATGTAATCTAAAGAAACTAGTGTATTAAATTACATATTAAGATAGTTTTGTATTATCGATCTGCATATATTTTAAATAAAAAAGCTAATTTTAATAACTATATTTTTAAATGACAATACTTGTTAACCACAACTGCAGATTATGGAAAGTGGAGATGAAACTCAAGATGAAGTGTACGTTGCCCACAGAAATTTCTCTATTCAACCTAGTTTCAAAAAGAAAACAATTTTATACAGGCGTGGAAGAGTACAGTTATAATAATATTTAAACACTATCACTCACGTACGTGAATCCAAGATCCACGGAGTAGAAAGGTAATTTCAACACTCTGCTTAGTAGTAGAAAGTTTCTAAAAATATCGGCACTGAACCGATACTTCGTTGATCTGATTTCCGAATGATGTTGAAAAAATCTAAACTTGCTTGATTAAATTGATATTTGTGAAAAAAATAATAAATTCTTCGTTAAAACTAACTTCAAGCAGTAGTAAATTTCTTACTTCAATTTACAATCGAAACATTCATATCAAATTGAAACCGAAACTACACTCTTTTACTTAGAACCTATAAATTGTGGTACTGGTATCTCGAAACTACTAACACAAACCATACCGAAAAGTCGAATCGGTTTTTAATCACCGCCATTACGTTATCGTTAACGGAGCGAACCAGGTGGACGAATACAAGTGAAACAAAGATGGAGGTAGCAAGCGTCTAGTTTCTGAACACACTCTCCAAGTTGTAAAACTTTGTCAGATTTAAAACTTTCGAAAGTGTTCCAGGCTGCAGTTTCAATTTAACTTTTAAAGAAACATGATGTGAAATTTATTTTAATATAAGTGTTCAGATCGTTCGTTTAAATTATTAAGCTCTCTCTTTTTATAAGAAATTACTCGTATTGTAAGTGTTTAAACGTAAATAAGCATGTCTTGTTTGTAATTTAATTATTTTCACTATATGAAAGTTACCAAATTCTGATGTTAAGTAATTTTTTGTCGAATAAAAACAGTGTAAAAATTGAAATAAGTTTTTATGACGGGAAGTTGAAACAATTATCTATAAAAAGTAAATTAAAGCCCATATACGGCTTACGCCTGGGCGCAGACTCCTTACTGAGAGGGTTTTAGATAAATAAGGCGTCAATCGTACACTTTATTTACCTAAAACCTTCTAAAAATGCGCCAACACGTATTGGTACAGAAGTCCCAATACGTGTCGGCGCATCTCACATGACTTCAGGATTATTTTTGAAGTGAAAACTTTTGAAATGAAAACTTTTGTCGGCACGTTGGGCGCTTTTAGGTTGGGGAAAAAACATTAAAGCGCGTGACAGGCCAAATACAAGAATCAAGAACAAAACTTTAAATTCAAAATACGTGGCAATGCATTGTACTAGCAGATATTACATTCGTAAGGGTCTATTAGTAGGTATAAACGTTGTTGCCCGTAACTTACGTTGAATTTGGGATTATTTTAAATAAAATTAGAAGCCTTATTTACTCGTATTTTAAAGCTGCAATATACGCAGCACAGAATCTACCTGATGATAAGTAGATCTTGCAGCTGACACCACTTATATATCTTCAATTAAGAAACAGAATACAAATGCATTGAAATCAATACACAAATGCGTTAAAACTCATGAGAACCACGAAAAAATGTCTCGTTATTAATAAAGAAGTGTCTCCAGTTGTCTTCTCACAGCTCACACACTGCTATATTTTGTATGGTGAGCTCGATATTTTGCAGCTATTTCACGCTGGTATTTTGTGTAAGCTTGATCCTTTATCGGTCGTGCTGAATTATTATTGCTGCATATATGATATGCCACAGTGTGGCTCCAAAACAAGAAACTATTTTCATATAGGTTTCAATAAGAAGCGCTTACTGCGCTGTCTTTCCGTGTCAAAATATTCACGCCACCCATGTACTACAATAATGAGACGATATGTACAGAAGAACCAACGTGGTAAGTTGATGCCGTGGCCCATAGACATATACATTTATCTTCGATTGAGGATCAAAATGCAGATACGTTGCCACCCCGTTTTATATATATATATATATATATATATATATATATATATATATATATATATATACATATGCTTAGCAGGCAGCTCCAACTATGAATATTGTATGGTATATCCATCCACGTTTTTTGATGAAATAAATATTTTTGATTTGATTTGATACAAAGCTTTAAGTTTATTATAATCCTTAAATTTTTATACGTAGTAAACAATTTTTAAAAACTTGTTTTATGCTTTAATATTTATATTGTAAAAATTATTGATATGTCTGATTTATCATTAGTATAAAAGGCTGTAAGCAAATATTTTTTTAATTGTCTGACAAAAGTGGTTTGTTATTCACATCTGTCAAAAGCAGCAAATCGATGAATTTATGATGTAGGTATGCCTAAATAAAAACTGCATAAATTACAAAATTTTAGTATTTGAAAGAGGCTAAAGAAGAGTTACTAACGAAAGTATTGTGTATATACGTATATAACGTATGTGTACGTAAATCGGTGTCCGTGGGGATCGAAATCTGGTTGTTCGGGTACTGTGAAATTTACAGCAAGCGCTTAGCCCCTGAGCTACCACGGCTCTCTAAGAAACAATTATAATATATTTCTCTCCTATAAAGAAAAACTCTCACTCTGGTTAATTTTACAAATGGCTCGCAAGCATTTTTTCTGAGCTTTAAACACTGTTTCTCTGTCGGCACAATTACCCCAGAATATAATACCATATCTAAGCGTCGACATAACATAGGCGTGGTTTGATGCTATAACGGCGGACGTATCCACAACTTTTCCAAGCATAAATAAATAAATAAAAATAAAAAAGCCTTTTATTCCATGCTAAATAAGTTTTACAATATAACTTTTTTGCAATGTAATTTGCATTTTATAAAGAAAATATAAATTATGATTTTTTTTAGATTTTGATGCACTAATTTATTTCATTTTTTTAGATTTTTTTTAGATTTTAATACATTAATTTATTTCCATATTAATTAATGAATTTGATTGAGTTAATTAATGTCGTAATTTTGAGTATGATAATTATTTTTCATAATATTTGCTTAAAATTTAAATAGGTGTGCATTATATTAGTAACATTAATATTTTCAATCAATGTAATTGATTTATAAATTTTAAGTGATTATTTTGAATGGATTTGGTTTTTTATAAAATTAAGAATAGGATATATTTAATTTACATTAGTTGCAAATTAACAAATAGTTTTTAATTAATAATTTATATAAATATACTCATTTGTGTTTGTTTACTTCGAATTAGGCCTCCTCCAAAGATTTCCATTAGTCTGTGTTTTTTCGACGATTTAAGGTGTCTTCCTTTGGAGGGTGGTGGTCATAATCTTCCACGGTGACCAGCCGGGTTGGAAGATATCTTTTATTGCTTAATTGGACTTGTTATTTTATAAAATCTGTAGTAGAGAGGGCTGCTAGTTGCTATGTATTTTTATCTTTGTTGTCATATTTGCCTCATTTTGTGTTGGTATTATTAACTAAATAGTCCAGCATTCCAGGATTCAAAACTTCTTCAGAAATACTATTGGATCTTGGAGCTGATGAGTGCAATTTCAGGGTTTTGTTTTTCTTACTGACTTGCGTGTTTTTCTGTCCTTGTGAATGGAGAAAGTTTTCAGGTGAGGTAGACAATGTTCTTTTTATGGTTGTTTTTTAATATAATTAGTTTGTCGTATTTTATGATTGCATTATTTTCCTTTTCTCTCTCTATTTTTAGTTGTTGTTGTAATTCTTATCTTTTTTTGTAAAACATGCCGGGTAATCTTCTTTCATATAATATTGAGTGTCATTTAGTGCCCTTTTTTGTTTTAAAAAAAAATAATCTTCAGGCCAAGAGTTGTAAATGTTACTACTATTGGGCGAGGTCTGCCTCCTTTTTTCCTATTCTCTTCATTTCTTGGATATTTCTACTATCCAACTTAATAGAGAAATGTTGCTCTATTATCTTGGTTAAGTTGTTTACTAAGTTTTCATACGATGATTCTTTCTCTAAGATACCAAAAATACGATGTTTCGTTGTCTTGCCTGCTTTTCCAAGAAGTACAGTCTTTTCTCTTGGTTTACAACTCTTTCTTCCAATTTTTTTATGTTTTTCTTCCCATACACAAAATTTTTCTTCCAAAATTTTATTTATATTCTGTGTTACTTGTTCTGAAAAATTTTTCCGCTTTTACGAATCATAATTTTTTGTTCGTCTAATTCTTTTTGTATTTTTAAGTGCCTTCATTTAATTTTGAGGTTGTGTTTTTTAATGTTTTTAAAAAATGGTAAAACTGCACTTAATTTTTGTCCACATAACACTTCAGCACAAGTGAACATTACTTTAATTAGTATTTAGCCTGTATTTTCTAGAGCAAGCCCACAAACAGAAATCACTGACAATTGTTTTTGCGCTATAGATAGTTTTGATTTTTAATTGTTTGTTGATAGTTATGTCACTTAACTCCAATATATAATATTTATGCCAAAGTTTTGTATCACTTCACACTTTAACACATTAAAAAAATCACTGTTTTATACTTTTAACTTGATTTCTTTTACGGAGTCGATGTATACCATGACACTGTAGCGCCCTCTCCCCTTTCCAAGCATATATAATGCATAGGAAAAACGATTTAACTTCGTACATACACTCATATCATCTGCGTCTGCGTCATCTCATATCAACTCATATGCGACTGCCAGTTCAAATTACAATCTACATTTATACCCAAAAATTTAATATTTTCTATGTTATTGATTTTTGGCCTTACCGTATGCTCTTTTCCCCCTTTAAAAATGTTTAAAAACAAAGATCATTTAGTTTGTAATTTTACGTAGAAAAGAATATTACACTTTGTCTTCTATCTCTGAAGTTTTTGATGCAAATTCGGTTTTTATATTTTTTATTTCAAAAACTGTTACAAAAAACTATGAGTATTAAAGGCAAGGGTGATTAGACTTTTTTACGTAAAATTAAGAGAATTAAATTTTTCCTTTTAAACATTTTCCCATACTGCACATAGCGTAACAAAGTATAAAGAGGCTTTTCGATATTTGAACTACTTGCCCTTATAGCACTATTATGGATCTGAATGTTTTGTTTACATTTTATGTAAACGCAGTCACACCGAAAATTAAGTTGCCTTAACAATTTCACTATATTACGTGCAAAAAATTCAACATTTATATAACATTACGGTGAGAAGTTAATAATTATTATTACCGTTCTTATAAAGTTATTTGTACTAAATTAGCATCATTACGTTAATGGCAATTGGTAACGTTATAAAATGACTTAAACGGATATAATGAACTGTTCAAATAAAATAATATTAAATAAGACCGTTCGTCATTTTCCATTCCAGCTGTTTACGAAATGGCTGTAAATTGGATAGAGACTAATTTGGTCAAAACTAAATTAGTTTTATCGATTGAAGGAAAAAAAAGAACTTAAATCTCATAAATACTTAACAATATATTACTGAGAAATAAACTGAGTAAGCATATTGAAATTTTCACTTAATGGCTTCTTTAACTATTATAAGCCAATGTTTGACTACTATACCCGATGGCAAGTGGTGATGCAGCCGGAGAAGCAAGTAAAGCGCACCGACTTTGCTTAACACTTAGCACGGTCCCGAGCCACCAGCATCCAAAGACTTCATGCATGTCTAACCAGGTCGTCACTTCATCTAGTGAGTACACACTACAACTACCGGCATTGGTGTGACATGGACTTTACACATGTTCTTTGTTTTCACCGTGTTCATCTTAAGTCATATCCGTTGGGAGGCACTATTGAGGTCATTGATCATAGTGCATAGCTAGATTCTGCCATAAGGACTATATTATTGAAAAATCGAGGGTGATTAATTTACTCGCCATTGATGTTAATTCCGTATCATTTCCTGTTCAGTAGCTTGAAAACTTCTTCCAATGCAGCGGTGAAGAGTTTCGTGGATTTAACGTCACCCTGTCTTACAACTCTGCAGTTGAGTAGGTTTCGTACTCTGATTCTATACTCGGATAGCCATCATAGCCCTACTGCACAAACAGAGAAGAAAACCTAAATGGAAACAAAATTTTCAAACACGAATTGATAATACTCGCAAATTATTGGAAAATTAGTAAGCTATCAAACAGTTAACAGGAGTTAAAAATAATTAATTTAGTAAATCTTTGGCATAGAAAAATTTTGGGAGTGTGTTAACGAGGGTTATACTCAGAATCACCAAACGGTATTTATTGAAGGTCATAAAGGTTAACACATCAACCTCGCCACATCCCGATTAGGAGTTGGAGGAAACGTATGAAGTTATATTTAGAGTCATGCATTCCTCCTAATCCCACTATACGGTGTTAAAATAGTAGATTTCAATACAAAACTCGGCACAAATGAGAACGGTGAGCTGAAGGTATAGAAAATCGGGATAAGGCAACACACTTCATGAAGAAAGAGGGACTTTCTATGATAAATTCTTTCTTCGAAGCGGCCAGAAGCGGTCACAGAAAGATGACGTCGTCGAGCCCCGACAGTTCAACAAACAACGAGATTGACTTCATTATGACGACTAGACAACAACAGTTCAGTGACGTGTCGGCGATCGCTAGGGTGAAAATTGGCAGTAATTACCAAATGGTAAAAGGCACACTTAACCTAAACATTAAGTTAGAGAGGTCACGTCTGATGTCAAGTCAACGCACCGTCGTACTCGTGCTCCAATCGAGCGAGTTACAAAAAATTTCAGTGCCTAGAACACTACAATACAGTTGAAGATATGAATGACAAGTTTATGGAAACTGTTCTTGCGATTGGAGCTAAGTTCTGCGAGATCCGTTGCTGAAGAACTCAAAAAATATCGGATCACATCTCATAGCTCTTAGACGTAAACACAAGCTGCATCCTTCAGCAGATATGATGGCATACAGGCAACTGAACACACAGATCACTAAATGCATGCGGCGGGACTTACGCAACTTTAATACAGCTCGTATTGAAGAAGCGATTAAGCTGAACCAAAGTCTTTGACAAAAATCTGTCTGCCGAAAAGAGTTCTTAAAATGCTTATAGGCAAGACAAAGGTCATGTGTAAGGTCCGTGTTATACCTATGCTGGTAGTTATTGGGAACACTACGCTCGAAGTTGTTAAATGATATAGCACAAATGGTCTCACTAAGACCAACTTCGACCGAGAGGTACATCGACGGATTCAGTTCAGCTGGGCAGCGTCCGGGAGATTACGAAACATAATTTCGTTAAGCATACCTAAAAACCTGAAAACAAGACTGCGTGTTGCTAGTGATGGCTTATCGATCTGAGTTCTTCACTGCTGGCCCTATGAGTAAGTCAAGGTTGCTCAGCGAACTATGGAGAGCTATGCTCGGAATCTCTATGCTTGATAAGCTTAAAATGAGGATATCCGCAATACAATCAAAGTAACAGACATATCCCATCGTATTAGTGGGCTTATGTTGCAATGGACTGACAACCGATGGGTAAGGAAGGTTTTTGAGTGGCAAACACATACCGCTAGGCGGAATATGGGATGATAATGGAGCATACATAACGAACTTATGAAATATGCATTGAGTCAATGGAAGCACGTGACTCATAGCCGTGCTTATTGGTAACCTATGAAGGAGTTCTTTGTTCAAAAAAAAACCTTTGTGATGAGCTGTAATGATTATAGGGATGGAACATACACGTTTATTTTAACTCTTATATATCTACATAGTTAAATGTTAGATGGAAAATGGATTAACTGACGTTATAAGCATAAGAAGCTTAGCTTAAAATAGGAATTAGATTTTCGCGCAGCAGTGGCTTGTACCTCATTAATTTTGCTACTGATGCGATAAGTTTCCAGACCATACAAAATTTCATGCAAGCACATACTTAACTTACAAAGCAGGTGCAGTTGTGAATTATAACTTAAATATAGAATACATGTTTTATATATAAATAGGTACATTTATTTATGTAGGTAAAATAACTTTAAAAGTTAATTGTTTCGAATGATTCAGTTTGACATTCAAATTTTTTTCATTTTGAATATTTTCTCCTGTTTGACGTAGGCAGTTTACATTAATAAATTTCACAAGCACAAACATATAGAAAATTCAGTGGCGGTGTAAGAATATCAACTACCTCAAACCGTCCCGAAAGTGTCGTATTAGGGGAAACTGGAAAAGGACTTTAATTTTATCTGATAACTAGGCATTCCATCTTAGTTTTCAAGGGTGAAAATGCATCTAAGTTATAACCATAGAAAAATTTTGATTCCTGTTGTCTGATATGTATGGAAGTCTATGGCCACAACATCCATCTACCATCAGGTGAAATGTATGCCACGTGTGTCACTCTCGTTCTATAAAAATATTATATTAAGTCCGCCACCTCCTCAAAACTTTAAGTCTATTTATTTAGTAGTAGTAGTTTAGTAAAATACTAACTTTAAACCTCTCATATTTAGATACTAGTTGTTTAATTACTGGATTTTAATCGACTTCCTTAAATAGAACTACAAAGAATATAATAATTTTCATATTGAATCTTCTAAATAATGTCCTTAAAAGGGATAGAATCTTGTATTACCCCGGTGTTACAGTAGTTCGTAGGCAAAGTACGACACTCACCATCTGTTGAGCCGCATGTTCTTTTGTCGTTCGTTCGTTCTTCTATAAAAAAGTACGACGCTAAAACTAAATGTATGAAATTCGCCTAACTTCTAAAGTTAAACATGTGAATATAATGTAATTTTAAATGGGGAGGAACTGAGTCTTGTTGATACCACCATTTTTCTTGGAATCACACTGGACGCAAAGCTTCAATGGCTCCCCCATATATCAAAACTAGCTAGCAGACTTAGTTCTGCAGCATATGCTGTAAAAAAAGATTAGAACTCTTACCAGTGTTGAAACAGCTAGAATAGTTTACTTCAGTTATTTCCATAGCAATATGTCGTATGGTATTTTGCTATGGGGACACGCGACTGACACTGAAATTATATTTATTTTACAGAAGAGGGCCATTAGAGCAATATATAATATATTAACCAAAAGAGTCACTGAGACAAAAATTTAAGGAAATTAATATATTAACTCTGGCCTCTCAATACATTTATGAAAATGTAATGTACGTACACAGAAATAAAAGTAGTTTTGCGAAAATAAGTGATATTCATTCTGTAAATACTAGGAGCAGACACAAGCTGGTAGTACCAGTTACTCGACTCCATCGAGTCAGTAATTCATTCTTGGGGCGATGTATACGCTTTTACAACAAAATCCCAGAAAATATACAAAATTTGTCATACACAAAGTTCAAAAATGTTATTAAACTAAGTTTGTATAAAAAGGGTTATTATAATATTAAGGAATTTATAGATGATAATAACCCCTGGGAAGGGTGATCGCTACCAAGCTATTTCTAATTTGTCTTGTGTTGTTGATTGTAAACATGATTGTAAGCTATTATTAAAAAAACAGTTCCGCTGGGTTTCTTGCTGGTTCTTCCCAGGACAGAGGTTTTGTTGCGAACCAGTGGTAAATTAAAAAAGTGACTTTCAATAAGTATTTTTATAATCTACATTGAATAAAAAAGTTTCTATTTCTATTTCTATTTCTATTTCTATTTCTTAAATTCGTTTACACATTGTGTATTAGCACTGACTTCAAAAGTTAACCATTTGAAAATGATTTTTTTTTAAGTTTTTTGAAGTCGGACTTTTACTAAGCTGAATTTTGACGCTAACTCATTACAGCATACTAAAGTCCATTGCTGTCCATAGGCCTTTCTATAAATTGCTTGATAGCGGAAATTTTGTCATAGTTGACACGCTGGCGAGCGCGTTGTCAAACGCAGTTTTTTTATTTGGAGTTTTTATCGGGAAAATGTTGCTGCCAATCACATGTTTCAATTTCTCATCGTCACCGCTCACCACACCCACAGGATATGCGCTTGTGATATTTTGCTATGAATGTTAACAACTAGAATATCACCTAAAATTTTTGTTTTGTCTTCAATTTTTCCACCCTTAAGGGTGTATATTAATTAATTTATTTATTTGCTTTTTTAGGGAAACATACAGTACAATAAAAATACATTATAAAACATATAAAAGTAATCCTAAAACCAATGAAGTTTCCACAGATATCTAAAACATATTAAAAGCTTGCAACCACAATATGTTTAAAGATTAAAAAAATAACTAAATGGTATTTATAATAAAACATTAACTACTAAGCATAAAATAAAAGTAATACAATACAATATTTATTAATTCCTATTTTATAAGGAATCACCCGTGCAGCATTAATCTATTTAATAAAAATAATAATCATAATTAGATCGAATCACAATTAACGAAAATATCGCGTAACGTACAAAATATAAAGGGGAAATATAATGTAGTCGAATAAAGAACCACTTTCTTCTTAGAATAGAGTAAAAGTATTTCTGAGAAAAAAATCTGTGACAGACAGACAGAAAGCTTGACACAGAAGAAATAAATTACAGTATTTGCATGAATTCCAGGTCAATTAACGGGTGAGTTAAATTGTTATGGGTTTGTGGAATAATATAAAATTTTATACATCAATAACTATATAATACTATAATTTCATACAATAAGTGTGTCCGATTACCGGTGTCGGAGCTTTTAATGCTATAAAATATAATCAATTTCATCGACAAATCATGTCTCAAATCTCATTTAGACCTAGCTGTATTTAAATGGCAGCCATTTAAATTTTTCAGTGTCACCACCTCGACCCCGCGCATTAAAATTACAATATTCACCGATGTAGAAGTCCTACATTCTTAAATATTTCATTGGATCCATAAAGATATGCGTAATAAAATAAAAGCAAACTTTTAACTGCAAAATTGTATTTAGATCCTAAAAATACTTAGAAAAGAAAAAAAATTTAAAAAAATCGGTTATTTTTTCACATTTTCGACTTTAGTGAAAAAAAGTAAGTCATTTACCTAATGATTTTTTACATTAATCAGATAGATCAAAACATATCCTAACCAAAAAACATAAAATGTTTAATTGTAACCAAAAAAAAAATCAGTATTATAACTGTTTGAATATGACCTTTGAAAAATTTGTCGCCCTGGTTGCAGACAGACAAAGTGAATTGATGAGAATAGTGAAATACAACATTTCAAAATGCACGTAACGAAAAAGTTATTAATAAAAACTGTTCGAAATGACCTCCGCGATGTTGGAGACATGTTGTAGCCCTTATTGCCACATGTTGAGTTGCACGTCTGATCATCTCCCGATCTTGTCGCAATTCATTTCCAACTTCGATTATTTTATTAATCAACTCTTCTCGTGAGTTTGGCACGTTCGCATAAACTCTTGTACCCCATAGAAAAAAGTATAAGGGAGTTAAATTCGGTGAACGCGGAGGCCAAGCGATCCTTCCACCGCGACCAATCCACGGTGAATATCGCTCATTTAAATAATTTCGCACATTTACTGCAAAATGTGCAGGTGCACCGTCAAGTTGGAAAATCATCCTTGTTCTGTGAGTTAATGGAAGCTTCATTAATTGCCCAAAAAAACTGTGTTTGCAAAAACTCTAAAAATCTTGGGCCATTCAATAGTTTCTGGTAAAATTATCGGCCCAATTAAAATATCGTCTTTTTGTTCCAGCCCAAACGTTTACTCGAATTTCATGTTGGAAAGTACTTTCTCTAACAGCCCGTACAGTCTACGGGACCGACTCGAAAGAGGCTTCGTCAGTCACAAAATTCTTTTTTAAGAAATCTGTATCTTGTCTTGTTCTTCTATTGATCCACGAACAAAAAACTGCCCTTATAGCATAATCAGGTTCGCGAATGTCTTGTACCAGCCGAAAATGGTAAGGATGCAAACCTTACCTCTTTAAAAATCTCCACACTGACCATTTTGTTAAATTAAGCATATTGTTTATTCGTCTTATACCGAGTCTGGGATCTTGTGTAATTAAACGTAATATCTCTTCTTCCTCCTCAGGTGCCACAAGCCAAAAAATCTTTCATTATGGGGGCCTTCTGATCCCAAGTTCAGCTATCCGCAAATGTGTCCTTACAAAAGTGCGAATATTTGGTGTAGGCCTGTTGGGAAACATTCTGGCGTACTCTGTGACAGCTCTGTTTACGTTTCCGTTGCGCAATCTATACACAAAGTGGATATCAGCGACATACTGGTTTGAGTATTCACCATCTGCCATTTTTGAAAATATCAAAATAACTAGAAACTTCACCACAAACTTAAAAAGTTCCACAAAACGGATTTTTTTAACAATAACAACAACAAGCGATCTTAGAGAGGCAAAAGTAGTGTTTTGTTGTCCCAAGTACACTTGTTTAGAACATCAAACAATGGGCTTTAATTTTTTTTACCTGCTCTTGAACTATCCATAAATGATCCTGCACGTGCAGCTTGCGCTTTTAAGAGCTCATGTTTGATAAAGTACAATTCTTAAACTATTTAATTCACAATTAAGATTTTTATGTTTTTGGTTAGGATATGTTCTGATCTATCTGATTAATATAAAAAATCATTAGGTAAATGACTTACTTTTTTCACTAAAGTCGAAAATGTGAAAAAATAACAGATTTGTTTTACATTTTTTTTCTTTCCTAAGTCTTTTTAAGATCTAAATACAATTTTGAAGTTAAAAGTTTGCTTTTATTTTATTACACGTATCTTTATCTATCCAATGAGACATCTTTTAAGAATGTAGGACTTCTACATCGGTGAATATTGTAATTTTAATGCGCGGGGTCGAGGTGGTGACACTGAAAAATTTAAATGGCTGCCATATAAATACAGCTAGCTCTAAATGAGATTTGAGACATGATTTGTCGATGAAATTGGATTATATTTTATAGCATTAGAAGCTCCGACACCGGTAATCGGACACACTTATTGTATGAATATATACGTTCTTTACGTGGTAGAGCCATGCTGCAGTTATATTAGTAGTATAGTTGTAGAACGAATGGGTCGGCTCGACCGGGGAAGGACCACGCTCTCACAAAATACCAGCGTGAAATAGTAGCTTAATGCTGCTGTATTTCGTATGGTGAGTGTAGAGAACCGGAGACCCTTTTTACTGGAAACGAGGCATTCCATCTCAGTCCTCACGGGTGACAACGCATCTGCATTATGATTTTTAATGGAGGATAGATGTAGATGTCTATGGGCCGCAGCAACCACTTACCATCAGGTGGACTGTGTGCTCGTTTGTCACCCTATTCTATAAAATATATATATATATATATATATATATATATATATATATATATATATATATATATATATATATATTGATTCCAGTTGTCTACGGGCTGCAGAGGTTACTCACCATTAAGTAGACTCTTGATTTGCTAGTCAATTCAATTTTGTAAGAAAATATTGCAGTGAATTAAATTATTAAGTTCTCTTGTTTGCTAGTGAAACAAGATAACTTAATAACAAAGTCCGTACATTAATTATTTATGTCTGGAGAAGACTTTAAACTAAAGATACTCAGTATTAAAAAGGATCAAAAAGGAATTAATAGGGATCAAAGAGCTAAGCGCTCCAAGAAACAAGGCAAGAATTAAATTCAGCCTATTTCGTCGAAAGTTCGATTATCTTTTATGAAAAATGTTTTACGATTATATTTATATACTTAAGATTGTTATTTTTTTATAAATTTATTACTTTTTTAACTCTTATTTCTACATTCATATTTGAACCAAACCGTTTTTAAAAAAAAAGTTAAGTTGATCCCGCAAGGCACAAATATTTAATTTATTTAATGTTTCATAAATTTATTTTTATTGAAACATACTTTTAAAGTCAAAGCAATTAGCCATATCTAAAATGTGATACCAGCTGATAAACATGGGTAGTTGAAACTCTTTCAGCTTAGGTACCATTAGGATAGAATGTTCAAGTTTTATAATAAAATATGTTTATTTAATCGTTTGTGGTGGTCTGTCTTTTATGGAATTTTTATTTCCTTTAAAAAAATAATATTTGAAACAATTTATTGTTTTTAGTAAAAGGTGGTATATTTAGTTATAATCAATTGTGGTGCAACCAAAGGTGGTCTTAAAATGCAATTACTTTGATAGAATGATAAAACTTCGCTTGCATCACATTGACTTAGTGGGGCTAGCCTTGTTAGAGCAAATACTGGGTGTACTACCATACGACAGAGGAATCACACGATTGGTTTCATCTTGAAGCGAGTTAAAACCTACTACAAGCCGCTGAAGGAAATTGTTCAATTTTTACCATCCGTTAAGTACAATATCCCTCTACAAGATGCAGGAGTGTACAAGTTTGATTGTGAATGCGATCTCTCTCACATAAGACAAAAATAGACCTATGAAAACTCGCGTAAAAGAACGTAACATAGTTAACGTGAAGCAGCAATGCTCCGGGAAGTCTGCAGTCTATGAACATGTTCTAGAGCTCTCTGCCATTACATCAGATTTGATAGACTACAAATTTCCGAAAAGGACACCGATTTCTACGAAGGATGAATCGGCAGGCTATTAATATTAAAAACATTTTACTTTCAATAGAGAAGATGAATGGGTGTTACTGTATGCTATCAAAACCCAAGCATGCAACTGTAAAGATAGCTTAGCTAACTATGATATCGGGACGTCGAATACCTCAGTCACCCCGTGACTATGGGTGCTGTAAAGCAGTCGAAACTTCGGGGATTAAAAAGTTAAAATTAAACAAGATGAAATTCGTAACGTTAGTTTCATTTAATGTGTTATTTAAAGTACCCGGGTGACCGAGCTTTGTTCAGTTTTTTTTTGAAATTACATTTATAAATTACATATGTACTGATGAAACATAAATAATATTTTTTGATCTTATTGACAGAATAGAAAAAACTGAACTGGTTATTTGAATAAAAAATCATGAGTGCAATTAGTTTTATTAAAATTTTCGTATTTCTAAAAAATACTAAAAAAAGGGGCTTGAAATAATAGATTTTCTCATAAAAGAAGGGAACTTGAAAAAGAAGGAAAAAAGCCGGACCAGAGACAGGACGCGAACCATAGAATATATATTACGATCGTTGGTGATCTGTCAAAATTTACCTTCTTATAGCGTAGCAGTTTCTTCCTAAAAGAGGATATTTTCTAAAAATAAATCCTAGCTATCATTTATTGCCTCCGAAACTCCCTGGACACTAAATTTTATGAAAATCGTTGGAGCCGTTTCCGAGATTCCAGTTTATAAAAAAAAATATATATATATATATATATATATACACAAGAATTGCTCGTTTAAAGGTATAGGATTACTCATATATTACTAACTTAATGTGTATACCCTCACTCTTTTATTAACTTATATAAAATCAATATTCCATAATCCATTCATTTTTATTATTTATTTTCATATTTTAATTAACATTATATAACCAAAGGAACAGAAGATAGGTACCAAGTGTAACTGAAAAGCATGTTTGACGTCGGGATTGAAGGATAATTCATAGAATCTGTCGCTCGTTGAGTGAGAGTTACGAAAATGCTACTAATAGGTCTTTACATATGTAATTGGCGTTTTGTAAGATCTCTTTAAAAAATCTCACGTATCGGTGGTAGTTGATATCACAAGGAAGTTAGTGAGGAAGAAAACTTCTTTTAAACTTTGCATAGTGGTGAACCGCCAGTCATCAAAATGGTATGGATGGTCCCGCGAGCTGTTTCGCGAGATTCAATGGCGAAATTTCGTTGCTGGAGTTAGTCTGAACCATTCCTCAAAGCACTCCTCGTGGTAATTGAGATAAAATACGCAAAGAGAGGCAACATCTCTTCGCAGTGCCAGTGAGTCAAGCTGATCGGAAAGAGCTCAGTCGCCGACGATTCGAACGATTCTGCGCTGGATGCGATCAAATGGAAGGAGCTGGCATTGGGGAGCCCCATTCCAGAAATGGGAACAGTATTCCATGTGTGGCAGAATCTGCGCATTGTGAAATTGCAGACGGTGTGCCGGCATGAATATACTCATAGCTTAATAAACACCAACATCATCATCATTAACGCGATATACAGTTCCGCGGTCACTTGGAAGAGAAGGCTAAACTGGCATCTAAAATGCTTGGTATACTCAGTACATCGAGATGGTATATAATGCCGGCCCACCGTTCACTGCTTTACAGAACGATTGTTTGGTCCCACATGGAATACAGTTCTCATCTCTGGGCCGGAGCACACCAGTATCAGCTCCTTTCAATTGACGGCATTCAACGGAGAGCTGGCTGAATCAACGATGACCAAGTTCTTTTTGAACAGCTTGATCCACTTATTATAGGAACAGAAGTTGCATCTCTGTACATCATTTATTCAATATACCATGGTGAGTGAATTGTTCGGATTAATTCCAGCTACTGAATTTCACATAATGCGACATCACCTGAAATTTCATCCTCATCATCTCAATGGTTGGCGGTCTACTGTCGTGGAATTTATTGGAATTTCTGCTTTACACAACCACACTGTGGAATTTACTGTCTCCTGTGGATTTTCAGCACCGATACGACTTAGAGACCTCTAAGAAAAGAGCTTAATCCTTTATAAAAGGTCGGTAAAGCAGCCGCGATACCATGATGTTGCAGATGTTAATGTGTGACGGTGATCACTTACCATCTAGTGAGCCATAGGCTCGTTGCCTTCTCTTTCATTAAAAAAATTTTATCAAAGAACGAGGTTTTAACCCAACTTTTAAGGTAAATTATTTTTCAACTGTAACACACATCCACCAACACTTCACACAAACATTAATGACGTACAACGTTCACCGAGGCTCATAAATAAAGAATTTGTCTTAAATTTTACTGACTCAAGGACAAATTCCTTATCGAGTAGGAGCAATGACGTCGCTAGTGAATACTGATCACAAATTCCTTTTGATTTATTTACATGGAAATACAGACGATGAAATCAATTACCGTCGAGCCATCAGTCGTCATCACTCATTAATCAAGAGATTATTGCGCAACTGCACCAACAATTGATTTAAATATTAGCAATGATATTAGCATAATTAATATTCCTTTTAACTACTGCAAGTAAGCATAAAATGCTTCTGTTAAGAGTCGTTCACGACATTAGACGTATGGTGTCTTTTTTTTTAAAACGTTACCTTCACATTAGGATTTTCTCCTCTTTCGTGAAGCATTTAAAAACATAAATTTCACAAGGATAGACATCCAGATCCAGAACAGTTACTTGAGTGCAGAAGTGCAGGATTCAAACCCACGGCTCTTAGCGCTATAACTCATTCCTATATCACTGTGCCATGGTAGCGCTGTTTTGAGTCCGCACCCTGCCATTAGGCTTCTGTCGCTTCAAACATTACTTACATGAATATAATTCATTAGTCAAGTTGTTCAAGAGAGGACTAGAAATGATACCCTCGGATGGTCACAAAATGAAAGACATGTGAAGACAATGTGTACATCCACCGACGCTAAATGAAGTTGCCGACATGAGTTTTGGCAAGAATTTGATATTTCACGACATTGTGGTGCGACGCGACAGCCTGATGATTATAACTCCCCACTGAGTGGGTAGGGATTAAAGCTTACTGGCTAGCAATTCACAAGCTCAATAGGCAGACCTAGTGAATATACTACTGTTTCTTTATGTGAAATAAAAAAAAAACAATATATCAAAACGGCAGTTGATGTAATAAATTAACAGTAGCAATCGCCGTGTAGTAATAGCGTATCCCGTATCTTAAGACATAAACGAGGAGATGGGCAGCAGCATTTCCCAATAACAACTGAAAATATTAAAATACTACGTTTGCCAATCAACCTGCCAAGCATGTCAACTTTACCAAATATCCTTCTAATAAGGTCATCTATGGGCAAGGCCTATGTTTAGCAAAGGACTTTTGTGATTGTGTAATAATTACCTATAATATTAAGGTACTAATTAAGAGTGGCCTTGCATTAAAAATTTAAATTTTTTAAGAGTGAGTGTTCTACATTAATCTCATATAATGTTGCAATTCGACTTCGATTCCTGCCGATACCACAATTTTTTTAACCGTATTCTGAAGTTTTGATTTACTATGGTTTTGGCGGCAAAAACTGTATTTATTAATTTAAAGAACTTCGTTTCTTCAGAAATAGTATCCACCACCAGTTGCAGAAATCCACATCTATCCTCAGTTATGTATGAAAATGCAGATGCGTTATCACCCTTGAGGATGAGGATGGAGTGCCTCGTTTCCCCTAAAAAGGGTCTCCAGTTCTCTACACTCACAATACGAAGCACAGCAGTATTGAGCTTTTTGATTTTACGCTGGTATTCCGTGAGAGCGTGGGCCTTCCCCGGTCGAGCCGACCCAATCGTGTTACAAGTATATATATCGAGGCTCTACTACGTGTGATATCTATAAATGGCTTTGCATAACGGAGATCTTTTATTTAAAAAACTAAAAACATTGTCAATGTGTCAAACGTCAAAATTAATGGTTTACCTTTATATTTTAAAAATCCATTTTGTAAACGAGCTTCCTACGGTAGTAAAAGGAAAAATGGAGAAAGAAACAATTAGTGTAATATATATTATATGTTTCATACAACGATAATAAATTACAATTAAATGTTTGGAGAACGTTATGGGTGATTTAGGGGTGAAATAAATATTTCCATTAGTACGAAATTAGGCTAAATGAGATGTGCCCACAAAGTCGTTGCCTTTTAATACGAGGGTCAGAGACGTAATAAAATTTGGATTTTCGAGAAGATGACTCTAACAAGATTCATTTAACAAGAGGTATCCATTTCTTTAAATCATACAAATTAATTACTTTTGTGATGAATGAAATACTTCTTTTGCTTTTTTAACTAAATGATTAAAGAGAACTGTAAAATAATTTCGAGCCTTGAACAAAGTAGGTAATATTTTATAACTGGTAAATATTAACTTTAACATTATAATTAAAAAAAAACACACACATATGAACAGAATTTATAAGACCTTAGGTAATAAGACTTTTTTAATAAAAGCCTTCTTCTTCATCTCCTACATCTGTCTGTAATGTTAAAAGCTGGACATAGACCTCTTCGAGGAGAGGACATAATATATAGTTCAGGAAAACGCTAAACATTCATAATTCATGATTACTATCGTTGACCTATATTTAGTGAGTGTAAACAAACCAATTTCAGCGCGTCAGAGCCGTATATTATGTTACTATATTACATACATAAGTGATTTTAAACGTTTTGTTATAAAAGCGCTGACGCGCGATAATATTGTTAAGAATGTAACCTATGCTTAATTAAATAATTTTGCCCCGTAAAAAATAAACTGGTGTTTTTATAGGTAAGAAACATCAATTTTTCGTATGTATTTTGAACTAAGGTTGAAGTGAAACTTCTTTATCGTTTCACCGCCGGGGATGCATGAGTAATATATTAACCTATATGCTGTTATATGCCTCACATTTTCGTGGTATATCACGGTCATCACCAAACCTAATACCACTATCCAAGGAAAAACACACCACTGTCGACGTGTTACGTGTTTCGCTTCTAAAATAGGCGTTATTAGGGGATACTGACTGCGATGGCTAACAGATAAGTAAGCTGCGATCCAACCTAGCTATCCATTTACTATTGATACAATTTCATTACGTTCATTAAGTACTTTAAAATAAAAAATAAATGTTATGAAGGGGTAAACTATTTATGTGTCTGTGTCGTAGTAATTTAGAGAGTGGGATCAAGTATGGGAAATCAAGTTCCAAGTTAAAACCCCGCCCGGGTTTCGTTAAATCGCTTTCTTGTTTGTTTATTTATTTGTAAGTACACACTTTTAATCAATCAAAGTAATTTCTCGATTTAATACAGACTTAAAACTTTAAACATACCTGACAATCGGATGACATGCTAAAATAATAATAGTAATCATCATCATTATCATCATTACAGCCTATCACAAGCTCAAAAGCCTCCCTGAACTGAGCCTGACCTGAACTACCTGCATCTATCGACTACTTACTAGGTTTTGACTTCATCTAGTGAGTGGGTTAAAAATTTTGTAATAAAATACAATTTCAAATATAACTTTATACTATCCGCTTTTTGAACTTTTTATAGATATTAAAAAGTTGACGTTAAATAATTTAAAGTGAATAACATTTATGTATATGTTCTAAATTCCTTTTGGTTAAATGTTGAAAAATGAAATCCATTAGAATTGAGCTCTGATCTCTAATCTCACTGCTGTTCACTGATCGTACACGGAAGAAAACTCCTAGTGAAACGTACAATGGTGGACCGCCAAGCATACAGTAGGTGTGGATGGTATCGGGACGTTTGTCACGTAGTGCGTTCATGAAATTTGGCGGCTGAGATTAATCCGAATAATTCCTCAGAGCAATCCCCGTGGTATATGCGAAAGAAAATGGAAAGAGATGCAACATCTCTTCGCAGCGCCAGTGAATCGAACAGATCGGAAAGCACTCGGTCGTCTACGACGACGTCGAAGGAGCTGGCACTGGGGGGCCCAACTTCTGAGACGGGAACAGTACTCCATGTGCGGCCGAACCTGCACCTTGTAAAGTAGTAAAGCAGGCAGTGTACCGAAATGAAATACTGTGCCGCTTTGCTGAACACAATTTTTTAACAATCTTCATTTCTTATTAATCTTACACTTCCCCCTATCGTCTCTTACGTCATCACCGGGATGCTATGGGGTAGTGAATTCTCTTATAAAATATTCGTAAGAAATCTTTAAGTCCATGATGAAATTTGTTTGCAAGATACATTTTCTTTGAAACATACTTAATAAAACTTATGAAAAATAGTGGTTACTTTTTATTCACATAGTTTGCAATATTCTTTTTGAAGGATGCAGTCTTAAAACTTGAATAAAGTGTAAATCGTTGAGGTCGAACTTTTAAATAAAATAAAAATACACACAACTACAAGATAAACTTTTTTCTTTTTCATTTATTAAAAAACTGAAATGCAACATCATAAAGCTCAGGGTACATAGTAGACTTAAGGTCATGTGGCATTCTATACCAGTCTAGCCTGTGTGATGAAGACGAATTTCTAGTCGCTGGTCTAGGCATACTACGCCTCGCGTTAACAAGATGGTTATACAGCCTTTCTGTCAAAATCTATAAGATCTTCTTGGCATATTCTATGATCGCCCCTTACAGGAAAAAATAGTTTAAATCACACCACTTGTAAATAAATCAAGTAGTAAAATTTTATTGAAATCATATTATTTCTTTGTGAGAAGGTATTTGTAAAAATTACGTATTATTAACAGTTAGTTAAGCTGCGACTTGACCATACTGTGGAAGTGTAACTTTGAGATAATTAAAATATATATATATATATATATATATATATATATATATAGTATGAAAATATTCACTACCTCCTTTCATCCCGTGGATGTCGTAAAATCGACAGTCGTAAAGGCAGGGGACAGCGTCCGTTAGGAAGACTTAATAGCAACAAAAAATACCGCCTATCAACGGTAAGTTGAGCCTGGTGTGGCCCTTTGGCCTCCCTCAAGCTGACGCCCATGAGACAAAATGGGGTGATGGGTTCTCTTACGCTGCCTCTGCTTTTCTTTTGGAACACGGTAGTACTATTCTGCCTTATATATCATAAAGGTATGTATGGAGCTAGCATGTAGTAAAACTTTACTGCACACAACTTGGTTACGTTATTTTTGGCACTTGTTTAACTTGACCTACAATGCCGAAGCTGGGCAGTAAGTTTTTTTATGAAATAGGGGTGACAAACGTGCATACAGTCCACCTGAAGGTAAGTGAATGCTATGGCCCATAGATATCTACATTTATTCTAATATTATTATCGATTAAGAATCAAAATGCAGATGGGTTGTCGTCACTCCTGAGGACTAAAATGGAATGTCTCGTTTCCAGTAAAAAGGTTATCCAGTTCTTTTCACTCATTATACGAAACACAGCAGCGTTAAGCTACTATTTTACGCTGGTATTCTATGATACAGTCCTACCCTGATCGAGCCGACCCACTCGTACTACAAACTATAATATAGCTGCAGTTTGACTCTACCATTTATTCATATTAAAAAGTAATTGTGTAATATGAATATAAAATACGGTCAAAGAAGTCATCGATTCATTAGCCAGTCGTGGAAATAATAGAAAATCTTTTCAGCTTGAGAGAATACTACCTTCAATAGCTTCACAGTCTCTACAAATGAATAATTCAAGATTTCAATATGAACTTCTTATAACTTTTTGTTTTAAAAATGAGGTTTATTGTGAAAATGATTATTTTTTATTTAGTTGTTTATTTATAAAAACTAGACCACTACTTTATAACACATATTTCTTTCACTGCATTGCTTTATACTTTGTCACCGAAATACCCTAATTTTTTACCAGCCAGGCAACGTAACAAAGTTTTGTTTTTATATCCAATACGTGCATTTGTAACGGGTATTCCAACAGAGTGCTCGTTTTAACTGGACATATTTTTAAAATAACAGGAATAAAATTATTGACATGTGTTATCAGTCGATATTGGAATAATAAGTATTGAACGCTAAACGACAGAATAACCCGCTCAAACGAATGTTAAAACTCAATAAAATCTATGTAGAGAGCAAATTTTGATTCAATGTGCAAAAACATTAAAGACCATACATTTAGAATTGATGTGTTTACATTTTGAAAAAAAAAAGTTAGCCTCTTGCATTGCTCCATCATTTGAATATTATATTCCGATGATTCTTTATCTATTCTCCATTTGATACGTAATTAGAGTAAAGACGATTGGACTTTATTTTTTATACTTTGAATAAAATATATTATAAATAAAATATTATATCATGCGTAAATGGCCTTCAATACTTTACTATAATTTTTAATTTCATGGCATCAATTACTTGGTGTGGTTATCTATTCAAAAGGTTATGTTTTGAATTGATTAATTGCATAGACGTTTTAAAGGTTGTATCAACTTTTTGTAAATTCACAGATTCTAGATTTCGAATCAATTCTCAAAGCTATGATTCATTAAATCATAGTAGAGCCGTATATTAAGTTCACAAAAAACCCAAAAAAAAATCACCTAATATAGCAGTTGTGAAAAGAACAATATGATGCAGTCGTGGCGAACATTTGGCGGATATTTTATATAAAAATGCATTTCATATATCTATTTTATATATGTTCTATAAGGAATTATTAAATATTTTACTACGGTATTCTGTAAGAGCGTGATCCTACCCTGGTCGACGAGCCGACCCATACTCTAACCATAACTGCAATTGCAACATGGCTCTACCACATACATTTTTTATTACTATATTATATCATTCATAATTTAGTATTATACTATTAAAATTAAAATGCCAACAAGTAGGCAATATAAACTGTAAAAACAAAATCGGTTGCAAGAGAGAAATTTTATAATACATAACCACTGTATGATTTTTCGTAGTCAAATATTTTTTTCCTATTTCATGACAGTGCTTGACTACTACCTCAGCAGATGGTAAGTGGTGATGCTGCTGAAAGCATAATAACTTAACAAAAGCCTATTCACTCTTGCCTTGAAACCACCCACACACGTTAAAAATTATACATATAGTTATGGTTATGTTTCGATTCATAATAAATCCGGCACCGCCTTGATTTAATTTTTTATTCTGCAGGGTTCATAAAATAGGTAACAATAAAATCTGATGGGTCCTAAATTAAATTATTCGGCTTGGAATGTGTAATTCATACAGTCTTAGTCTTCCAGAATATTACACTTACACACAACTTACTACATGCAGAGAAATTTAAAATGTTATCGTTTACTTTTTATACTAAAATTAAAGATCTGATCAGTGATTCTGTAAGGTACTTAAGTACATATGGATTTCGTTTATCTAGACTATCATTATATGGAGCCGTGGTAGCTCAGATGGTCTGCTCGCTGTTTTCACAGTACGCGAGAAAACCGAGTCCGATCCCCACCGGCAATGAAATTGTTAATTGCAATTTTAAGTGCTGATTTACCACGTGCTCGGCTGTGAAGGAAATCATCGTGAAGAAACCTGCATGCCTGAGAAATAAGAAAAAATCGAAGACATGTGAAGTTCGCCAACACGCATTAGGGCAGCACGGCGGACACTTCCTTGCCCTAAAACCCTCTCAGAAATGAGGGGAGGCCTGTGCTCAGCAATGGGACGTATATAGGCTGTAACTAACTAACTAACTGACTAGAATATCATTTAAAACGGGCAAAATCAGTTTTAATAATAAACAAAGCAATATTCAACTTGATAATACTGTTTTAATAGAAAAAGTGGTGCACTAACATAGATTCCCCTCAGCCTTGTTAGCTCAGATGGTTAACGCTCGCTGTAATTATAACAGAACGTGAATAACCAGGGTTCGATCCCGTCGGCACCAATGAAATTTTTAATTGCAATTTTAAGTGCTGATTTACTACGTGCTCGACGGTGAGGGAAAACATCGTGAGGAAACCTACATTTCTAAGGAATAACAAAAAAATACTTCGAAAACATGTGAAGTTCTCCAACACGCATTGGAGCAGCGCGGCGGACACTTCCTTGTCCTAAATCCTTATCAGAAATGAGGGGAGGCCTGTGCCCAGCAGTGGGACGTATATGGTTTGTAACTTTATTTTAATTTTACCCCTAAGCCCTAAGATAGGACATCCCATAACAAATACACAGGAGTTATTTCGTAGCAAACCATACAAAATAATGCAGTATTGTAAGTGGTCCCTCTATGATCAAACTGATCTGTATATGTTACAGCGTGAAGTTTTAAAAAAAAAAGAATGTTTTAAGCTATATAAATAGTACCATTAATTAACGTACGCATTTACAAATTAATAACGTCATGGAAGCCATTGATAATCCTAAAACAACCGGCACCTGTCCCCGAAGGCATCAGTAAAATTTCGATCAAGTCACTACTCACGAGGTGCTTTTTCCCGGACTACTGGCAATGGGCGATATGAATCTCAAAACTAGCGTTATTTATTGTATAATAATTCAAGATGGACATTCCACCATCATTATCATCATGGTCTCATAAATAGTCTGCAGTATGTCGATGATAGTTTTCCCTTTAAAAAATTATAATAGAAAACTTAGGAAACTTCAAGAAGTCACCTTCTTTAAAAGGCTGGCATCGCACCAGCAATTACTTTGGTATTTCATTTGTTCATGGACGGTGGTAATCACTTATTATCAGGTGAGCCACATGCTTGTTTTCCCCCTTCTTTCTAAAAAAATGGAGTAATTATCATAATCATCGCGGTTGGCAACATTATTAAGTCATTGTGCGTAAACCAGATGAAAAAATTACAAAATAATCGAATTGTCTACTAGTCCGGACAGATTATTCCAGTAGAAGCTAATATATGTGCGAAAATGCTTGTAATTTAACCGTCTTCGAGTCTATGCGTTCTAGCCTACCTTCGATCTCATCTTATAAATCTATATTATGTTGTCATCTTTTTTCCCAATACCTTATTGGGAAAAAAGATGGAACGAATGCTGTTGTGACACCGTATAGTGATAGCAGTATAATTTTGGCCAGTAGTATACTTTTAACACTACGATTTAGGCACAGTTTATAGTTTTGAAAGTATTAATTTATTGCTTTCATCCAATTCTGTTGTGATCATGTACATTAAGGTTTTCTTTTCAATTTCCAATTTTACCGTCTGTCCCATTTTTTTCCGAATTATTAATAGCAAGAATTATCAGTTTATCGCTTGTAAACTTGTCTTATTTTACTCGCATAGTATTTCGCATAGATTTTTATTTTTTCAAAATTCTACTGTTAAATGTGAATGTTTATCCTTGAAAATATCTCATAAAATTGTGAAATCGTAATTTATGAAGAGATGCTGATAAACGGATATTTCCGATAGAATTTTATTTCGATACGGAGTTTCTTATTTACATTGTAATCCTACTGGCCTGGAAAATGCTGGTTTTTTCCCACGAATAGATTTAGCGTAATACTACTGTCTCTGCTCAAATCACAAATTTTGTACAAATCTGTTCCGTTTCTTACCATATTATAGCCTAGTTAATAACTGTACTTTTTTAAAGAATTTTTCCTCCTTTTCCAATCTTCCGTTGTTTATAGTACACCGTCAGACACGGACCTTTTTTTCAATATTAGGAAGGAATTATCATAATTCATGATACTTGCAAGGTATACTACTTCAGGATGTGGTGGCGGCGAAAGTGAATTCTTTACCCTACTTTTAACATTGGATATCTTGAGAGTCGTTATAGCTTACAATAGATAGTAATACAAACATTTAGTTTCCGCTAGGCGTAAAATACCTAGACCGGTAACGGGATGCAGCGTCAAAGATGCGGAACGCTTGATACTACAATCGTCCATCCAAGTCGAAGTATAACTATTGAGGCAAATCCACCTTTCAGCGAATGAAATTTATACCCAGTATTAGGGAGTTTTACAAGCTGATAATGAAGAAAAAGACAAGCGAGCACACAGTTTACATGACGGTAATTGGTTGCTTTTGGTCAATAGACATCTACATCTATACTCGATTACGAATCAAAATGTAGATGTGTTGTCACCCGCAAGGACATCTTTGTCCTTGCGGGTGACAACACATCTGCAATACAAATCGTGAACAAATGATAAATTAATATAATACATTCACAATTATATTCAAGCTTAGTCCGAGATAACTTGGTAGTATCGTCTACAGCTTGCTCGATGAACGCGTCCTTTTAAAGTAGATCTAAAACAAAAAGTTGCAACACGAACGCAACCTAACGCTTCTCAAATGTCATTTCGTTTTGCCGCGTTTGATAAACGATCATCAATTTGTATTTGCGCAGTAAATTTCGAAAGTTTTTGTACAAAGTAGTTGTTTTACATTGATTTAAAATGCCTAAAAGACGAAAGAAAGACAAAAGAAGAACGTTTAGAAAGGACGTTGAACAAATATAAGAAGAAATATGAACGTTGTAAAAGACGTAAAGACGAACATTCAAAAGATAATAGAAACGAAAATGAGGTTGGCGATGTTGGGAAGTCTGCTTTTATTATGACTCAAAGTTTTATAAAATTATTGGAAATTAACTAACCCATTTATATGGAACTAGATATAATATATTATGCACTATTTTAAAGTTAAACAAATCGTTTTAAAAGATCAATAATGTCTGCGTTTAGACCGTGAATGTCTTATAGGGAATTAAAAATAAGGTTTACTTATCCTCAAACCAAAACACACAATTTTCTGTGTTAACATTTGAGACTATCCCGTGGGGCATAGTCACGACTTTCCCGTGGGTCATAGTCACGACTTTCCCGTGGGGATTAGTCGACCGGTCATAATGTGCCTGGTTATATATGTCACAAACTCATAAAGCGAGTGTCGCTTTTGACTTATCCCGTGGGGTTAACAGTCATGCCATACCAATAATAAAGTGAGTGTCACTATTGAAACATAACACTGGTACTATAGTAAAAAACTATAAGTAATTTATGGGCTTTACATCTCTAAACAATGGAGGAGTGAAATGAAGGCAAATATGAGAAAATTTGCATAATGTATGTATACTATTATAATTATTAAATTTCTGTGGAAAGTATTGCATCAGAAGAGGATATTATGGAAGCCATGGGTCCTCCGATTAATACTGAATCTTCTCATGGTCAATGGTGTTCTGATGGAAGGTTTGAATAAGGAAAAAAATTGAAACATATATCAAAGAACAATTAATTACATTAAATTAAATTAAATTATATAAATTAAGAACAAATGGAAAGTGCCACTTTGTTAGAAGCACCACTACTGAATCCTGAATTACATTGGTAGCGGATTCAGTTAAAACAAGATAAGAAAATTGAAAACCGCCAAAATCTATTAGGATAATCCACGGGTTCCGTATGAAAATGTAGAGATCATTTAAAAAAAACAAACATTTAATAAATTAGATATAATAAAAACATGACAGAGGCGGCCAGAATTCTAGCCCACCTTCACTCAGAAAATACAGTGATTAGAAAGAATCTATTATTACCACATTTGGATAAAACTATATCCAAGACTCTTGATGATCTCAAACAGGATAAATTCTTATTAAGTGAAAAATTAGTGAATGTGTAAAGAGTGCAACAATTCTCCAAAAATCTGCCTCAAACCTGTTAAAGAAACCTATACAAAAACCTTTAAAGCCAAGGCACAACACTGTAACAAAAAACTACTTTCCCCCTCATCATCAAGGGACCCAGAGGAAGATGTTCAGGGGAAATCGGAAAAAACACCGGCAGTGACTCGCAGTCAACCTCACAAGCCAAGGAATTACTGACAACAGCGTGCCAAATACCCATAGAGGTAACACATTTTGCTGGTTGAATTAAACATTTTTATAACTGTTGGCATAAACTTACAAAAAACAACACAATTTTATCATGGATACAGGGCTATAAAATTCCTTTTATTGATAATCCAAGTCAAAATTGCTTACCACTGAATGATGGGTTGTCAGGTCTAGAAGATAAGATTATGTCTATAGAATTTAAAAAGTTAATAAAATTACATGCTATTTCACAGTGTACGAGTAAAAGGTCAATATTTATCTAGTATTTTTTGTATTCTAAAGCCTGATAAAACACATATTTTAATCTAAGTCCCTAAACAAATTCATAAATCCTCCACACTTCAAATTAGGAGATATTCGTACCTTATGCAAAATGGTGACTAAGGACAGTTATATGTGTACATTAGACATACAAAATGCATACTATTTAATTAGCATTCATGATGATTTCAGAAAGTTTTTACGTTTTAAATATAAAGCAATCTTGTATGAGTTCAATTGTTTGCCATTTAGATTGGCTACTGCACCATATACTTTTACAAAATGATTGAAACCGATAGTAGAACATGTCAGAAGTCAAGGCCACTTAAATGTTGCCTATTTAGATGATCTTAATTGCATAGGACTCTCATATGCAGAGTGCCTAGACAATGTTCACAAGACTGTACATTTACTCCAGTGTTATTTAGGTTTTGTAGTTAATTTAAAAAAAGAGTAATTTAATTCCATCACAAGAAAGAGAATATTTAGGTTTCTGTCATAAATACACAAAAATGATATTAAAAGCCACAGAAAATAAAAATAAATCTTTCTTCTCTACAGTATATAAATTTATTAAGTTAAAGGACTGTTCTATTAGAGAATTTGCTGCCCTGATAGGTAGTTTTGTATCTATATGTATGGCAGTATCATATGGATTTGTATGTACAAAAATATTTGAGAGGGAGAAATACATAGCTTTACAAAGATCAAATGGAGACTATGAAAAACAAATGAAAATAAATGAAAATGTGAAGTTAGACTTATTATATTGGCAAAATAAGATTAATACCGCATATAATCCAATAATACAGTATCATTTTATATTAGATTTGGTCTGACGCTTCTAGTATAGGTTGGGAAGTACACTGTGATGGTAAAGTAGCACGAGGCTTTTGGTCTAGTCAAGATAAACAAAACCATATAAATTATTTAGAACTCTTAGCAGCATACTTTGGTTTAAAATGTTTTGTAAATAATATAAAAAATTGTGAAATATTATTGAGAATTGATAATACAATTGCAATTTCATATTAATCGTATGGGAGGAGTTCAATATCCTAAGCTTAACAACTTATCTCGATCTTTGTGGCAGTTTTGTGAGAAGAGAATGATATGGGTTTTTGCCTCTTATATTAAATCAAAATACAATAAAGAAGCAGATGCTGAATCTCGAAATAGAAATATGGATGCTGAATGGGAATTATCACATGATAGTTTTAACAGGGTGGTCACAATGTTTGGTCAGCCAGACATTGACCTTTTTGCAGGTCTGGGATCATCGTTCATCTATGATTAATAAGAAACGTATTAAATATGTTTCATGGGGAAGAGATCCAGAAGCATGGAATATAGATGCATTTACATTAAGGTGATCTGATTTAAAAAAAAATGAGATTGACTTCATTATGACGACCAGACGCCAACTGTTCAGTGATGTCTCAGTGATCGCAAGGGTGAAAACTGGCAGCGATCACCGAATGGTTAGAGGCACACTGAACCTAAACGTTAAGTTGGAGAGGTCTCGTCTAATGAAGTCAACGCTCCGTCCCCCTCGTGCTCTAATCCAGAATCCCGAAACCTTTCAGCTCGAGTTACCTAACCGCTTCCAGTGCCTAGAAGATTGCAATGCAGTGGACGATATGAACGACAAGCTCGTGGAAACTGTCCATGCGGTCGGAGCTAAGTTCTGCAAGACCCGCCGCAGAAGAACACAAAAACTCTCCGATCACACTCTTAATCTCATGGCTGTTAGACGGGAGACGAGGCTGCAATCATCAACAGATTTGACAGCATACAAGCAACTGAACAGACAGATCTCTCTCGTATTAAAGAAGTGATCGAGCGGAACCAGGGCTCCAAAGTCTTTGCCAGAGATCTGTCTGCCAGAAAGAGCCAACTGTCAAAGCTGAAGACTGAGTGTGGCAACATCGTTTCCGGGACACCTGAGATTTTGAGTGAGATTGAGAGGTTCTATGGGCAGCTGTACACATCATCGTTGGAGCCACACGTAAGTGTGAGTAACGATCCAAGAGCAAGTCTTATCCGACACTATTCCGATGATATCCCGGACGTCAGTCTGAGCGAGATTAGAATGGCTCTCCACCACCTTAAAAACGGCAAGGCCCCGGGCGAGGATGGAATTACAGCGGAGCTTCTGAAAGCGGGTGGAAAACCGGTACTTGAAGTCCTTCAGAAGCTCTTCAATTCCGTCCTCCATGGTGGCACTACTCCGGAGGCGTGGAGCAGAAGCGCGGTGGTTTTGTTCTTTAAGAAAGGCGACAACGCTCTCTTGAAGAACTACAGACCGATTTCCCTTCTGAGCCGCGTCTACATGCTATTTTCGAGAGTCATTACGAATCGTCTCGCACGCAGACTCGACGACTTCCAGCCTCCCGAACAAGCCGGTTTCCGAAAAGGCTTCAGTACCATAGACCACATACATACCCTGCGGCAGATTGTACAGAAGACCGAAGAGTACAATCTGCCACTTTGCCTGGCATATGTGGACTATGAGAAAGCCTTTGATTCCGTCGAAATTTGGGCGGTGCTACAGTCCCTTCAGCGGTGCCAAGTTGACTGTCGGTACATCGAAGTGCTGAAGTGTTTGTACAGTAGGGCTACGATGGCTATCCGAGTACAGAACCAGAGTTCGAAACCTATCCAACTGCAGAGAGGTGTAAGACAGGGTGATGTTATATCCCCGAAACTTTTCACCGCTGCGTTGGAAGACATTTTCAAGCTACTGGACTGGAAAGGATACGGTATTAACATCAATGGCGAGTACATCACTCACCTTCGATTTGCCGACGATATAGTCATTATGGCAGAATCGCTGGAGGACTTAAGCATTATGCTCAATGACCTCAATAGTGCCTCCCAACGGATAGGTCTTAAGATGAACATGGACAAAACAAAGATCATGTTTAATGTCCATGTCACACCTATGCCGGTAGTTGTTGGGAGCACTATGCTCGAAGTTGTTGACGAGTACGTTTACCTGGGACAAATAGTCCGACTAGGTAAGTCCAACTTCGACCGAGAGGTCAATCGACGGATTCAACTCGGCTGGGCAGCGTTCGGGAAATTACGACATATCTTTTCGTCAGGTATACCTCAATCTCTAAAAACTAGATTGTACAACCAGTGCGTGTTGCCAGTGATGACTTACGGATCTGAGACGTGGTCCTTCACTGCTGGCCGTATGAGGACGCTTAAGGTCGCTCAGCGAGCTATGGAGAGGGCTATGCTTGGAGTTTCTCTGCGTGATAGACTCAGAAATGAGGATATCCGCAGTAAAACCAGAGTGATCGACATAGCCCAACGGATTAGTAAGCTGAAGTGGCAATGGGCCGGCCATATAGCTCGAAGAACCGATAACCGATGGGGAAGAAAGGTTCTCGAGTGGCAGCCTCGTACCGGTAGGCGTAGTGTAGGGCGACCCCCCACTAGATGGAGTGACGACCTGGTAAGACATGCAGGAAGTCGATGGATGCAGGTGGCTCAGGACCGTGCTTTGTGGCATTACTTGGGGGAGGCCTATGTTCAGCAGTGGACTTGTGAAGGGCTGTAATGATGATGATGATGATGGTCTGATTTCTACTTTTATGCACTTCCACCATTTTCAGTTCTTTCAAAAACAATTCAAAAAATTAAGAATGAAAAGGAAAGAGGCATCATTATTTTTCCTATTTGGACTTTTCAGCCCTAAACACCACACCCACTCCATGCACAACTTACCCTGGGGGCATGCATATTATCAGGACAGCGTTCCAATTAAATAAAACCCCGGAGTTGGCATGTGATGTGATGTTAGCATCTCTGTCATCAAATACATTAAAACAGTATAATACATATTTAAAACATTGGTGGCATTACTGCTATGCAAAATAAACATGAAATCCACAGGGTATCGGTGCCTAATATAATATATTTAACAGAGTTATATAAAGGGTGCAGTTATCAGACCCTTAATTGCCATAAATCAACTCTTTCATTAATAATAGGATCACATCTAGGAACAGATGAAACAATAAAAAGGTGGTTTAAAGGAGTATATAGGCTTAGACCGCAAACTCCAAAAATAGTGTGACATGGCACCCTTCAATAGTCCTAAATTATTTGCAACAATTGTATCCACCTGAATCACTTGCCTTAGATAAACTTACCATAAAATGTGTTATGTTGATTGCCCTTAGCACGGGACAATGGATACAAACACTATCTTTAATTAAATTAAGGGATGTAAGTGTGACTGAGACACATGTTACAATACTAGTTTCAGACTTAGTTAAAACATCTGCTCCTGTAAGACATCAGCCAATGTTAAACCTACCAAAAGAAAACCCTAGACTTTCCCGCAAAAACTTTATTATTTTACATTGACACCACTGGAAAACTGAGAGACCAGGATGGATGTACACAAAATATCTTTATAACATTCAGAAAACCATATAGAGCAGCGACATGTCAAAGCATAAGTAGATGGCTTAAACAAGTAATGAGCGAAAGTGGTATTGATACAAGCACATTTACACCACATTCAACTAGACGTGCCTCAACGTCTAGTGCTCTAAGACAAGGACTAACAGTAGATAACATATTAAGGATAGTTGGATGGTCAACAAACTCTCAAATATTTACAAGGCATTATAATAGACCTCTGTTAAATGATAACCACCTGTTTGCGAAAACAGTATGTAGGACAAACTCTACTTGACCAAAACTTATTTTAAAAACATTTTTAATTTACGTATAAATACTACTTAGTTGTAATAACAACCTACTTTTAGTTTTGCTTAGTAAAGTAACATTTTAATAAAAGTATATTTTCAAGTTTAGTAATTTTCGAATCTTTCTTTCTCTCTTATAATTTTAAGTTCCAATTTAATATGCAAATGCAGTGAGAATCTATATGTTTACTCATAAACTCTAAACAGCTACCAAGTTATCTCGGACTAAGCTTGAATAAAATTACATAATTAAACGAAATTACCTTAAGTGAAGTTCAATTTTAATTATATGATGAGCTTAGTCCGAGATATGAATTCCCTACCCACCTCACTTAACAAGTTTGCAACTTATTAACCCAAGTAAACAATAGATTCTAATATTTAATCTAAAAAGAATGACATTTGAGAAGCGTTAGGTTGCGTTTGTGTTGCAACTTTTTGTTTTAGATCTACTCTAAAAGGACGCGTTCATCGAGCAAGTTGTAGACGATACTACCAAGTTATCTCGGACTAAACTCTTCATATAATTAAAATTGAACTTCACTTAAGGTAACTTCGTTTAATAATATAATTAATATTTTCATAATTTGAAATTATTTTTTTATTATATCGTTTACAAGTGGCCAGTTCCAAAAACTTTCAGTGTCGCCCTCTTAGCACTTCCCACTCTTTATTTCTTAAACAAAACTTGCTCAAACAACTTCTTTTCTAATCTTATATTTATCTTTACTTTTTTATAGTAGAGGAGACAAAAAAATGCAGCTCATTTGATGGTAAGTAACTGCAACCTACCACCACCCACGAACTACTGCAACACCAGAAGAATAGCAGGTACATCTCCGGCCTTTTACGAAGGAGTAAGTTGTTTTGTTGAAGGTCCGAAGTCGTATCGGTCCGAAATAAAATTGCCAGTGGTAAACCATTCCACAAATAGTATGACTTCTTTGTCATATCGTTTTCCACCGGCGAAGAAAACTCCTAAACGCACAGTGGTGAACCGCCATGTATCCAGATAATGTAGTGATATGCGTTCGTGAAATTTGGCGCCTGTAATGAATCCAAACAATTCCTATAATCCATTACTTTCATATTTTTTATAAGATAAGGGTTTGCGATTCAAAATGCGGATGCATTGTCAGCTGATAGAACTGAGAATTCCTCTTTTCGAGTAAAAGTGTATTCAGTTCTCTACACTCGCCATACGATAAACGGCAGCATTAAGCTGCTATCTTCGCTGGTATTCTGTGAGAACGAGTCGACAGTCGAGCCGACCCATTCGTGGTACAACCATACTATTAATATATCTGTAGCATAGTTTTACCGCGCATAAAATTTTTGTAATGCAATTTTAATGCGATTATTAATGCACTTTCTAAAATTCTTGGTGTCTACGTCGAGAAAGGAGTATATGTACCAAATTTCAAATCAATAGTTCGTATATATTTGGAGGTCTCGTGATGAGTGAGTGAGTCAGTTGTATTTAGCTTATATAAACTCATATATAGATTAAAACACTGAAAGTGAAAAAGTAAAGTATCATCCTATATACGGTCTACTGGGCACAGGCCTCTTCTAACCTCAGAAGTTTTCAGTTTAACGAAAATTGCGCCACGCTACCCCTAATGCATTTGGCGGACTTCACATGTCTTAGAAATATTTTTGTAGTTTCTTTAGATTTAGATATGTTGGATTCCTCTAGAAGGTTTCCTTTACCGCCAAACACGTGGTACATGAGCACTTAAAATTCGAATCCGATCGAACGCGGATTGCTCGCGCACTGTGTAATTTATGTCAAGCGATTAGTTTCTGAGGTACTCCAATATACCGGCTCCAATATACCATGGATAGTAATTAGAAAAATACAGCAAAAAAATAACAATTCTAACTTTAAATATAAATAATTAAGGTAAGTGGAGAAACGATTAATTGATATTGCTTAACGCAAGAAGCTTTGACACTTTTATATAGAAAATCGATTCTAACAAAGCAGTAGCTTAAACTTCGTTAATTATGTTAGAGGATCGGTGTTTTTCAAGTTTCCAGACCACATTACATGCTCTCCTTTATATAGGTAGGTTTGTTACGATTTTAAGCTGAAGATGGCTCATTATTATTAGATGGATGCTTGTGGCCTTGTTTTGAGGATAATTACAGAAGCTGAAAAAGCTCGTACTTCAGCGTTAAAATATGTTGTTACAGTCTATACGTCCCACTATTAGGCATTCTTGAGAGGTTTATTACGCATTTTTTGCGCCGCGCTGCTTGAGTTTTGGCAGACTTCATATGTCCTCGAAACTCGAAATTTTTCTTTACCGTCACTTATAGTTGCAATCAATATATTCGTTGGCTCCAGCAGGGATTAAATCCGGGTCGCACGTTTACTGTTGGGTTTACGGCGAGCACTTAGCCCCTGAGCTACTACAGCTTGCCCCGAGATATGCTACACGAAAAAGTTCAAGTAACAACTTACTTACGTATGAATGCAAACAAATATACAACATACTCGTACATACTTTTGAAAACTATAGATTCGTGTTTTAAGAACTTCAAAACGTGGAGCTATATTCATATTTTGTATAAAAATTGCATTAACATTAACTTTCAAATTAGAAGTGAGTACAGTAGACATTAATACACCTTGGGTGCTGTAAGAAGGTGAACATTAGTTGGACAGCACCATCATCCTTAAAACAACTAAAATGATAAAAAACTACTTCTGCCAACACGTCTGCAAAGCATAATAAAATATGGCTAATACTCTATGAGGTAATCTGTGGGAGAGGTCTTTCTTCGGCAATGGACTTTAAATAAGCTGTAATGAATGAACGTACTAGTCATTTTTAATTGTGTAATATAAAATGTTTTACAAATAATTTATGATGAAGAAATAAAAAACCTGGAGACGGCAATAGTTTGAAAATTTATTACAAACCTAAGCTTTCACCCCCTTTCACAACATTAATTCCGCAGAAATAATTATTATGATTTATGTTAGAATTAATTGCCCTTGAAGCCATTTTCGTGGAGTATTACCGGAACGAGTAAAACATTCGAATGATGAATCGCGACGTTTATTGAGATTTTTGAATTTCAATGATAAATAAACGGCAACGTAAATATTGATCAAGGTGTCTCAATAGAAAGTTTATATGTAAAAAGCGATTAAAAATAAGCCGTTTGCCGAAAAAATTTTTAAATTATGAAAATACACTCATTGGGAATATTTTTTTAAAGTATCGTCCAAAGATTTACCCTCGCGTTCACGTCAATCATTCAATCTAACACTAAAGTGCCTGGTGACGGCTTGGCAAGTATGCTCCGTGATGGCTCCCATTTCATGGGGATTTGCCTAGAAAAATACCACGAACTCGTGGCAGAGACACATTGGACGTATGTGAAATTGCTTCATCTTGCTGGAACCATGTTCTTTGGTTATAGCCAATTCAGGAAACAAAACTCATCAAACATCCTCACATAAGGGCCGGTTTACATTTTGAGAAGTGACGAAAAGTGCAAGTGGCACCTTAGTGACACCTTATTTCATGATCTTGTAAGGTATTATTTATTTATTTATATATCATATTTAGATAGATAGATAGAAAATTCTGTATTGCACTCAAACGAAACAATTTGGTACAAAGGCGAACTTAATTCCGAAAAGGCATTCTCTGCCAGCTACCCTTTTACGAGTATAGTGTGATGAGAGCTATGGGTAGAGCCGCGAGAGAAAAAAAAAACTAACTTATTTATTCATACTATTCAAAACGTATTATATAATATTATATATATGAGAGTTTATACATGTATACACTTATACACACACACACATATATATATATATTATATATATATATATATATATATATATATATATATATATATATATATATATATATATATATATTTAAATAAAATATATTATACTAAACCAATAAAGCATACAATATAGTACTCGTATATGAAATTATAATAAACATAATCAATAAAATTAATCAAGTACTTTTAAATAACATGCCTCAAGCATACGTTTAAATGTATTTATTGAAGGAGCATCTTTTAAATCTCGTGAAAGGTTATTCCAAAGTGTAATTGATGATACCGTGAAGGAATCCGAGTAGTATGTAGATTTATGTATCGGGATAGTTAGTTTTGTGGGTCATCGAACGGGATAAGCTTAAATATGAAAAACGCTCTTTTAGATAAACTGGGGAACAAGGATTGTGAATAATACCATACAAAGTGGTTAGAAGGTGTGTGTTCAGGCGAAAACGGATGTCGAGCCACTTAAGTCTTGAGCGATATTTACATATTGTTTTGTGTGATATATTACAGTACATGCACCCAGCAAGGGTATAACAATATGAAATAAAGCTAGCTAGCTCAAATGCCTTAATTAAATTACTAATTATATAAATTACTAATTTAATTAAGGCATTAGAGCTAGCTAGCTTTTACATTATTTTTATACATTGTAAGTATTATTATAGTATTTACTGTGCATTCTATTACTATGTTTATTTATTTAATTTAAATAAACATAATATTCATCTAATTTATAGTAACGTTTCCTAATCAACAAGCTATTTAGTGCTATCACAAACTTCATATATTCTTCTATTTCTATTATATCTTTGGGTAATGTATTATATAGTTTAACTGCCATAGAATGTGGTCGAGAACTGTATAAAGATAAAGTGGTTTTAGGCAAAATTAATTTATTTCTTTTCCTAAGTTGTATATTATGTCTATTTATATTATTATCACTATCTTTTTGAAATATATCTATGTATTTTTTTACCAACTTACATGATTCTAATATGTATAGAGATGTAACTGTTAATATCTTGTATTGTATAAAATATCTTAAATATTGTATAAAATGATAAAAGAGTCTTTGGTTAAACTGCGTACAAAATAATATTCATAACTTGCACCACGGGTTGTCCTTCTAGCAATCCAATTTCGTTACCACACTCGTTGTGATTTAGCCGTTCTTGAACTACTTCTTGTTCGCTGTGCTCCAAAACAATGTCAATGACTCCTCTGATTACTTCATAAACTTATAGGCACAACAGTCATCTATTTTGAGTACTAGAAATGCCATGTGGTTCGGAATTCCACATAATAGTGACCTTATTGCATATCCAATTACCACATGTATGAACACCTACTTGCTCGTTGCCACTTGACAGTGTTTACTTGTCAATCTCATTCACACTTGCCACTTTTCAAAATGTAAATCGAGCCTAAGGCCCGGTAACATTTTGAGAAGTGACAAGTACGAGTGGGAACTGCATCTGACAAATGACAAGTGCTTAGTGCGTGTGAACAAGCAGTGATAATAAGTGTGAATAAAATATCAGTTGCACTTGCCACTCTTACTTGCCACTTCTCAAAATGTAAACCGGGCCTAACGCTCTGAATTTACAGTAATTGCACGTCCCATTTCATCCTCAAAAAAGTAAGGGCCGATAATTCCTCGCGATTACATTGCAGCCCTAACGATCACCTTTGGCGAATGAAAGAATTTCTAATTTGCTTACGTTTCGGATTCGTTGCACTTCAGTAGCGGCAGTTCTGCTTATTTACGTGGCCATACTGCTGAAAATGAGTTTTATCCGGAAACAAGATCCGGTAAATCCGGCAAACAAGCACCTTCAATGGTTAATGGTTCAATTACCTGGTTTACGAATTCTAGCCTCTATAAGACATCTTAGGGTTTTAATTCTAGCACAAATTGAATTTTATAGGGGTGCAGCTTTAGATTTTTGTGCAAAATGCAATGTAGCGATGATCTATGCACATTCGAAGCACTTGCGGAACCGTGCAATGAAAGCAAAAAGCGTGAATAAAGAGGAGGAGAGGATCATCGCGAACAGACAGATTAACCTGTTCCCCGTTCTCTTCCGTTCTCAATTACCTTGGGCGCCTTGGTTTTAGTTTATCTAGTGTTAAACCGGTCTTCAGAAACTTTTTTACCCATTTTTGAATAAGAGAAATGCTTGGCGCATCATTCGCGTGACGAAAACCTCGAATATTGTAGAAATTTCTTCGAGCTATAGTCGAAGAATTACCATTTTTGTAAAATTCGCGTACTGCGCTTACGTCTTTCTTACGTGCGATCATACGGCGACATAATGACTAAATTTCCAAGAGCCTGACTACCGATTGACATATCTCCGCGCCCCTTCGAATCTTTGCGTTCACACAGTAAGCTAAACAAACAAAAACATAAACTTAGAATGAGACCATCGACGGTCAATTAGATAGGTGGTTACTCTTATTCGGTCGAGGCATTCCCCAAGTAGGTAGTTGATTTTTACTTATATTTGCCGCTATACAGCAATGATAATATTTTTTTTCTGTTTGAAGGGTATGAAGCCAGTTTAAATACACGCTAAAGGGTATTCCACAGAATGTACCAAACCGAATAAACCAGACCACTAATATTTTGAAGTGTTTTAATTAACACTTTCCCCCCATGAGAATACATTTGAAATTTTATTTAATCGGAGTTTATGGAGCTAATTTATATTTGTTACAAAGCAAATGTCATCACACACGTTCAATATTCACGGGAGCGTGAATAGCGTACCCGATACGTGTCTCTGCGGAGCAAAAAATTATCGAGGTGTTCAATAACTTGGCGATCTATGTATGATTATTCTTTATAAATAGTTATGTTTTTTTTTTTAATTTAATCTTTATCATAACGATTTAAAGTCAGTCCTTCTAGAAAAAACGGCACTTTATCCCGATATATTGAAAAAACTGGCAGCCGTAAAGGTTGACGAACCCAACTAGAGCGATTAATATTTAAAAAAAAGTTAATAAAATAAAATAAAACCATTGTTTGAATACTTAAGTTTAACCACTGGTTCGGAAAGAAATTTCTGCCTTGGAAAAAAACAGCGAGAAACCTAGAGGGTTTTTTTTAATATTAATTTACAATATAATATTTAATAAAATTAAGTGTGAAAACATTTAGGAACAGTATGCTAGCAATAGCTTCATTTCACAGGAGTTATTATCAATCATGTACTCTTAAGTGGTATAATGACCCTTATTAAACAATTTTTGCTTGATAAAAGATTTAAACTTTTAAGTAGACTACCACGTGTTCAAGTCAGATTTGGGTTGCAAGATATTTAAAGATCTTTGTATTTGCCAATATTAATATCCGTTCTAATGAAAATCTCTTATAGTACTGCCCCATCACCGTTAAAGTAATCTTAAGGTTTAAAGTATTGAGATGTACTCGTATAATGATTTCTTAAATTTACGCGAACACTACACATTGAAAAAAATATATACGAATTTTATCGCGTTTAATCAACTTATTTTTGATTGCCGACATTTCGGTTGCTTTACAGCACCCATGGTCACGGAGTGGACTGAGATTTTTGACGTCCTGATGTCATAGTTAACCCAGCTACCTTCAGTTTTCAAACATTGCTTTTTGGTTCGATCTAAGCAGGAATAGCTTACGGTATCTTGAAGTCTTGCAGTCGGGTTACATCAAATCTGATGTAATCACTATTGCATTAGATTTGATAAACCATAAATCCCGGCAAAAGAACAACGATTCCTACCAAGGATGATACGTGAAAAACATCCTAATAACAATAGAGAAGATGGATGGGTGCTGTCATCTGCTTGGGATCCTATAATTAACAACATTATTTATTTATTTATTTAAACTTCATACAATATGTTAATGCCTAAGGCGTTCTCTACCAGTCAATTGTTGGGTGATGCAGAGATAAAAATATGAAGTAGGCGAGTGAAACACTAAACAACAAATAATTATGTAAATTAAACTATATAAAAACAAAGTAATACATAAACCCATACATAAACTTACATATCAAAAATTATTTAATACATGCATAGTACTATAATGTATAAATTATAACAATAAAATTACATACATTATATAATCATATAAAAAATAAATAAATACTACTAATGAGATTATAAAAAATTAAATCCAAACCCAAGCATACCACTGCAATACTTTAAGATACTGTAAGCTCTTTCTCCGTAGAACTGACCAAAAATTAACATACGAAGACTGAAGGTAGTCGGGCTAACTACGACATTGGGACGTCAAACATCTCAGTCCATCCCGAGACCATGGATGGTGTAAAGCACCCGAAACGACGGGCATTAGAAATAAGTTAAAATATCTTAATTAAACGCGAGTAAATCCGTACAAACAGTTTTATTAAATGTATTGAGATGTATTTTGGCATCAAGCAAATTACACAGATTTTCTTTTTACATCTTAGCTTGAATTTTACAAACTTATGAAAAAAGATGTAAGCTAAGAATCTCTTAGCCTACATATTTTTTCATAAGTAACCCGCCGCTGCACTTCTATAAAAGGATATTTTTTAGTTTCTATTTCCATCGCTGTCGTAGCTTTTATCATAATCATTACAGCTCATCACAAGTCCCCTGTTGAACATATGTAGACCAATAATGCCACAAACCTGGCTGGTCCTGAGCCACCTGCATCGATCGATCTGCATCTGTCACCAGCCGCCACCAGCCATCTATTCGAGGGTCGCTCTACACTTGCTGCCACACAAGTACTTTTCTTTCCCATCGGTTATCAGTTCTTCGAGTTATATGGCTGGCCCATTGCTCTGATCCGTCGTAGCCTAATTTAATTGATTATAAGTTTTTAACAAATATCGATATATCACTTTCAGATGATATATTATCACAATCATTAAAAATTTACATTAATAAATACAAATAGTTTAAGTAAATTACGTTAATGTAAGTTGAAAATATTACGTACATCTGTGAGTTTTACGTAAGTATCTTAAAGAGTGAAACTAACAGCACAAAATGTATATAAAACGTACCAAATGCCAGTCTAATGACGTATCATAAAAATTGATTTTACATTTAGGCAGTATTAAGTGTCCAATCGTACATCTGCCTTAATAATGTTGTTAGCATTTTGTGTAGAGCTTAGAGAAACGCTCGAACTTATAATGACTTAGTCTGTAAGTAGTTTTATGTAGGTACTTCAATCCTCTTTTGATAGCAATAGCTAAGTAAAGTAATAATCTATATACGTCAGTGCTGGGCACGAGTTTCTTTTATTTCTAATTGGGCTTTAGAGCAAGGAAATTTTCTACCACGGCTACCGTTTTCCCTCTGAGGTAATATGTTAGGTATTGCGTTGTTTTATCTTAGTGTTATTTCTAATTATTCTCATTTTTTGCCTCATTATATCCCATAAATATAAGCAAGTATAAAAATAAACTACCTTCAGGTAACAGGAATTTGTTATTTTTTGTAAGTCTTTAAAACCAATGGAAATATTAATATGAACATATTTTGTAATTATGGACGGCGCGGCAACGCAGTGGTGGTAAGCGTTAAGTTGCGTAAGAGTAAGCGTTGCGGGTCTGCGCGTTCGATCCCGCACGGGTAATATTTTTATAATATGTAAAAAGTCATGCAATTTGTGTATGTAAAATGCCGACTCAACGATAGATTAGAAAATACGTGTTTGCCTGTCAAATGAAATTTCCAATTTTTAGGGGAATAAATTAATCCCTTTGTTTATTAAATACAATATCCTCAAGCATGCATTACACGTAGATTTCCCTTGAAATTGAATTTTAAGTCGGCATGACCGCTGGTCTGAAACAGATCAACTCGGTTAATTGGATATTTATTGTATTAATTTTATATTAACTGTATTAATGTAAAATTTAATATAGGTATAAACTTAAACTAGGGCTAGGCTCTAGGCTGTCAGATTTAAAAATAGATGGCGAAAAAATATTATAGACCACTTTACAACCTTTATTACTTATGAAGAAAAATGTTTTAAAGGAAAGAAATCCTTACATTTAGAAGAGGGAACATATCTAAACCCCACAGCTTAGTCCTACCGCCTATGGTAAATATCTATCTATGATTATCTACGTATCTAAAAATATGTTCAGCAGTGTAATTTGCTTTGAATGACGAATTAATTAGTAGTATTAGTTGTAATTATAAGATTGCCAGTACTCGTTATTCATTAAAAATATGTTCCTTCAATCTCAAATTTAGTGTCATGTCTTTCAAAATTTTCTTTATATATTTTGAACACGAATTTTGAAATACAGAAAAGCTTTGTTTTAAGCATGCAGCTGTTGCCGTATTCCACTGCAGAAGACAGATTTTATGATTCCGTTCTGAAATTTAACTTCTTCAATGTTCATAAAACATTCTGCCGTGATTTTCTTTTCGCAGTTGATATTTTTGTGATGTATTTAAATATTTAATATGGCTTCAGAATTAACAAAATTAACGTAGCGTGTAGAACTAACAAATGAAATAAATTAAATTATGAATTATAAATGTTATTCCTCTGCGTCAATGGCGTCTTTTTTACTTGGTAGAGTCATACGGCAGCTATATTATAGTTGTAGCACGAATGGGTCGACTCGAACGGGATACCAGCGTAAAATGGCAACTTAATACTGCTGTGTTTGGTGTAGCGAGTGCGGAGATCCGGAGACCCTTTTTTACTGGAAACGAGGCATTCTATCTTGGTCCTCAGGGGTGACAACGCATCTGCGTTTTGATTCTTAATCAAGGATAAATGTAATGTACATGTCTATAGACCACAGCATCCACTTACTTGTGAACCATCAGGTGAACTATATCTGTATTCTTTAAAAAACACTTATTCTATAAAAAATGATATGATATTGTAACGCTTCCCCCCTCTCTCATATAATATATATATAAAATACTAAATGTATTATATTCCCCTTTATATTAAAAATTATGTATATGTGACCAGGATTAATAAATTATGTTTAGATCGTTCTAAATGATCTTTCTAAAGGTTTAATAATAGGCCGTTTGTAATATTTTGGCGTGATCGTCTTAGTTATGACCCTTATTTACGTTGTGATTGTTTAGTAACTTTGTTCTTTTAGGTGTCCTTTGGAAGAATGAATATTCACTAGAGCAATTGAAAGCTGTTGGTAGTGCCTTATAAGCTAAGTGAACCCCGTTCACGAAGACAGGGCTCGAGAAAGGTTAAGAACGTAAAACGTCTTTATTCCACTTGTATCAGGTTGACATTATTAATTTATTATTATTTATCCATTCCCGCTTGGAAAAGGCTCACAATATATTTATACAAAAATACCCGATACAAGGGCTTCGCTCTCCTACATTTATTAAAAAAAAATGTATGGGAGGTACACGGCCCCACACACGCCGTGCACGGTGAGCGTCAACCATTTTGACGCACTCCCCCCGAAGGGAACGCTAATTCGGGGACTGGACCGTAGTCCACAGCAAAATAACTGGCGAACCAGTAAAAGAGGCTTGGCCCCTTGTTAGTGCGTAAGCACAAACATCGACCGAAGTCGCGCATGTCAATGCGTGTAAACCGCCATACAGAATACGAACGAATCCAGCCACAGTGAATGTACGTCACACGGTTTAGGCAAATAGGCACACTGTCCGTAAACCCTCCGTGAGCGCCACCACCTGCCAGACCGCCGCTCCTGCAGACGTGATGTAAGTGTATGGCATCACCACCAATTGCATGATCAGCACGGCTACTAGCCGCAGAGCGTGTCATGAGTCTACCGCTCACCTCAAGGGAATGGGGTCCCACGTTGTGCGGCTTTCGGCCGCAGCCTTGAGAGTCTCCTCAGATCCTCCCGCCAGCTACCACCCGCATGAGGTCGACACATATGCTCCACCAACCAATACAACGGCAGATATAGCCAAAAGGCAGTTATAAGATAAGAGTAATAATTCGCCATCAGAAAGGGTTTGTGTCACTGACGTTGAGTAAATGCATTTTCGATCATGTTTGTCTCACCCACCAACAAGTTGCCTTCAATCATTCAAAGGTGGGAAAGTTACAGAGATATAATATTACGTTGTTATATAAAACATCATGGAGGGCAGACAGTCTGCAGCCCCGCAATGAAGGGACCCGACTTGGGCAAAGCTACTTAGGTGTGAGTCAAACCAAGACGCAGAGAGCGCCATTGAGAATAGCGTCCCACCAAACAACCATCGCAGAGACGCAATGCTGCAGAACGCAACAAGCATCAATACGACTATCGTCAGGCTTACACCATCCCAAGGTCCGCCATACATCCCAGCAGACATCACCACCCGCATACCTCCATCGACCAGAACCACAAGAGAGCGTCGAATCAGGCGCAGCACACCCGCAGATCCATCACAAGACGCAATACCGCAAGTAGCAGTAAGCATCAAAGCAACTATCATACGGGTGGCGCCCCCTCACAACACACCCACATGACTCCTATCGACTTTGGTAACAAAGTTGGTATTGTTGTTATATAAAAAACATCACCAACGTATCATAATAGCACGCCACTAAGACGCCAATGAACAAAACTCCACGTATCATAGCGCTAATGCACTAAGACATGAAGTTGAGTATGCCTGTTACACTTAAAAGTGCTACCATACACACTCATCATCCCAATCCGAAAGATAGACGACACATCGCTATGCGCAACGACGTCGCCCACAAACGGTATGGGTGTGCGATGTCCACGGGAAAGCCGTATTGCTACAACAAACCCGCTTACCACCAGCACTAAGATGTTAATTGTATACCTCCATCGACCAGAACCAGAAGAATGCGTCGAATCAGGCGCAGCACACCCGCAGATCCATCACAAGACGCAATACCGCAAGTAGCAGTAAGCATCAATGCAACTATCATACGGATGGCGCCCCCTCACAACACACCCACATGATCCCTATCGACTTTGGTAACAAAGTTAGTATTGTTGTTATATATAAAAAATATCACTAACGTATCATAGTAGCACGCTACTAAGACGCCAATGAACAAAACTCCACGTATCATAGCGCTAATGCACTAAGACATGAAGTTGAGTATGACTGTTACACTTAAAAGTGCTACCAAACACACTCATCATCCCAATCCGAAAGATAGACGACAAATCGCTATGCGCAACGACGTCGCCCACAAACGGTATGGGTGTGCGATGCCCACGGGTAAACCGTATTGTTACAACAAACCCGCTTACCACCAGCACTAAGATGTTAATTGTACACCTCCATCGACCAGAACCACAAGAATGCGTCGAATCAGGCGCAGCACTCCCGCAGATCCATCACAAGACGCAATACCGCAAGTAGCAGTAAGCATCAACGCACCTATCATACGGGTGGCGCCCCCTCACAACACACCCACATGACTCCTATCGATTTTGGTAACAAAGTTTTTATTGTTGTTATATAAAAAATATCACCAACGTATCATAGTAGCACACTACTAAGACGCCAGTGGACAAAACTCCACGTATCATAGCGCTAATGCACTAAGACATGAAGTTGAGTATGACTGTTACACTTAAAAGTGCTACCAAACACACTCTTCATCCCAATCCGAATGATAGACGACACATCGCTATGCGCAACGACGTTGCCACAAACGGTATGGGTGTGCGATGTCCACGGGAAAGCCGTATTGCTACAACAAACCCGCTTACCACCAGCACTAAGATGTTAATTGTATACCTCCATCGACCAGAACCACAAGAATGCGTCGAATCAGGCGCAGCACACCCGCATATCCATCACAAGACGCAATACCGCAAGTAGCAGTAAGCATCAATGCAACTATCATACAGGTGGCGCCCCCTCACAACACACCCACATGACTCCTATCGATTTTGGTAACAAAGTTTTTATTGTTGTTATATAAAAAATATCACCAACGTATCATAGTAGCACGCTACTAAGACGCCAATGAACAAAACTCCACGTATCATAGCGCTAATGCACTAAGACATGAAGTTGAGTATGACTGTTACACTTAAAAGTGCTACCAAACACACTCATCATCCCAATCCGAATGATAGACGACACATCGCTATGCGCAACGACGTCGCCCACAAACGGTATGGGTGTGCGATGTACACGGGAAAGCCGTATTGCTACAACAAACCCGCTTACCACCAGCACTAAGATGTTAATTGTATACCTCCATCGACCAGAACCACAAGAATGCGTCGAATCAGGCGCAGCACACCCGCAGATTCATCACAAGACGCAATACCGCAAGTAGCAGTAAGCATCAATGCAACTATCATACGGATGGCGCCCCCTCACAACACACCCACATGATCCCTATCGACTTTGGTAACAAAGTTAGTATTGTTGTTATATAAAAAATATCACTAACGTATCATAGTAGCACGCTACTAAGACGCCAATGAACAAAACTCCACGTATCATAGCGCTAATGCACTAAGACATGAAGTTGAGTATGACTGTTACACTTAAAAGTGCTACCAAACACACTCATCATCCCAATCCGAAATATAGACGACACATCGCTATGCGCTACTACGCCGCCCACAAACGGTATGGGTGTGCGATGCCCACGGAAAAGCCGTATTGCTACAACAAACCCGCTTACCACCGGCACTAAGATGATATGTCTAGGACACATCGGTTAGCGAGTCCAAGTTTACCTCGGACCAATTGCTCGTGAACCAGCACACACGCTACCATAATATTCCTTTTCAAGTCCCTAATAAGGACTAGTCATTTTGCTACAGTACTAGGAGCAGTCAGTCACCCGACCACCACATACAATGCTTATCCATCAAGGAGACTTCCTATAATATTGCTTTTGTATCATAGACCTTACTTTCATAAGTCATGTATATATAAGATTCGAACCCACGACCCTACTATTGTAATGCATATTAATCACAGAGACCTTCTATAGTATTGCTTTTGAATCATAGACCTTACTTTCATAAGTCATTCATATATAGGATTCGAAACCACAACCCTACTATTGTAATGCATATTAATCATAGAGACCTTCTATAGTATTGCTTTTGAATCATAGACCTTACTTTCATAAGTCATTAATATATAGGGTTCGAACTCACGACCCTACTATTGTAATGCAAATTCATCATGGAGACCTTCTTTAGTATTGCTTTTGTATCATTGAGTTTAATATCATAAGTCCCTAATATAGGACTAGTCATTGTGCTACAGTACTTCAGGCAGTCGGGCTCCCGACCACCCCATATATATGTACAACTGCAGGTATGTACCTCCGGCAGCTTCCTCCATACAAGACATCTATACGTGAATACCTTCCATAACTTAGGAAAATTTTCTTTAATACATGAACTCCTTCAACAACTTAAAGAAATTTCATCTATACGTGAACTCCTTCCACAACTTGGAAAAAAATTTTCTTTTATACACGAACACCTCCCATGACTTAAACAATTTTTAACAAATTTTCTAATTATCTTATAAACGTTATTTAACTTAATTTTATAATATTTTTTGACTTGTATTTCTATTATTTATCTTATTTTAAATATTTTTTTCAAGTTTTTAAATAAATTTATTTATTACAAATAACAATAATTTTACCTTTAATTTACTATGTTATTGGGATAATGTCTGAAATATATTAACTTTATGTTTATTAATTTAACTTAATTGCTTAATATATATCTTTTAAGACTATTTTTGACGCACCTTTATATTGAATTTAATTATTAATAATAATATTGGGACGTCACAATATGAATACAGGTAGGTGACAGGACTGTGAAACAGAAACTTTTTTATTCAGTGCAGATTATAAACAATACTTATTGAAAGTCAAATTTTTTAATTTACTACTTGTTCTCAAAAAAAAAACCTCTGTCCCGGGAAGATCCAGCAAGAAACCCAGCGGGACTATTTTTTTATTCAAATAATAGCTTACAATCATGTATACAATTAACAACACTAGACAAATTAGAAATAGCTTGGTAGCGATCACCCTTCAGGGGTTATTATCATCCATAAATTCCTTAATATTATAATAACCCTTTTTAGACAAACTTAGTTCAATCAAATTTTTGAACTTTGCGTGTGACAAATTTCGTATATTTTCAGAGATTTTGATGTAAAAGCGTATGCATCGCCCCAAAAATGAATTACTGACTCGGTGGAGTCGAGTTGGTGGTTTTTTGAGGTGGTTGGTCGAGTTCCTTGAGAGAGGTCCATGTTCAGTAGTGGACTTGTTACGTAATATTGTAATGATGTATTCATGCCCCACCTGCGATTTAATGCAAGTACATGTAATTTTTAACTTTTTAATTTAAATTTATTTTTCAATATTGTTTCAAAGAAAATGTGCACTTGTTTTACCAGGGTATCTAACTAATATTGTTCGGAGCGAATGTGTTTATCCAGTCCGATCTAACATTGGCACAAAATGTCTTGTTGTTGCAAATTCACTTCAAATAAAAAGTACCTTCATACTAAGATACATAATATGTTCTACTATACTAGGTTTTAATGTTTACACATGGAGATTGAACAAAAATTCAGGTCCAGAACAATTATTTGAAGGCCATAAAACACTCCCTCCGTGTATATATATCCATAAACAAACCAGGCCATAAAACAAACAAACCCGCTATTACGTGTAGTAACGGATAGAGATAGGTACAGTCTAATAACAAATGATTTCATTTTTCAACTACATTCGTCTAGTATTCTATAAGCATAATTTATTTAGCGTCAAAAACGCTGACAGATCGTTCATATCATTCACGTTCAGGCCCATAATGAAAAATGTATCAACTCGTTTCTTGAAAAAGTTCAGATGCCATTACTTACGTTTTTTATTTGTCACAAAACTTAATGTCAACAAAAAACAAAGTATGGATTAAGTTATAAAATAAATTAAGTGATAAAATTTACGACACGACAAGGATGGCAGTGATGGAGGGATTTCAGGAAAGCTTAGTTACCTACGGTGAAAGAAGTGGATACCACGTGGCTGCTCCGTAGTAAAGAAGTAAGGATTATGTCATGAGTGGAGTGTAAGTGTAGCGATGCGCTACTTTGTTATAAGTAATAATAAATCAGTACTGAATTTTTTGCCATTTAGAGTATTGTTATTACACTACCGGATAGTGTTAATGATAGTGATAGATAATATCTTTATTATTTTCTAATTATTATTATATGTTACAATCTCGATAGCTCGGGGGGTGCTTAGGCACTCGCATAAAATTTTATAGTCACGAGCAACCCTAGTTTGATTTCTGCCAGCAAATCTACGTATAAATCGTGCTCGGAGATTGTTTATGTGCGACACGTTTTCTACGCGGTAGAGCCAAGCTGCATCTCTTTATATCACTTCACCTCGAAATGGCCAGCTTAATCGGGGAAGGACTACGTCCTCACACATGAAAAGATTACAAGATTTAACCTCTTGTATAAATAATACTCTTTAACATCTTTAAGTAATAGGCGATTACTGATTGGTTGTAATTTTCTTTACAAAATTTGTCGTAACTTTTTCGATTGCTCTCAATTAGTCAATTGTATACATACTTTCGTGTACCTAGCCACTTGCAAAGAATACGAAACATTCACGTGCATCGTTTGTTTTTTTTTTATCTGTGCAAAACAAATGCGGGTAGGCGTGCTCCTTTGCGTAGCATGTGTCTACCTCAATTTAATAATTCTGTAGCACTTGTATTGAATATCTTTTAATTTTTATTTTTCTTTAATCTTATAACGTTAATCAAAATTGTTTTCCAAGTAATACATGTAATATTCATGATTTGGCTGTTAACAGCTAGGTATTCATTTTTGCCTTTTGTTTTCATATTTGTGTTCTCTGTGCCTTACAACTTAAATTAGTACAGTAATTTTGTGGATAACGGTGTTGGTTGTGTAATTAGCTAATATGTTTACATAAGGTTTGAATTGTATTTTTTATTATACAACCGCTTGTTGTCCTTAACTAAACGAAAAAAAGATTAAATTTGTGGTATAACACTGATATATTGCGTATGGTGCGTAATGAACATTAGATTCCCTTTTTATTGGTAAATTAGGCGTTCAAATTGACAACTTTTAATCTTTATCTAATAAACCAGTGCTCGTAAGAACGTGCTACGTTTTAACATTTATAGAGAAACTCCACCCAGCGATCTTGATACTATCTAACTAAGAGGCTTACGTGTTAACTCTGTTTACACAATATGTTTTATATACTGATCACACATATATAATAGAATAACGAGAGCTGGTTGATTCTTTTCTTTTTTCTTTAAGTCCTATTCTCGCCTAAGGACTAAATAAGTAAACGCAGCTATCGCTTCGGCAATACACTGCGGGGAGTAGATGACTGTTATATTAGTAGTTAACTTTTCATGGTTATAAATATTTCTATTCCGCATCCTATTTAAATCGACCAACTTGTAATCCCAAACACGGCGACAGCCTGCAGAATGCAACCGCGACATTAATGTGACTGGCACCGTCCGGAGTAAGGACAAGACAATGGTCCAACGAGCCTATAGGGGCGTCGCTGGAAATCTGATATCCGTCCGGATGAGAGGTTAGCAGAAGATTGACTAGGGAAGCCATTATAATATGTAATATATGCAAAAATATCCATTCGGCGTGGTGGGCGTTAAAATCGTTAAGGATCACGATCTCTGCGAAGGGATCTGCTGTAGCAAGGAATGTGTAGCCATTTGGATACGGTCTATGACTGGGTTTGTTTCGGCATTACCGTTATGGGACCTATAGAGGCACCCGTAGACGCGGGGATGGTCGTCGCTGTCTATGCGTAGCCATTGAATGGACAGGTCCGTACCTTCAAGACTGCCAAGGCGTCGAAAACAGATGTCGAGGGAGAATACGAAGGAGTGTTCTAATTTGTACCCTGGGGAGAAGAGATATGAAGTATCAGCTGGAGAGGACCTGAATCTAAGGCCAGCTTCGCCGTCTCTAGATGGTAGTGGATAGCGTTAAGATGGAATGAAGTACCCTGATGTTGCAAAGGGCAGCGTTACAGGGGTTACCTTGGTCTTATTGCACCACTCGCCCCGAGCAGTTTCATTCGCGAGGAATTTTTGGAGGAATTGCGCTTCCCTCAGAAAAAAAGTGAATAAAAAGTGACTTGCAATAGGTATTATTAATGATCTAGATTGATTAAAAAAGTTTCTGTTTTTATCAATAAATTCTCACTCACACACACACGCACACACGCACACACGCACGCACGCACACACGCACACACGCACGCACGCACGCACGTACGCACGCACGCACGCACGCACGCACGCACGCACGCACGCACGCACGCACGCACGCACGCACATACACACATACACACATACACACATGCACACATACACACATACACACATACACGCACACACACAGAGATCGCGCACGCGCGCGCCACTTGCACGCATACATGCACACACACATGCACACAAGCAGGAACGCAGGCACGCAAACACGCATGCGCCTATAAACTTAACTGGAAAAACTACTGGCGAACCAGAGTAACACTTGGTAGTGCGTAAGCACAAACATGAACTGAAGTCACGCATATCAATATGTGTAAATGCCGTACAGAATACGATCAAATCAATGTACGTCACACGGTTTAGCTAGCTCTCTGTGAGGGTCACTACCTGCCAGACTGCTGTTCCTGCAGACGTGCTGTAAATGTATGGCATCACCACCGATAGCATAATCTGCACGGCTACTAACCGCAGAGCGTATCCTGAGTCTATCGCTCACCACAAGAGAATGGGTCCCACGTTGTGCGGATTTCGGCCGAAGCCTTGAGAGTCTCTTCAGATCCTCCCTCTAGCTACCACCCGCTTGATGTGGACACATATGCTCCACCAACCAATACAACGGCAGATATAGCCAAAAGACAGTTATAAGATAATAGTAATAATTTGTCATCAGAAAGGGTTTGTGTCACTGACGTTGAATATATGCATTTTTCGATCATGTTCGTCTCACCCACCAACAAGTTACCTTGAAATGTACAGAGTGATCTTATTATGTTGTTACATAAAACATCATGTAGATCAGATAGTCTGCAGATTGGTGATGAAAGGAACCTGACTTGGATAAAGCTACTTAGGTGTAAGTCAAACCAAGACGCAGAGAGCGCCATTGAGAATAGAGCCATCGAGCAACCATCGCAGACACGCAATGCTGCAAAACGCAACAAGCACCAATACGACTACCGTCGGCTTACAACATTCCAAGTTCCCCCATACAATACCCAGACGACATCTCTACTAGACCATAACCACAAGATGCGTCAACCCAGGCACAGCACAGAAGACGCAATACAGCAGGTAGCAGTAAGCATCAATGCAACTATCATGCGGATGGCACCCCCTCACAACACACCCACACGGTCTCTATCGACTTTGGTACCTAATTGGCAATATTATTAACTAAAAATAACACCAACATATCATAGTAACATGCTACTAAGACGCCAGTAGTCAAAAATCCACGTATTATAGTGCTATTACATTAAGACATGGAGTTGAGTACGCTTGTTACTTAAAAGTGTTACCAAACACACTCATCCCAATCCGAAAGACAGACGACGTATCGCTATGCGCTACCACGCCGGAAACGGTATGGGTGTGCGATGTCTACGAAAAAGCCGTATTACTACAATAAACTCGCTTACCACCAGCACTAAGATGATATGTCTAGGACACATCGGTTAGCGAGTCCAAGTTTACCTCGATCTTGGTCGCTTGTGATGCAGTATACACGCCACTATAAAAATTCTTTTCAAGTCGCATTTCTATTAACATATTTTTTAAATAATGTTTTTACATGTTTGAGACCTTCCACATATTTGCTTTATTTCATAGACCGTACTATTATATGTTTTTAATATATGGGACTTCAACCCACAACTCTACTATTGTAATGCTAATTCATCATAGAGACGTTATATAATAACGTTTTTGTATCATAAACCTTAGTATTTTATGTCTTTAATATATGAGACTTCAATCCACAACCCTACTATTATAATGCTTATGTATCCTTAAGACCTTCTATATTAATACTTTTGTATGATAGACACCCTTTTCTAACAAATCATTATAAATCCCTACACAAACACCCTCCATCTGTACAAGAACACGCTACTTTGCAAGAACACGCTCAATAAATTAAAAAAATTCTTGACCAATTTTCCAGTTCTATTATAAATGTTATTTAGTTTTAATTATTATATTTCCGACTTCTATTTCCATTATTTAATACATTTTGAATATTTTAACAATTTTTTTAATAAATTTATTGATTTTTTAGAGACCATATTTAAGCCCTTTCTTTACTATAATACTGAATGTCTGAAAATAATTTATTTCTACTTTATGCTTATTAATGTATTTTAATAGGTATTGAAATATAATTTTTAAGATAATTTTGGATGGCTTTATATAGAAACTAATTATTAATCATTAATAGTAATAATGCGCCGTCACAATATCAAATCAACTTCAAACAAATTTTTAAACAATAATAAACTCATTATTTAATATTTTAAATTATTAATTTCAAACGCCTATATTTGGCCCATTCTAAGAGAGTCTTAGAGCCATAAAGTGTGCGTCGCTCTACCCCAAAGGTTGTTGGTAAACTTCAGAAGTTCTGTTAGATTATTTTAATTCTCAAATAGATTTCCTTTTGAGATTTTCTTCACCGCTGAGCTTGCTGTAAATCGGCCCTAAAATTTGCATATAAAATTTCATTGCCACCGACGGAGACCGTACCCGGGTAGCTCACTCACTGTGAAATTTACGGCGAGCGTTTTACCTCCGAGCCAACACGGCTCATTAGTTATCATGATTCATTAGCTCCCACGGCTGAATAGAAAAAATAAGTAATTATTTTAGGAATAAAGTTTTTAAAGGATGGTTCGGTGGCGCAAATGCTCATAAAGTTGTGACTTTGTGTTGTGAATTTTTTTAATATAAGGTTGGCAAACGAGCAAATAGTTCATCTGATGTTAAGTGGATGCTGTGAGCCGTATGTATGTACTCGTACATGTATTCTCAATTAAGAATCGAAACGCAGATAAGTTGTCACCCCTGACGACTAAGATGGACTGCCTCGTTTCCAGTGAAAAGTTCCAGTCTACGGTTCTCTATACTCATCAAAAGAAATTCAGCAATCAGTATTCTGTAAGAGCGTGTTCCTATGTGTTCCCATGTTCTACAACTACAATATAGTTAATCTAGAATAATTATGCATTGTATTACCTACAAGAAGAGACTCGTTTTACTGGAATCGAGGCATTCCATCTTAGTCCTCAAGAGTGACAACGCATCTGCATTTTGATTCTTAAGCGAGGCTAAATATAGATATCTGTGCGCCACAGCATCCACTTCCCATCAATACTCGTGCTTCCAACCCTTATGCTAAAAGGAAATAATTATTATAGATTTTGATAGTTTTCCATTGCAAAAGGCTAGAACAAAATTTTAGTCAGCGTAAGGGGACAAGGAGATTTATTAGGAAGAAAGAGACGTTCGTTTCGTATTGAAGACCCTTTATGCTGATAAGGAGGCATATAATTTTAGTTATCTAGTGGTAATGTATCCGCAATTTGGTTTATATAATCTCTATAATATATAAAAGCAATTGCTGTCCGTGGGTCTTGCTAAAACGGCTCCACCGATTTTGATGAAAATTTTTGTGTGTATTTGAATGGATTCCTAGATGGTTTTGATTTACATGAAGATCCGGCAGTTCCCTCGTGTAGCTCGAGGAGATCGCTAGTATTTTATAAATTTAGGCGTCTTTGGGTCACAGCATCCACTTATACTCATCACACTACTTATGTGATGGTTAGGTTGTCACTCTCTTGTATAAGAAAGAACACCACCACACGGAAAATGGATATGCCACGTTAATGAACCGTGTAGTGGTGTTTTAAAAACATCCCTTACCTCGTACCACTCTGTGAGTGTTTATGACACCCACGAAACAATACGGGACTTCAGAGGGAAATGGGATATAGCATTTTCCTTATAACAATTGAAAATAGTAGAAAACTGCGTTTTCCGATCCGCCTGCATGTATGAAAACTATGGCAAAATCCCCCTCATTAGGCATTCTATGGTAGATACCTATGTTCACTAGAAAGACTAGACTTTTAAAGCGATTGATAGTGGATGAATTTTTGATATTTTCGCTGATACTCATTTTATGAACTTTTTCGCATAATTTTTTTGTGTGTTACTCTGTCGATTGTCTCGTTCGTCTAGTGATCGCAAGCCAGACTGCTAATCATGAGTTCCTGGCTTCGAATACGAGACTTATTGAATTAAAAAATGTCACACACTCGATAAAAATATATTACATATGCATAAGGCTTATTTAATATTCTTTATTTGCAAACTAATAAATAAATGTTATTGTTACAAAATAAATGTTTGTTTGTTATTAAAACAAAATAATATTATATTATTCATTAGATAACAAAATTAAAAGTAAGAGTAGGTAAGTTTTGTACTAATCACGGTTAGCGCCAAAATTTGTAGCGAAAATTTAAATTTGGCAAAGTGCCAATCTCAATTATAACCCAAATGTAGGATCAACAGGCTGCTGTGGGCAAAAAATAACGCAAATATTACGAATAATAGGAAAAATAGAAGAAATATACTTTACTATCTTACTACAGCCTTCGAAATACATCGATATATAGCTGTAACACAAATGGTAGTAAAATTTTATGAAATTATAATGCGATAAAACCGTCGACTGCTTTAAAAATAGTACGTAAAATGTGTAGTGAATCAAGGAACTAGCTTTAATTCAAATTGAAATACTAGACTCACAAAAGGTAGAATTTCATTTCGTGACTCATTTAAAGTTTTTAACTAATTCAGACGCCGCATTTATATTTGATAACAATATTATACAAACCGAGTTTTGCATTTATGTAATAGTTTTATTACTTAATGATTTCTTAAATTTACGCGAACACTACACATTGAATAAAACTATTATTTACGGATTTTATCGCGTTTAATTACTTTAATTTATTTTTATTATTATCCCGACGTTTCGGGTGCTTTACAGCGCCCATGGTCACGGGGGGGGGGACTGAGATGTTTGACGTCCCAATGTCATAGTTAGTCCGGCTACCTTCAGTTTTTTAATATTAATTTTTGGTTCGATTTACGCAAAACGAGCTTATAGTATCATGAAGTCTTGCAGTGGTATACTTGGGTTTGGGTTTAATTTTGTTAATTATAGGATCCCAAGCAGATGGTAGCACCCAACCATCTTCTCTATTGAAATTTGGATGTTTTTTAATTTCAATAGCCTCGCGTATCATCCTTGGTAGGAATCGGTGTTCTTTTGCGAGAATTTGTGGTTTATCAAATCTAATGTAATGGTGGGGACGATCTTGAACATGTTCGCAGACTGCAGACTTCCAGAGTTTTATTACTGTTTCTTCGAATTTTCCTGAACGTTTCGGGTGCTTCCAACATCCATGGTCACGGGGGACTGGGGTGACTGACTTCCAGATGTCAGTTTTAAGCCGAAGTACCTTCTGCTTTTTAATTATTATTTACGGTCCGATCTTCCGACACAGAATGAACTTACTGATTCTTGAAGTCTTGTAGTGGTATGCATGGGTTTGGTTTTAATTTTATTAATTACAGGATCCCAAGGAGGTGGTAGTACCCAGCCTCCTTCTCTATTGAAATTATGATGTTTTTAATGTAAATAGTCTCACGTATCATCCTTGGTAGGATTCGATTTTCTTTCGCAATGATTTGTGGTCTATCAAATCTAATGTAACGACGGGGGCCCTCAAGGATATGATCACAAACTGCAAAATTCTAGTCGTATAAAGCCTGTATTTTGAAAAGTAAACGAAATTGATATGTCTATGGGTCACAACATCCCTTTGACAGCAAGTGCAATATGTGCTCGCATATCAACTTTTCCATACGGAACGCTACAGCATGATTCTTTTATTTTACGCAAGTATTCTGTGCGAGCTTGGAAGCGAGGTTATTACATACTTGCTTGTGTTTGTTTCTAGCGTTTATAACTACTTACTTTATAGTTCATATTTTAAATTTTCACAAATATACTTAGAGATTTAATTCATGAGACGTTTTGCGTAAAATAATAGAGCTGAGCTAGATCAGAGGCCAGCGCTCACTGTGAATTTCATAGAACGTAAGCAGCTCGCTTTCGATCTACGCCAGCACCAATTTAATTATTAGTTGTAATTTTGCGTGCTGATTTACTGTGTGCGTCGGTAAAAGAATCCTGCATATCTGAGAAACAAAAAAAATATTTTGAAGGCATGTGAATTCTACCAAAAATCATTGAGGCAAAACGGTGGACACTTGTTTGACCTAAAACCTTTGCAGAAATGAGATAAGGTCTGCAACTGTACCCAATAGGAATAAATACAGCCTATAATTTTAGTTACATTACTGCATAAAAGGCTTTTAATAACCAGTCATCTATTAATTTTTGCACGTGGTTATTTTTCTGTATTTTTTTACAAGTCACTTGCTAATCTACACAAAGCTAGTTTTCAGCGTTGGCTTTCAGCCAAATCTCAACCATTGCCGTGTACACGTATTTCCATGATTCGTTTAACTTGTTGCCGGTTCAATTACTTTCTTGTTTTTCTGCTTATGATTTTAAATTATTTAACAACTTTCTTGTACATCTTATATGAATGCATAGTCCATAATATAGCTGCTGCTAGTAAAATATTAGCGGCAGCTATATTGTGGTTACAGCAGCAGTATTAGGGTGGTCGGCTCGATCAAAGAAGGGCCATGTTCTCACAGAATTTTTGTCTAAAATAGCAGATAAAAATTGCTGTTTCATATGGTGAGTGCCTCTGCACCTCCTCAGGACCGACATTCTTTTGACTGGTAATGGAAAATTCTATCTAAGACCTCAAGGCTGAAAATGCATCTACATTTTGGTTCTTAATTAAGAATGAGTGTAGGGGTCTAACTGTCATAGCATACACTTACTATCAAGTGAACTTTGTGCTCGTTTTTCAATCTTATTCTATAAAAACACTTGACCTACCATGATGCTACTGGCTTTATTTTTGAGTAAATTAAGACGCTTTTTATTTTAATAGCGTGTTTCATACAGCTTACTGTAGTCATTTTATTATTTCGAGTCAGATATTGAAAAATCACCTTATGCTCGCAATAGCGATTTAAATTTTCATTTTATATTTAAATTAATTAGCACGGATATTGCAGTAAGAAATATTTAAGCTTAGAAAACAGGACACTGGAGTAATTAACACTTCGCAGATGTTTAATCCTGTATTTTAATAGATGCAGGAAAAAGTCTAGTGTACATATTAAAAGATTTTTTTTAAATAGAAGATTTATGAGAGCAATTAGAAATTTAAAATTAGTTATGCACGTTCTTGTGCCTTAATCCATTTTTTGTCTTTTGACAAAACAAGGGATTTTTCATATATTTTCTCATATTTTTTTATGTACATACATATATTTTCTCATATTAAAATATTTATGTATGAGGAATCCCTCGTACCTAAAATCAAAATCATTTAACATATTATGTGCAGGAATTTAATCGGCAGCTTGCTGTTCCGCAGCCATTGTACTCACATTATTATCTATTATAATAGTTACTACTTACATAATTGTTATTTGAGCTACGCACGTCCTACCGGGTACAGGTAATCCTCTCATTTTTGAACGAGTTTTTAGGGTAGGAAAGAAACCGCAAAACCATAGCAGATCATCCTTAATGCAAACTGGCAGGCTTAACATGTCTTAGTTTTATTTTTTCTTTAACAAATAGGATTCCTTATCGTTATTATTCCTATATAGTTCCTGAGCCTATCCGGCGTTGGATCTTCTTCTTTATATGCCTGTAAAGTTCACTTCTGTTCCCTTCCGTATTAGTCATCACATTTGGCTTGTGGATTGACAATCGAAGAAGACGTAAAACAAAAACCTACTGAATATATTTAATTAGAACGAACAGGCATTTGAATAATAAAGCGTAAAAATGAAATTAGATTGAAGAGACGATATCATCGTTGAATTATGTGAATAATTTGAATAATGTATGAACATCTAAAAACATACACAGACATCCACTTAAAAAATTAGAATCGGACTCTTCAAGAATCATACTGTATAAGCCACGCGCAGAATATCGGCATCCGGTGATCACCAATCACACTGTCGACTGCGCCCTTCGCTTGTATGCCTAGTGGAGTTGACCAAAAAGACTTTCTCCAATTTTCAAAACTAATAGGAAATTAATGACAATGACATATTTTATTACATTACCGCTAATAAAAGTCCACTGCTGAACTTAGCCCCCCCCCCCCCCATAGATAGCTTCATAGGGTCGATTTAATTCACAGTTACCACGCATTTCAGGTGGGTTCATAACCGCAGTTTTTTAATTATTTTAACTTTTTACTGGGAGATACTGCTCCTTCTCATTCAATTTCTTGTTTCAGTCACATTTTGTCGCCTCTATCGACAGGCACGAGGCGGTATGGGGCATTGGATATTCTTAAACAGCTTATTATCTAACAATGACTATTAATATATGCAGCGCAAACTCACGTGACTTAATGTTAATTAAATAAATTTTATATGCCATCAGCAACGCATGCATGCAGAATGATTTGGACAGGAAATTATCCGATATCACACAATACATGATTTTAACAACCGGTATGGACTCTTTATTATTCTGTATTTCACAATTTACGATTATGGAAGTTATCTATTAGGAAATTAAAGTACATTTAATTATAAAGCAAACTTAAACAGAACATAGATTTAGGTCATGTTTCAATTAACCTTTAATGTTGGGTAAATGTCTATGAAAACCTAATCCTTAATCAGACACGCAACAGCTTCCATAAATTACCCTTTAAGCTTGTCGTCAATCATCTCTTTTATTTATGTTTTGTGCTTTTTGTTTTGTAACTTATATTTTACTTAAAAACAACGGTTTAAAATTTGAATCCCATCAAATAGGAACGTAATTTACTTACCTATAATTTATAGGGTTAACGTGTGATTTCGGTGTATGAGCTATGTATCTACCTGTTTCGTTACGTGGGTATCGTAAGTGATAATTATGAGAAGTTCCATAAAGATCTTATGACTTTTATTTATTTTAAGACAGGTGTACACACAGTCCACCTGATGATAAGTAGATGCTATGGACCAACAGCTTTACGCGCTTTCCGAAGTATTGGGGTATAAAACCGTCTACTTCCTGAATGCGGCCTGCTGTCGAGAATTTCTTGACAGAATAACCCAATAATTGATTTGAACCAGACTCGAGGTTGGAACCCGTAATCAAAGAGGCAGTCAAAAATAAAATAAAGTTAAAATGAATTTACGCAGGCTACTTACAGAACGGTTGTTCACAAAGAATCGCGAAGACACACAGACTTCTACATTTATCCTCGATTAAAATCATGATAGAGATGCGATTTTACCCCTGAATACTAAGACGTTTCCAGTATAAAAGGTTTTGGGTTTTCAATACTTACCACAAGAAACACAACAGCATTAAACTGCTATTTTACGTTGGTATTCTTTGAATGCCAAAATATAGCTGCAACGTGGGTCTACCACATTTAAATATATGATATTAAGGTGTAAAATATCCGGACTGATGACGAGGAAAAGCGTCAAATGGCATGACTTCATGTAATGATTTTGTCAATGTAAGCGTGACGATTAGGCAAGTTCTTCCTTTTATAAAACTGTAAAATATAAAACTGACTATAAACATACTCTTTATACTATATAGGTAAGACGGTTGAACCTATGCGAATGGATTCGTTGGCAGAAAAGGGGTCTAGGTGCGACCTGAAAGGTCCACATTACTAACTTCACAGTGAAAAAAATAAAAAAATATCATGTGTTTTAATATTTTATACAATTTTTCATTCAGCACAAAAAACGAATTGACCGACTTTGCTCAAAATATAATGAGGTCTTAGTTACATAATTATGCGTTAAATGAAACTGGTCCCATGTCAATATCACTCTTTGTTCTCGAGGTACACGAGGCAAAAATTCAATCCGAACAAACACACATATATACATAAGTACATGTGCACACACGGAAATTCTGTTAAAAACCATACTATTCAAGTCTAAAAACCTTGAAACGTGGAGATATGTTAAAATTTCCAATTTGCAAAATCGGACCGATTACAATTACTTCCCACTGGGAAGTTAAAAAGTAGTTCTACCACCTAGTAAATACAAATAAACATAATATCACGTCTGTAAACCCGGGTAGTGGGGAGGGTAAGAGTACAAAACACAGCGAGACACTTAGATTACGTGTAGCCAAAAAATAGATTTAAATGACAAAATTTAAAATAAATTATATATAACAAACCCACCTATCCAACTCACACAATCACAAACTCAATGCCACCCACTCCCTTTACTTGCAAGACAAGTAACACATTTGGCACATGGTTCTTTTTGTTATAACTTCCCCATAAATATTGAACCTGTAGTCCTATATTAATGGAGACTTACCCACCAGTCGCCTGTCCGTCATTTTTTAATAATGAAATGTGAAGTCCGCCAGTATGAACTACTATAGAGCAACGGTTTAACTACTCAATAACTCTCCCATAAATTAGGAATGTTAGTATTCAACTGCGCTGCTTATTTAAATAAGTATATATGTAAAATGGAACTGCTGACGGCGTGAAATGTTTACGCAGCAAATTGGGTCAGTCTAAATTTACCCCATTCTCTCTTAACGAATGACATTTAACATTAATATGACTTAAAACTTGAATAACTTCACGTAACACACGGAATAGAATTAGGCATATAATCAATCATCAATATAAAAAAAATCAACAAATAAAAATCATCATATTTTCTACTTATTCTGGATATATATGAGATTTAAAATCCGAGCACGTCTTCGTTCGTCTGATCAATACGGACATTGAGTAACAGTCTTGAATTCACAAGCGATCTTATTTAACCACAAACTTAATAAGTGGCTGCAGGTGAAATAGGCTTATAAAGACGTTTTAGCGGATATCCGGGCGGCGTTCGGTCCATAGAAACCTATACCCCTATTTTTGTTCGTCATGTTTTTTCCTACGTTTCTTTGTATTATTTTCTGTATTAAGTAAAATATTTCAAAAACTAGGAATCATCTTAAATGCTCAGTTAACAGCTAATGAAGACAATTTTCTGAATATATAAATAAAAAATATACATATTTACATATACTCAATACCTTAGTATTTTTATTAGACCCTTTGTACTGGAAACGAGGTATTCCATCGGAGTAGTGATAGATGTAGATGTCTATGGGCCACAGCAACCATTTACCATCAGGTGGAATGTGTGCTCGTTTGTCACCCTATTCTCTAAAAAAATATTAAAAATTAAATTAAATTGTTTTCGTTTTAGATGAGAAAGCAATTAGGGAATTTAGGGAATTCAGGGTACATGATTTCGTCAATTTGAAATTTTGCATTTTCTTTCGCATTTACCAAGGGGTGTGCTCTGAGGAATTGTTCGGATTAATCCCAGTCGTCAAATTTCATGAACGCACTACGTGGCAAACCTCCCGATACCACCTACACCATCTGGAAGCTTGTCGGTCCACCACTATACATTTCACTAGGAGTTTTCCTTCGCGTACGACCTCTCTGTGGATTAGTTTACCACCGGCGATTTTTTCGGACCGATACGACCTGGGGACTTTCAAGAAACGCGTTGCTTTCTAAAAGGCCGGCAACGCACCTGCAATTCCCCTGGTGTTGCGGTTGATCATGGGCGGCGGTATTCAATTAACATCAGGTGAACCGTATACTCGTTTGCCTCCCCTTCTATATTAAAAAAAATGCCCAGTGAAACTTATAAATATGAACTCTCACTTAATAACATCATATTTTTAGTTTAGTTTCTTTTAGAGTTTAAAAAAAAGAATATTAACAATGCTATAAACATTACTAATATTCCCCCTAACCCCTCGTGGTAAGCTTAAATTGCTTGGGTTACGAGTGGTTCACGCCAGTAGTCGAATGGTGGATTCGAACCCACGATCTTTTTGAGTTCGCGGTCCGCGCCCTGCCATTAGGCTACTGTAGCTTGTTTTTTTTTAGTTATGTATAGTTGGATGTAGAGTTGAAAATGAAACGCATTTAAATTAAAATACAATGTAGATTAATGTTTCGTGAAACAAAAGTGACTCGTACAAATATTATAACGTAATATTTCGACTGTTCCATGGTTAAAGAAACAAACTGCTCTACCAATATGAAAAATATCGATCCTAGCGAAATAAATCTATAAGCCTTATTCCTGTTATTTACTTAAGTCAAAGTCTTGATTACACCGGACCATTTAATCATAGTTTGGTAACAATGAAAAATATTTCAGTTTTATCATTTACGCATATTAATTAATTATATATTGTTATTTTACAATATTAGAATGACAAATGAACTAATATGGTAAGCGACTATTGCGAGTCATTGGGAACTTATACTTAAAGTAAAAAATATGTATAATCACCCATATAAGAAAATATAATGAATAATATATAATGTATATTATATAAATAAATATATATTAACATAATATAATGAATGACATATAATTAAGTTCTACAGCTTCACGGTAGAAAAATAGTGTCGTACTATAATTGAGATGGACTCCTAATAGAAAAGGTGCACTAAAACCTAAATACTATTGACATTCTTCATCATTACACCCTGATCTGGACTGACTGGCTGGACAACGGGTCGACTCTCCATAAAGTAGTTGGCTATTCTACATTTCGTTTAACAATACGAGATAATCATCGGAGAACCGTTTTTATATCGGCTATCGATTCTTCGATGGAAACGGCCAGCCCATTATCACTTCAGCTTACTAATTCGTTGGGCTACGTAAGTCACTCCAGATTTACTGCGAAAAATGTTTCATTACGAAGTTTTTTACGCAGATTTACTACTCTCTACACAGCTCGTTAATCAAATCTTCTTCATATGGCCAGCAGTGAAGGGCCACCACTTCAGGAAATCTATGATATAAAAGGTAATCCATGTCCACCCATCTTCTATTTCATTACTTAAATTTACTATTTACCTATTTTTATAGAAATATGAGTAAAACTAACACATAGTCTATTTTGGATATTTACATAATTTTATTCGAATTATTTAATGATGGCACAGTAAATAGTGAATAAATTAAAAAAAACTGCAATGAGTTATTTTTCAATAAAAAATATAATTGTAAGATATAATAAAACACTGAGGGTGCGGCCAGCTGTCATGTGTGTAAGGATCTCACGATATACGAGAGGTAAAATTATGATTCATGAATGATGTATTCAATGTAGCAATCGTAAATGTTTCTGCCCCAATATATCACTCCTAGGACGGTGCTTTGAATTATAGTAGCAAATAACGTCTTATTCTTTGTATAGTTAATTTTTTTTTAATATATACGATTCCAGTTTGAAACAAAAGACTGTGAATACTGTTTTAACTTAATAATGTTAATTTTATAGTGGATATTTTAACGATCTTTCTGGAACGACGCAACGTACAAAATTAAGGTACTTATGCGACCGAGATTTACTAAGCGTTAGAAAAAATAATCTCAGAGACAAGATGTTTCTACATAAATAATATACGAAAGTTGCTTGTTGAATGTCCATAAATTGTACCGTATTAAGGTTTTTCAACGTTAATCGCTAGAGGAATTTTGCTTATAAAATGTTGAAGTGAAATATAGCTCGATATTTATGAGCATTTATATAGAAACATATACATATAGTGTCATATTGTTAGGTAAGGTATACCATGAATCACCACGCTCACATTATATATATATATATATATATATATATATATATATATATATATATATATAATATATATATATATATAATGTGAGATGTTATTGTCTATATCTTATTAGGTACAGAACACACGTTTTGTTATTTTTTTATCTTCAAAAATGAATTGGGGGCCGTCGAACTTGTCAGTCTGGTGTCAGCTTAAGACCGTTTTGGAAACGGGGTCTAACTGAACTAGTTAACTATTCGAAGTTATTTATATTAAGAACGATATAGTGTTTTCTTTAATAAAAAAATCTCAATGTGTAACGTAGATTTTAAGCTGAGACGAAAGGAAATTGTCTTTCTTCCACGGGTTGTTGCGATGTAGAGCTCGGGTACGATATATGTCATAGACTTAATATATTGATATTTTATATAATGTGTTTTGCTAAAACCGCATAGTAAACCATAATTTAATAAAAAAATCGTGTTTACCGCAAAGTACTAAAATGATATGACGTTGTTTAACCGTCATATTTGTCGAGAGATTACCCTTTTCATTCCACTTTCAACCGCATATAGTTACATTCAAATAAATTTGTTGACGATTATGAGTAATCCCGATATAAAATAATGAAAGTTTTAAATTGAGTTGAGCCATATTTATTTTAATTTTTTTATATTATTTTTACAGCACGGCAAAAATAACACTTTTGGTAATATTCATTTATAGAATTATAAAGTTACAGAACGGATTGCAGGCCATACACAGAAAAGGAAAGAAACTTTTTTATTCAATATATATTATAAATAATACCTACTGAAAGTTTAATACTGGTTCGGAAAAAATCCCCTGCACGGGAAAAACCAGCAAGAAATCCAATGGTGAACTAATAAAATAACAGCTTACAATCATGTGGGCTTTTACTCATGTAGCTTCACAATTAACTACACAAAACATATTCAAAATAGCTTGGTAGCGATTACCTTTCCCAGGGGTTATTATCATCCATCAATTCCTTAATGTTATAATTACCCTTTTTATACAAACTTAGTTTAATAATTTTTTTGAACTTTGTGCAGGTCAAATTTCGTATATTTTTATGTTATTATAATGTCTATTTGTTCGTCCTTATATGTCACATTACAACTTCTTGAGTTTATACCTAAAATTAATATTTTAGAAATCTTTTAAAAAAATATAAATATTTTATTTTGAGTATTTATTGGGTTTACTAGCGATTTTGTATTACGTACGCTACATACATTTCTACATTACATGCACAGGATATGTAAAATTATTTAAAGGTAAACACTATGCTATTTATGCTAGTATTACTAAATAAATATTATACGTGGTAGAGCCATGCTGCAGTTATATTTGTAATTAGTTGTAGCACGAATGGATCGGCTCGACCGGGGAAGGACCACGCTCTCACAGAATACCAGCGTAAAACAGTAGCTTAATGTTGTTGTGTTTCGTATGGTGAGTGTAGAGAACCGGAGACTCTTTTTACCGGAAACGAAGCATTCCATATTAGTCCTCACGGGTGACAACTCATCTGCATTTTCATTCGTAATCGAGGATAGATGTAGATGTATATGGGCCACAGCTACACCTATCATCAAGTGGACTGTGTGCTCGTTGTCACTCTATTCTATAAAAAAGTCTAAAAATGAGTGAAAACAAAAACAAACCAATACCAGAAAAAAAACGATATTTAAGTAATTAGGTAAAAGCCTACTAAACTTTATCAATTGAATTGTTTGAAAATAAATTTAATTTAATAAGACTAATAATTAGTGATTTAATTAAAATTACAACTAAGCTTAACAATTATTATATTATAACCTTATTTAATAAATATAATTTAATGCTATATAATAAAAGAAACTAAATTAAAAATGTACGTAATAATCAATGTGAGAAAGATCACGCTCAGGGTGAATGGCTGACAAGGTTTTAATTTACGAAAATCGTTAGGCCAGTTAACGTTGATGTCAATTAACTGATGGAATTTATTATATATTTTACACAAACGAAGAATCGTGCAATTGGCGCCAAAGACTGTTCGGGTGCGTGGAGGCACGACCGGATTAATAGCTCTACGCGGATATCTCTGTGGTACTCGGAAATTAATTTAACTTAGCAAACTGGGGCAGTCTAACTTATTTTTTATAATAATTTATATAAAAAAATTAAATTTAACAAGTCTCATCTATGGTCAGGAGTCATAATATTAAAGAAATTTAGTCATTTTATTTTAGTCTTTTTTTATAGGACACCACCATTTTGTAAATCTTCGCTAAATATGATAGATGCTACATAAAACTTTTTTACACGCTACTTTTTCTTAAGTAGTGTGTAGAATAATGTAGACGCCAAAAATTACTACAGTACTCTAAGTGACTGCGGACAAGGCTGTAAAGACAAATTTTTGTTTTAGGTCTTTTAAAGTTCGATCTTGTCGCATAATAAAACCGGGATTACTCATAATCGTCAACAAATTTATTTGACTGTAACTATATTACAGTCAAATAATTTTTTTTTGCGGTTGAAAGTGGAATGAAAAGGGTAATCTTTCGACAAATATGACGGTTAAACAACGTCATATCATTTTAGTATTTTGCGGTAAATACGATTTTTTTATTAAATTATTGCTTCACTATGTGGTTTTAGAAAAACACATTATATAAAATATCAAATTATTAAGTCTATGACATATATCGTACCCGAGCTCTACATCGCAACAACCCGTGGAAGAAAGACAATTTCCTTTCGTCACAGCTTAAAATCTACGTTACGAATTGAGATTTTTTATTAAAGAAATCACTAAGTATATCGTTCTTAATATAAATAACTTCGAATAGTTAACTAGTACAGTTAGACCCCGTTTCCAAAACGGTCTTAACCTGTAAGCCAAGCCATGCGCACTTTTGATCGTACAATACCTACCTTACGTCCGCCAAGCAGTGATCTAATTTGATCAGAATTATGTAAACACGTGTACCTATGAAAAAACTATTTTTTCGTTTTAAACAAAACCAAAGACACTATGCAATAGATAATAGTATCAAAGACAAAGATATGCTCTTTTATTTTAAACCATAACCTGGCAATGTTTCTTAGAAAAAAAAAAAAAGAAATCACTGACACCAGACTGACAAGTTCGACGGCCCCCAATTCATTTTTGAAGATAAAAAAAATGACAAAATGTGTGTTCTGTACCTAATGTGTTATAGACCATAACATCTCACATTATATATATATATATATATATATATATATATATATATATATATATATATATATATATATATATATATATATATAATGTGAGCGTGGCATACCTTACCTAACAATATAAGACACATAAGTCTGAGATGAAATTACTGAAAACAAATTTATATCACTGTCACTTAAAATATTTTCTAACGTTTCTATACAAAATGTAACGTAATTAACGCACATCCTCAGATACTCCAATTAGTATATTATGTTATAATCATAATACATACACTGATTTTTTATTTAAACATTTTTATGCACTGATTATTTATCATATTAGTTATACTAATTCCGGAAGAATGTTGTGGTCACAGTACAAATCCACGAACGCAAAGACTTTAACGTGCTTGAAATAAAGTTCATTTTTCTTTATTTTTATTGAATGACAGAATTAGTAATAATACAAATAAAACTGCACTCTTAAAAGTCTTATTGCCTTAAGTTACGGTCCATTTCAGTTTTTTTTTTTTTGACTGTACAGATTTAGTGTGACTGTAATTTACGTAGTTTTAATTATTTTTGGGATAAAAAATTACCTATATTAAAAATGATAGGAATCGATTCAGTAAAGGATTCTGAACAAACTACTTTCTCAAAGTGCGTTAATTATGTTACATGTATTAATGCTCATTAATATTGAGCTATATTTCACTTCAAAATTTTATAAGCAAAATTCCTCTAGCGATTAACGTTGAAAAACCTTAATACGGTACAATTTATGGACATTCAACAAGCAACTTTCGTATATTATTTATATAGAAAGATCTTGTCTCTGAGATTAGCTTTAGCTTAGTAAATCTCGGTCGCACAAGTACCTTAATTTTGTACGTTGCGTCGTTCCAGAAAGATCCACTTGCAAATAATACTAGGGTTAAATTAATTATTTTTATGAACGATAGAACAAGAATCTTTGATTCCTTGATCGAAAGATACTTCATTTAAACATCATATCGATAGTCTTTTTAAAGTTCACGGAATATTTTGATAATAATAATAATATATAGAAACGCATTGCAAAAGGGGGAGAAATTGGAGATTTTTATATTTTTTTAATAAAATGTATAAAATTTATTTTAAGGTATATATGTATAAAATGTAATAAAATTAACATGATTAAGTTAAAACAGTATTCACAGTCTTTTGTTTCAAACTGGAATCGTATATATTAAAAAAATGAACTATACAAAGAACAAGACGTCATTTACTACTATAATTCAAGGCACCGTCCTAGGAGTGATATATTGGGGCAGAAACATTTACGATTGCTGTATTGAATACATCATTCATAAATCATAATTTTACCTCTCCTATATCTCTCGTATATATATATATATATATATATATATATATTATATATATACCCTAGTAAAATTTTGCGACGCCGTTCACGACTTCTGTATGGGTGCCGCCTAAAGAACAATTTATTATTCATTATTCGGTTTTGAGTTTACGTTCCATAAAATCTCATTCTGGTCTGTAACTCATTCTGTCTGTAATGCATTGAAACAGAATCCTATTTTTAACAAGCTTTTACGAGCCTTGCGTGTATCTATGTATGATGACAATAAAATAATTTAATAACTTTATCCTAGTATCCTGATGAGGAAAATCAGGATAAAATAAAATAACTATCAGGATTATCTTATTTCATTGTCAATGCATGTTGTGTTTTTTAAAACTCTTATTTTATTTTAAAGATCGTTAATAGAATAATAGAGAAGTAAAAGTTTATCGATTACGCACTTCAAATAAACTATAATAGCGATCGAAATTACTATATTATAATCGATATCCCGCAATTCGTAATCAATAAAATTTCACAGAAGCTACAATTTCCGACGTATACGACAATACGTTGAAAATGTATTTCGATTCGCAATTTCTTGTTGGCAACGCTCCTATAATCCTACAAGGTAAGAAACAGCTGGGACCTGTCTCAAAGAAAATTATGTTATCGTCGTATTATATTAAAATTATGCGCTAAAAGAAGATTTTAGAATAGGAAATAAACTCTCAGTTTTGATTAGTCCAAAGTAAGCTTACTACACTTAACCCATCATATTTTTTTACTTATTAGTAGCTAGTGCTTGACAAAAAACCACAAACCTGGTGGTAAGCTGGTAAGTGGTGATGCAGCCCTAGATGGTAAATCACACTGTCTTAGCGTAACGAAAGCCTATTCACTCTTGCATCGAAGACGCCCAGATTGTTTTCGAACAGAAAGACAGGCGCCGAAAAATTATTCCACTCCTTTGTTGTAAACAAAAAAATGAAGCAAACCGTATGTCTAAAATATCAACAGCAAGGGGTGAAGACTTGCCAACCGTCTAGTTGTCCAATGGTGGACAGGAGGCAGGCATGCAATTCCTGCGCAAACATATAATCATCATTGAAAGTAATATCAAACCTATTGTTGGACAAACGCCTTAACAATACGGGAACATCCCATGTGGGCATAAGAATTTACAGTGTAAGAATATCCACTACCCCATATCGTCCCGTGGGTTCTATAAGAGAAGAGAGAGTGAAACAGAAACATGAGAAGGATCGCAGCATCTTCCTTATAAGAACTCAAAATTATATAAAACTGCGGTTGTCAACCCGCTTGCCAAACATGGCAACTACAACAAATCCTCCCAATATAAGGGAGAGTCTTATTTTCAGCAGTGTAATTTTATAGGCTGTAGTGTATCAGTTCGAATACTTACAGTTTCGAATAAGTAATTAGCGTGCTAACATGAAAAAGAAAGTTTGTCATCCTGTAAAATAAGTTAGGGAACAAAGAATTCTCATAAGTGATATTTTCTCGTTTTGTCTATTTTTCATGATCATAATCAACAGCCCGTAAAATACCACTGCCGGATAGACCTACCAGGTATAACACATTTAGGGAGGATTTATCACACTCGTCACGATTACCAGGCGCATTAGCCACCACAGCACTGCCTTGCTGATTGAACGCTGTTCTAGCTATTTTACATATGTCGTATAAAAGTTATATCGCCGTTTTTCGGAACAGTTTGGCTTTTTCCGTAGCCACCCCTTATGGCAATCACGGAGGGGTTTTATGATGTACATGATCAAAGTTAATAATATAAAAGTCTTCAATTGGTGTTTGAACTTTAACTTCAAAACAACTGTCATCCGTTGCTGTTGAGACCGTAATCAGTCATTAACAACGAGACCACAGTGTCATTTTCTCTCCCCTAACAGTACGAACTCAACAGGTAAATTAAGGCAGCCCATAAATAAAAAATACACTATATTGTGCTAATTTTATGCTTTCCATTTTAAATAAAACAGCTATTACTCCCGATTGGATCGAAAAGTTCCAATACAAAAGCTTAGAGATACTGTTCTCTGGAATGGACCAGATAAATATTACTCCTAGATAACATACAATATCAGTCAATCAAATAAAAGTCTAAAATAAAAGTCATAGTTAGTCCGGCTACCTTCAGTTTATGAATATTAATTTTTGGTCCGAATTACATACATTAATATGTTCGCAGACTGCAGACTTCCCAGATTGTTCAAGTACAAGATCGGCCCCACCATTACATTCAATTTGATAAACCACAAATCCTTGCAAAAGAACACCGAAATATAAGAATATAAGATACCGTCAAATATAAGAAATTCCGAAACTTTATTGGTATTCAAGAAACGTCTTAGAGATAACTACTTTGCATCCTGTTAATTAATATACAACATGTAACATAATTAACGCACTTTGAGAAAGTAGTTTGTTCAGAATCGTTTACTGAATCGATTCCTATTATTTTTAATATAGGTAATTTTTTATCCCAAAAATAACTAAAAGTACGTAAATTACAGTCACACTAAATCTGTAAAGTCAAAACAAACTGAAATGGACAGTAACTTAAGGCAGTAAGACTTTTAAGAGTGCAGTTTTATTTGTATAATTACTAATTCTGTCATTCAATAAAATAAAGAAAAATGAACTTTATTTCAAGCAAGTTAAAGTCTTTGTGTTCGTGGATTTGTACTGTGACCACAATATTCTTCCGGAATTAGTATAACTAATTTGATAAATAATCAGTGCATAAAAATGTTTAACTAAAAATTCAGTGTATTATGATTATAACATATTACACTAATTGGGGTGTCTGAGGGTGTGCGTTAATTACGTTACATATTTTATATTATTCTATTATATTAGTTTTAGTTTATATATATCACATGTAACTATCGTATTTATTATTATTATGTATTGATTTATTTTATTTTTATTTATTGTTTTATTTTATATAATTTACGTAACATTTTGTATATTATTTTTTTAGTAGTACTAATGTATGCACTAAGTTTGCAATTTCAATTTCAATATAATTTCCTTTATGGGTCTACTGGAAGATCTTTCAGCTAATTATGGAATAAGTGGAACCTTTGTACGAAATTACTATAAGACTGCTTCTGTATCTTGATGTGTGTACATAAAATAAATTAAAAAAATGTTCCTTGTCATATAACACTTTTAGAAATTAGAGGACCCTGTCTTGTCTGTCAAGGCTCGCTGAGCACTCAGCTTCGGGACTTAAGTAGGCTGTTACATCACGCCGCGATTCGTCTTCGCTATTTCAAAATAACCTCTGCTGACCTCTCATGCGATGATTAATACTTAAGGCGCTGACAAGACTCAAGTAGGCTTTTTAAAACAAATTTTAGCCCAATCTATACACTTTACGGCAGCAGTAAAATATATGTTAATCTTGAACGTATACACCATATAAAAGCGGTGTAAAATATCCCCTACGCAATATAGTTCCGTGGGCGTCGTAAGAAGCGACACGGTGAAACGAAAACAGGAGATGCGCAGTAGCATCTTTTTGACAACCCAAAATTATAAAAAATTGTGGTTGCCAACCAACCTGCTCATAGTGATAACTACGGTAAAATCCCCGCACAGAATACCCCTGTGAGGCAATCTATGGGCGCAGTCTAATTTCTTAACATTTTCTACTATGGAGGAGGCCTATGTTCAGCATCAGAATTTTATAGGCTCTAATGAATTGTAATTGAATATTTTATCCGAGAAAACTGGATATTGTTTCGAAAACAAGTTTTAAAAGTATTTTTGATTTGTTAAACTAACCTCTTAAAATGATCATCCAGCAAAAAAAAAACAGTTAAAAATATCAACTTAAGTTTGAATATGGAATAAAGTAAATTTTTTTTTATTTTCGATTATTGAACTATTTTTTTAGTAATTAATTGTTGCATCTTTTCTAATAGGTAAGTTCAAGCATTGTATCATTGCACTTCTCTTTCCTTTCTTTGAAATCGGTCAGTATTTAACTAAATAGCTGTAGTCAGCGTCGTAAGGGTTAATGTAATCTCAGTCTTTCATAATTAACTTATAAATCTTAAGTAAAGTAAAATTGATAGCTACCACGAAGCGACATTTGCAGTAGATACAAGAAGATTCAAGATTACGTAGCACGTATTTAAATAATCAGAAATGAAATCGTGATGAAGTCTTATTCGTGAAATAAACGTGACTGGAAACAGCAATTACATTTGACATTAATGTGTTCTACGAGGAGCAGCGAAAAGGTGTGAGACAACTTACGGCTGTTCCAACTGGAAGCGTATATTGCATGTGGGAATGAAGATTCCTTGTTATCCCACATTTTTAATGGTTAGGGGTTAAAAATATATATATATATGTGTGTGTATGTATTGATAAAAAAAAGATTTTTATACTTTAATACTAGGGACAAACACAAGCTTGTAGTGCCAGTTACTAGACTCAACACAATTCAGAGTTACTCGTTTATAAAATTAACAACAAACCGCTGTGAACAGCTATATCATGTTGCCACTTAGCGATCAGCCACCGCAGAGTCTATTTTACCTTTGAATGCCTCGTATAGAGGCGAAACACGTGTCGTATTATCGTCGGTGGTGTGTCTTTTCTAGTGCAGTAGCGATGGGAGTAGTGGTGCTAGGATTAGTGGTGACGGGGATAGTGCACGCAATTGAAGGGGCACGGGTTGCGTTCTTAAAACCAGATAAAACACATCAATTTATTTCATTGAGCGGATTTAGGCAAGGTAATTTTTACCATCTTTAATTATAGTTTTTAGTATAGAAACCATTATGCTGGACTAGTTTTAAGTAATGATTATAAAATATACAAAGCAAGAAGATTTCAAGTTCATGTCATATTATAATTTTCATATAATATTAGAATAACAAACGAATTTCGCCCGTTTTTTCATACAAAATTGAAGTTAAAAGCGAACTAATTATGGACACTCACCACCAATTTAAAAAAAGGCTACATATGCGTTCCCACTTCTGAGGACTAAGTTGGAAGGGCCAGTTTTCAGTAAATAGCGTCTACACTCATCGTCCGGAATATGCTGGTATTCTGTGATTGGTCCTTCCCCGGTTGAGCCGACCCCTTCGTGCCTGCTACAAGTACTAGTTTAATTACTTTACTCTTTTGTGTAGACTAAGTGTTTGCTTAAAAATTCAGTCTTCTTTTTCAAGCTTAAGAGTGGATTTTTTAAATTTACATAGGTCTACCCCCGAAGTATAACATATTAAATAAAATAAAAATAATTTAAATCGATTCAGCAGTTTCTGAGAAATGGGTGAACATATGTAGAGTCCTTAACTTCTGCCTACACCCTCTGAGTGAGAGGCGTGAGTGTATATGTATATAAAAAAGCATGCGTGCCGAATATAGAAACTAGTTTTTAGAATTCAGTTAGTACACAATGTCAACTTTAAAGAGGATACGTGAGAGAAAACTTGCTTAAAGCGAAAACTCATGGACTGTTCAGATATCTAGTGCTGTAACTTTAATATTGGTTTTATTTGAAAACTTCGATAAAGAACTTTAAGTCCAACTTCTCTTGTGTTTAAATTTTACTTCATGAGAGTTTTGTAGTGAATTTTCTCAGTGCCTACTATTAGTGATTTTTATAGACGCTAAATATAATTTCTTTAAAAATATTATAGTGATTGAATCATTAAAATATATGAGATGGCCAAAATGTGCCCCAAGCTGTACAAAAATAAGGCTATTGCTGTTAATTTGAATAAAATAAAAAAGAATTTTTAACAACTATTAACATTTCATAGAAGCGATTGAAAAATAATCAAGTTTAAAAGTATTTAAAGTGATTTCTTCTTTTTAAGGTCACTCTAAAGCACCTTTAATGTGGCCATATAATACTTAAAACCATCAGAGTAAGGAAAAACAATAGCTAAACTCATAAAAATATTTATGATATCTTATGTATAAAAACAAGCCTTCAATTAATGAATTAATACATCAAAATAATGAAAATACACTAAAGGATAGGATTTTATTTATTTGTTTAATTCAGCAACAGCTTAAACATATAGTTTTACATTATAGGATAGGGTTATTTTACTTTACGTACTTGCAGCACTAAATCCGTTCATCAAGCATCAAAACAGTCAGTGTCAATGTCAGACTTGATCTGATTCACGTCTACCGACTTACGCGCCGTTTTTGGTATATGATATATGTACGCTTTTCCTTCGTATCTGTATTTTATCTTATTTTACTTTTATTTAATAAATGCCGTAGCCCCACGCAAGTGCTTCACTAATTATAAACGGTGTAATACGTAAGTTTAATTACTTTCTGTCTAATATACTTCGATCAATAATAGTTATGTTACATAAAATAGTTACGAATAATAATTTTAAAGACTGAAAAAAAAACGCGAGTTAATGTGTTGTTGCTTAGACGAGTATATTCAAAAATTGTGTTGCATACTATCCGTAATTGAAGTGAATATCTAATTGAGTAGTGCAATCTAAGTAAAACTTTATATTTGTTCTAAATGTAGAACACATTCAACTTAATTTTGTTTTAATTTGGGCAATATAAATATTTGCTATAGAAAATATCAGAATACCGACCTAATTAATATCCCGTTGTGACAGTGTTCAAGTAAACGCGAAAGCGACACGATTTGCACGGCGCTTGCGATCTTTTGGCTAATGCCCTTTCTTACCGACACATTATATTAATTCCTGAATAATTGAAGATTAATATTGCTTACTGTTAAGTATATAAGTGGTGCATGGCTATTTTTTACATGTTATATTAATTATTTAATGTACTGAATATTAATTATGTTGCGATCTCCAACCACAACTTACTCTTCAAGCCCAAATTTAATGTGTGAATCAGAGCAGAATCCAACAAAGCAAAGACAACAAGAAAGCGAAAGCAGCCTGATTGTGAACTTATGCAAGGTATTATTGTTATTAGATCGGATTTAAAAAGTGCTCTTTCAGAGTTTAGCCGCGATCTGGATTCAAAGTTGGAAAAAACTAACGAAAATATTTATAATATAAGAACATATCTCGATTCTTTTACGACGGAAATGAGAAAAGAAATAAATCAGTTACGTTTAGAAAATTCTACATTGAAAACGCAAATTTCGGAATTGACTAGTGAAGTTGAAAACTTGCAACAGTCCTTACAGTTTTCAGACGCCGAGCATTCTAATCTCAAGAAGAGTTTCGTTGAAATTACCACTGTATCCCATGCTACTAATAAAAACAATGCCATATTGTTGCTAAAGGAAAAAATTGACAATATAGAACAACAAGTAAGACAGTGTAATTTAGAGATTTCTAATGTTCTTGAAAAGAAAGTCTGAGGATCTTCTTGCCTTATTAGAGACCATTGGCAAAATAGTTAACTGTACTATAGTGCAAAAGGACATTATATCTGTTCACCGTGTACCCCACGCCCATAAAGAAAATAGGAGGCCTAGGAATATTATCGTCAAGCTTACGTCCCGCACGCTTCGCGATAACATCTTGAGTGCATCTCGTCTACATAAAGGTTTAACGTCGAATCAACTGGGAATACAGGGAAGTTCTTACACTCTTTATATGAGTGAGCACCTTACATTAAAAAACAAAAAGCTGTTTCGTGAGGTCAGAGATTTGGCTAAACAAAAGAATTTTAAATACAACTGGGTCAAACACGCCACTATACTTGTTCGAAAATCAGATAAATCAGCAGTGTTTGCTATATGTAGTTCGAATGACCTACACAAAATTCAATCCCATACCAGTTCTTCAACATAAGACTCAAGATATTTAAGTGTTAATATTAAATATTATTATCATTCTATAGGTTTAGTTATTTTCTTTTTTTCGGAATAGATTGATTTTCTCTTATAAATCTGTTTTTTTTTAAAGGATATAAACCGCATAAACGGTACAGGTCACGTACCTGATAATCAGAATTACCAAACGGTATTCGCTGAAGGTCATATAGGTCTGCGCACCAACCTCGGCACATCCCGATGAGGAGGTGGAGGAAATGTATGAGGATATTTCTAGAGCCATGCATTCCTCCAAAACCCACTACACGGTGTTAATGGGAGACTTCAACGCTAAAATAGGCACAAGAGAAGGCGGTGAGCTGAAGTTAGGGAAATTTGGAGTAGGGCAACGGAACCGTAGGGGCCAGCAGCTGGCTGACTTTGTGGAGAAAGAGGGACTATTTATGATGAACTCTTTCTTCCAGAAGCGGCCCCACAGGAAGTGGACCTGGTCGAGCCCCGACGGTTCGACAAAAAATGAGATTGAGTTCATTATGACGACCAGACGCCAACTGTTTAGTGATGTCTCAGTGATCGCTAGGGTGAAAACCGGCAGCGATCACCGAATGGTTAGAGGCACACTGAACCTAAACGATAAGTTGAGAGGTCTCGTCTAATGAAGTCAACGCTCCGTCCCCCTCGTGCTCTAATCCAGAATCCCGAGACTTTTCAGCTCGAGTTACGTAACCGCTTTCAGTGCCTAGAAGATTGCAATGCAGTGGACGATATGAATGACAAGCTCGTGGAAACTGTCCATGCGGTCGGAGCTAAGTCCTGCAAGACCCGCCGCAGAAGAACACAAAAACTCTCCGATAACAATCTTAATCTCATGGCTGTTAGACAGGAGATGAGGTTGCAATCGTCAACAGATTTGACAGCATACAGGCAACTGAACAGACAGATCTCCAAATGCATGCGGCAAGACTTACGCAACTTTAATACTGCTCGTATTAAAGAAGCTATCGAGCGGAACCAGGGCTCCAAAGTCTTTGCCAGAGATCTGTCTTAAATTGCCAGAAAGAGCCAACTGTCAAAGCTGAAGACTGAGTGTGGCAGCATCGTTTCCGGGACACCTGAGATTTTGAGTGAGATTGGCAGCTGTACATATCATCGTTGGAGCCACACGCAAGTGTGAGTAACGATCCAAGAGCAAGTCTTATCCGACACTATTCCGATGATATCCCGGACGTCAGTCTGAGCGAGATTAGAATGGCTCTCCAGCACCTTAAAAACGGCAGGGCCCCCTGGCGAGGATGAAATTACAGCGGAGTTTCTGAAAGCGGGTGGAACACCGGTACTTGAAGTCCTTCAGGGGCTCTTCAATTCCGTCCTCCATGGTGGCACTACTCCGGAGGCGTGGAGCAGAAGTGCGGTGGTCTTGTTCTTTAAGAAAGGCGACAACGCTTTCTTGAAGAACTACAGACCGATTTCCCTTCTGAGCCGCGTCTACGTGCTGTTTTCGAGAGTCATTACGAATCGTCTCGCACGCAGACTCGACGACTTCCAGCCTCCCGAACAAGCCGGTTTCCGAAAAGGCTTCAGTACCATAGACCATATACATACCCTGGGGCAGCTTGTACAAAAGACCGAAGAGTACAATCTGCTACTTTGCTTGGCGTATGTGGACTACGAGAAAGCCTTTGATTCCGTCGAAATTTGGGCGGTGCTACAGTCCCTTCAGCGGTGCCAAGTTGACTGTCGGTATATCGAGGAGCTGAAGTGTTTGTACAGTAGGGCTACGATGGCTATCCGAGTACAGAACCAGAGTTCGAAACCTATTCAACTGCAGAGAGGTGTAAGACAGGATGACGTTATATCCCCGAAACTCTTCACCGCTGCGTTGGAAGACGTTTTCAAGTTACTGGACTGGAAAGGATACGGTATTAACATCAATGGCGAGTACATCACTCACCTTCGATTTGCCGACGATATAGTCCATATGACAGAATCGCTGGAAGACCTTAGCACTATGCTCAATGACCTCAATGGTTTCTCCCAACGGATAGGTCTTAAGATGAACATGGACAAAACAAAGATTATGTTCAATGTCCATGTCACACCTATGCCGGTAGTTGTGGGGAGCACTATGCTCGAAGTTGTTGACGAGTACGTTTACCTGGGACAAATAGTCCGACTAGGTAAGTCCAACTTCGACCGAGAGGTCAATCGACGGATTCAACTCGGCTGGGCAGCATTCGGGAAATTACGACACATCTTCTCGTCAGGTATACCTCAATCTCTGAAAACTAAAGTGTACAACCAGTGCGTGTTGCCAGTGATGACTTACGGATCAGAGACGTGGTCCTTCACTGCTGGCCGTATGAGGACACTCAAGGTCGCTCAGCGAGCTATGGAGAGGGCTATGCTCGGAGTTTCTCTGCGTGATAGACTCAGAAATGAGGATATCCGCAGTAAAACCAGAGTGACCGACATAGCCCAACGGATTAGTAAGCTGAAGTGGCAATGGGCCGGCCATATAGCTCGAAGAACCGATAACCGATGGGGAAGAAAGGTTCTCGAGTGGCAGTTTCGTACCGGTAGGCGTAGTGTAGGGCGACCCCCCACTAAATGGAGTGACGACCTGATAAAACATGCAGGAAGTCGATGGATGCAGGCGGCTCAGGACCGTGCATTGTGGCATTACTTGGGGGACACCTATGTTCAGCAGTGGACTTGTGAAGGGCTGTAATGATGATAATGATGAATAAACATAACTTTATTCACATTTTTAGCAATACCGTAGAATTAATAATACATTTTCAGCTGAAGGCTATGTTAATAAATTGTAAATTACTTTTTTGTTTTTTTTTTTATTGTATAAAGGGTTGTTTTTGATTTTCTCTCATATATCTGTTTCATTTATGTGAAAAATTTTACTTTTAAAACTTATTTAGTTATACTATAGAATATATAATATATTTTAAGTTTAAGGCTAGACCAATAAATTGTAAATTATAATAAGTGCTTATAAAACATCCATTACATTCTCTGTTTGTGACAATATTAATTTAAAATAAAAAATAAGTGCTTAACTAACGATTTAGTAATCGTAAGAAAGGTAATAATATACGATGGATACAATGGGCAATATTTGTATTTATTATCAAAACTGCAGAGGTTTACGTACAAAATTACACACGTTATATATGAATATTCTTAGTAACTGTTACGATATTATAGTATTAACGGAAACCTGGCTTACCTCTGACATATGTGGTAATGAATTTATAGACCAACGTTATGTTGTATTTCGTTGTGATTGTGACCGCATCTTAAGTAATAAATCTGATGGTGGGGGTGTGCTGATGGCTGTCCTGCAAACCCTAAAGCCAACATTATGCTCATTGTCCAATGAAACAAGTTTGTCTAAATATCTAGAACATGTTTTAATTTCTTTCTACAGCTCTGATAGTAAAACTAAACATATCATTAGTGCCGCCTATTTACCGCCTAATCTTGATAAGGCAATATTTGAATTGCATCTGAATACGATTCAAAATATAAATGCAGATTCTCAATTTGATAATTTCTATGTACTGGGTGACTACAACTTACCTGATGTTGATTGTATCCTTAGTGGTAATGGGCAGGGATTAGTTTGTACTGGTACATCATCTACTTGCTTACAAATGAATTGTCTCCTATCCTTTTTAAATGCTTTACAATTCAATACTTTTCGAAACTCTAAACACAAAATTTTAGACTTGTTTATCTCGAATAAATAGTGTTCTGTGCTACTACCTCAAGATACTTTAATATGGGTAGATGATTATGATCCACCATTTTGCGCTTTTATTCCTATTTAAAGTAAAATTTCCTCTATAAAACGCTGCCCAAACCACAAATATAATTATCATAAGGCAAATTATGAATTAATTAACTCTAGATTGAAGAACATTGATTGGGAACAGTTACTTTGCCTACTCTTGTTAGAACAAGCTACAAATACTTTTTACGAAATTATAAATGGAATTGTTAAAGAGCTTATACCACTCTCCGTATCAAGACCACCAAAATATCCTAAGTGGTTTTCACCTTCTTTAATTCATATCTTTAAAAGTAAAAAGAAGGCATGGGCTAAATGGAAAAAAATACAATGACATAGCAGATTATGAAACATTGGACATCTAACAGTGGTAGAGCCACGCGGCAGCTTTGCTGTCGCACGTATGGGCCGGCTCAAACCGGGGTGGTACCACGACCTCACAGAATACCGGCGTGAAGTGGGCTTCTTCTCGGGAGTGCAGTCGGAGGCCCAATTCCCCCCCCCCCATCAACATGGTAGCGGAATTAAATGATAGACTACCCCAGGAGGGTACCAGCACCCCTGGAGAATCCCTCGCTGAGCATCCACGACCATGTTTCTCCACTTCTGAGCGTGGGTGCTCAGGCCGCCCCCGCGTATTCTGGGGGGGGCAATATTCCGCTCAAGACTAAAACTGCTCGGGGCAAACGGAGCAACAAGACCAAGGCAACCCCTGCCACGCTGTCCGTGAATTTCTGCAATATCAGGGGACTTCACTCTAACCTAAACGCCGTCCACTACCATCTCGAGACGGCGAGGCTGGCTCTGCTCTTTCTGACCGAGACGCAGGTGTCCTCTCCGGCTGATGCCTCGTATCTCTCCTGTCCGGGGTACAAACTGGAACACTCCTTTGTGCCTCGGGCTGGAGTTTGCGTTTACGTCAGAGAGGACATCTGTTCTCGACGCCTCCGCAGACTTGAAGGTTCGGACCTGTCCATCCTTTGGCTATGCGTAGACAGCGACGACCATCCGCGCGTCTACGGGTGCCTCTATAGGTCCCATAGCGGTAATTCCGAAACAGACCGACTCTTCGACCACGTCCAAATGGCTGCAGATTCGTTGCTACAGCAGATCCCCTCCGCAGAGATCGTGATCCTCGGCGACTTTAACGCCCATCACGCCGAATGGCTCAGTTCACGTTTAACCGATCATGCGGGGAGATCTGTTCATGATTTTGCCTTGGCATATGGTCTGACACAACTGGTTACTTCGCCTACGCGGATTCCAGATGTGGAGGATCATGCACCTTCCCTGTTGGACCTTCTGCTGACCTCTCACCCGGACGGATATCAGATTTCCGTCGACGCCCTTTTAGGCTCCTCGGACCATTGTCTTGTCCGGAGTGTGGTGCCTCTCACGCTGAAATCGCGGTTGCATTCTGCAGGCTGCCGCCGTGTTTGGCACTGTAGGTCAGCCGATTGGGATGGGATGCGGTCTTTCTTTGCATCCTACCCTTGGGGACGGGTTTGCTTCTCGCCGGATGATCCCAACGTTGTTTCGGATTCTGTCGCTGATGTGGTACTTCAGGGTATGGAACTTTTTATTCCCTCCTCTGTGGTGCCCATTGGAGGCAATCTCAGCCATGGTTTGGTCGCTCCTGTAAAATAGCATCATGCTATAAGCAGGAGTGCTACCGAGCCTGGGCTGACGCATCAGCGTCCAGGGATGTAAACACCAGCGCTCTAAAAAAGAAGTATAATTCCGCCTTTAAGTCCTTCAAAAGAGTCATTGCCTTGGCAGAGTCAGAGCACATAGGCAGAATTGGCGAGAGACTACTTCGTCTTCCTTTTGGAACCCGTGCATTCTGGTCTCTCGCCAAGGCTGTCCAGGGGAATTTCTGTCAGCCATCTCTTCCATCTCTGCACAGGGAGGACGACTCACTGGCCCACACCGCAAAGGAGAAAGCCGATCTTCTAGGCTCTTTCTTTGCGTCTAACTCGACTCTCGATGACGGGGTGAGTACGCCGCCGACCATCCCGCGGTGTGAGTGCTCCATGCCGGAATTGCAGTTCACTCAGCGCTCGGTTCGCAAAGCACTCCTCTCCCTGGACATCCATAAGTCGAGTGGGCCTGATGGAATCCCCCCAATTGTGCTGAGGACGTGTGCTCCAGAGTTGGCACCGGTTTTAACGCGTCTTTTCCGGTACTTCTACTCCCTAGGCGTAGTCCCAAAATCATGGAAGACGGCTTTCGTCCACCCGATCCCTAAAAAAGGTGACCGCTCAGACCCGTCCAACTACCGGCCTATCGCCATCACCTCCTTGTTCTCCAAAACAATGGAGTCCATTGTAAACTGCCAGCTCATGAGGTACCTTGAGGATCACCAGCTGATTAGTGACCGCCAATACGGTTTTCGCCGTGGTAGGTCAGCTGGTGATCTTCTGGTCTATCTAACTCACAGATGGGCGGAGGCAGTAGAGTCCAAGGGGGAGGCATTGGCCGTTAGTTTGGACATTGCGAAGGCCTTCGATCGGGTTTGGCACAAAGCGCTTCTTTCGAAGCTCCCTTCCTATGGGCTTCCCGAGAAATTGTGCGATTGGATCACCAGCTTTCTTGCAGATCGGAGCATCAAGGTCGTTGTAGACGGTGCAAGCTCCGATTGCAAGCTTATTAATGCTGGTGTTCCACAGGGCTGCGTGCTATCGCCAACGCTGTTTCTTCTGCATATCAATGATATGTTGCAAACCCGTAGCATTCATTGCTTTGCGGATGACAGCACTGGTGATGCTCTTTACACCGGCCGAGCCAATATTTCTCGGGAAAACGTCTCTGAGTGCCGGGACAAACTTATGTCTGAAGTCGAGTCTCTGCTGGACAGAGTCTCGGATTGGGGGCGACTAAATCTAGTCCAGTTTAACCCCCAGAAGACACAAGTTTGCGCGTTAACCGCTAAAAAGAACCCCTTTGTCGTATCCCCTCAGTTTCAAGGCACTCCCCTTGTTGCCTCAGCCAGTATCGGAATCCTCGGCGTCGACATATCGAGTGACGTGCAGTTTCGTGGTCACTTGGAAGGGAAGGCCAAATTGGCCTCTAAAAAGCTTGGCGTGCTCAGCAGAGCGGGACAGTATTTCATGCCGGCACACCGCTTGCAACTTTACAAGGCGCAGGTTCGGCCGCTCATGTAATACTGTTCCCATCTCTGGGCTGGGGCTCCCCAGTACCAGCTCCTTCCACTTGACCGCATCCAGCGCAGAGCGGCTCGAATCGTCGACGACCGAGTGCTTTCCGATCGGCTCGATTCACTGGCGCTGCGAAGAGATGTTGCATCTCTTTGCGTATTCTATCGCATCTATCACGGGGAGTGCTCTGAGGAATTGTTCGGATTAATCCCAGCCGCCAAATTTCGTGAACGCACTACACGGCAAACGTCCCGATACCATCCACACCATCTGGATGCTTGGCGGTCCACCACTGTACGTTTCAAAAGGAGTTTTCTTCCGCGTACAACCTCTCTGTGGAATAATTTACCACCGGTGATTTTTCCGGACCGATACGACCTGGGGACCTTCAAGAAAAGAGCTTACTCCTTTCTAAAGGGCCGGCAACGCACCTGCAATTCCCCTGGTGTTGCGGTTGATCATGGGCGGCGGTAGTCACTTAACATCAGGTGAGCCACATGCTCGTTTGCCCCCCTCTTCTATAAAAAAAAAATTCTATGTTTAGATCAAGATTTCGTGACCAGTGCAAAAAAGCATATGATAAATATATGGAATCACTTGAGGATGTTGTTCCTCATAATATAAAATATTTTTGGACTTTTGTATCTCATAATAGAGCCTACCTCGACAGGTTTTCCTTCAAATATGATTTTTAAAAGCAAGTCTTCGTGCGATCCTGATGAAATTTGTAACATGTTCTCACCTTTTACCTTTTTTCAATCTGTTTACGAAGCTTCAACTTTATGTCTAGATATGTGGACGCCACCAACTAACTTTGCTGATAATGGTGTTCTAATAAATGAACTAAATTTTAACATTGACAAGGTTAAAAATTCTATAAAATCTTTAGATATCACCAAAGGGGCTGGGCCTGATGGTCTTCCCGCAATATTTCTTTCTCGAACCAAAGATATGTGTGCCTCTGCGTATTTTGTTTAATAAATGCATGCGAGAGGGAACTTTTCCTAATATCTGGAAGCGTGCTAATGTCGTTCCCGTACATAAAAATGGGTCAAAGGATAACATTGAAAACTATCGTCCAATTTCAATCTTATGTACTGCATCAAAACTTTGTGAAAGATTAGTACATAATGAAATCCGTCCAATTTTTCATAACACTATCCTACCAGAGTAACATGGCTTCGTTAAACAAAGATCAACTATAACTAACTTGACCCTCTTTGTTGGTGAGCTATTTTTTAACACTTAAATACTAATAATTGAATTCAAAAACGATACTGTATACACAGATTTCCAGAAAGCGTTTGACAAAGTTGACCATGAACTACTTCTTAAAAAAAAATAGCATTTAATGGAATAAGAGGCAATCTATTAAGGTGGTTTTCTTCATATATTTTAAATAGGACCCAGACAGTTGTTGTAAATGGCCACTGTTCCAATACAATAACAGTAACATCTGGTGTGCCGCAGGGATCTATCCTTGGTCCGTTGCTCTTCATCCTCTTTATAAATGACATAAACGAATGTTTTAAGCACTCAAAATTTTTATTATATGCTGATGATCTGAAAGTTTATAAAAATATACAAAATCTAAATGATTGTTTACTTTTTCAAGAAGATCTTAAGAACTTGAGTTTGTATTGTCTAAAAAATAAACTATATCTTAGTATCCCAAAGTGTCTAACAATATCTTTTACAAAAACCAAAAAGTGGTTAAATTCAACTACACTCTCTGTGACAAACTGTTGCATAGAGCCTCTTTTGTTCGAGATCTTGGTGTAATTTTGGACCAAAAACTCCACTTTTATTTACATTTAGAAAAAAATTATAATCAAAGCATATCAACTTTATGGTCTTGTCATGAGATCATCAAACAAATTCAAAAAGTCTTCAACATATTTGTATTTGCTTAAGTCCTTGATTCAGCCGCAATTAAAATACGCTTGTTTGTTATATGTGGCCCCAACTATGCAAAATATAGTGAAGTCATAGAAAGAGTTCAAAACAAGTTTTTACGCACCATGCATTATTGTATTAAATATTTTACCCTTTCATATGATAAACTTCGTGTTAAATATAATTTAGTCACAATGAGATAGAGACGTTTACTATTGCAAGCTATGTTTTTGCTTAATATTTTTCATAATAAATTTGATTGCCCAGCGCTTTTAAACCAGATTTAAATTTAAAAATTATATAGATTTAATAGATTAAAATATATAGATTAAGATTAAGACGATGTGTGTTCGCCGTTAGAGCTTGCCGTACTAATGCCGGCAGACGCATACCACGGCGACTGTTGATGTCAGTATATAATGATAAGTTTTTAGATATAGATATTTTTGCAACATCTTTATCCAAGGCCAAAAAACAACTACTGTTACACTTAAAATAACATATATGTTATGATTTTTTCTTTATTAATATGTTACTTTTACTATGTATAAATATGTTGTATAAGTTTAATTTTGTTTGTACTAAGCAAAACTAATTAAGACGTGGATAACGTAGTTGATTATACAATTAACCATTCAAATTCTAATTTAAACTTCTGTTCTTTGTAATATATATTGTACTATTGTTTGTTGTCCTAAATAAATTTAAAAAAAAACTGCTGTCCTTGTTGTAACCAGTTAGGATTCATCCTAATTATCTTTGATATACATTAACCTACATAACACTCTTGAATGGGAACTTTATTATAATATCTACATTGTGTAATAATGATAAAAACTGACTGCCAAAATTAACTTTTTTAAATCTTCATAACTTTTGTCCACTACTGCGTAGCTACATGTACTTTTATAATTCTTTATATAGAAGATATGTACTTTCAAATGACATAGATTTCATCTCTGTACGGTCTGGGGCACAAGTTCATTCAATTTTTGACCATCTGCTTTATCCTTATTATATAATTATTGAGCTATTTAATAAATAATAAAAAATAGAATGAAACAGAAATAAAAATATGTTATTCTACCACAAAGTATTTTTAAAATTTGTATCTTCTATAGTACCAACCGGTGCGAGACCATAAGTCATATCTCATTTATGGTATACTTACTTATACTTAGGTACAACTTACATGTCACTTGTCTCACTTCTTGCGTAAGAACTTTTTGAAACTATGCAATATTTAAATCTATTCAGTTTATTTTAGTACTAACAGAAGCAAAAGATAAGTTAACAATAAAGTTTCAAGATTGGTTCTTCTTATTTTCATTGAGTCCGTGAATGTCCATAGCTGAACTTGCGACTTGTTTGACATAAGCGAGATGGTTATATTGCCATCTCTTCCACGTCATTTTCATCTCTTTTGCTTTACTATTTTTTAGAACACCAGTTGTTACATCTTACGATACCAACAGGACGAAATGGGTTGTTGAATTCTCTTACCCTTCCACTACACGGCCAATACATCATAGGTTTATTATCATCATCATTACAACATATTACAAGTCCACGATACTGAGCTACCTGTATCCATCGGCTTCCTGTATCTCTTACCAGGTCGTCACTCCATCTAGCGAGGTGCCACTCTATACTTTGCTAACCAGTAAAAGTTTACCTTTCTTTCCTCGTTTCTTTAAGCACGTCTTTATATATTTCACAGAATGCCAGCGTAAAATAGCAGCCTAATGCTGCTGTGTTTTGTATATTAAAGTTTAGATAACTGGAGACTCTTTTTACTGTAAACAAGGCATTCCATCCTAGTCCTAAGGGGTGACAACGTATCTGCAGTTTAATTCTTAATCGAAGATAAATGTAGTATCTATGGACCACAGCCTTCACTTGCTACTTTGTTTCTTCTGAGCACATCCTCATTTCGAAGTATTGATTACATTATTATAAAATATGGTTGCAGTGAATATTTTGACAAGGAAAGCCTGCGTAGTTAGCGCTTCATATTGAAATCTATCTGGAAAATGATGCTCGTTTTAGAGCCACACTGTAGCGTAAAATAGCTGCAGCAGTGATAGGTCAGCACGACCGAAGATGGACTACGCTCACACAAATTACCAGCGTAAAATAGCAGCAAAAGGGTGCTTTGTTTCGGAACCGTACGGAACCGGATGAAACGGAGACCCTTTTTTATTAGTAACGAAGCATTTCTTCGTAGCCCTCATGGGTTTCAACGCATTTGCGTATTGATTTCAAGGCGTTTGTATTCTGATTCTTAATCGAAAATACAAGAGGGATGTCTATGAATCGCAAAATCTACTTATCATCAGGTGGACTTCGTGCTAGTTTGTCACATTTAATTATTTGAAAAAAAAAATTAGGACAGATCGACATGTAAGTCTACTAAAATATTTAATGAATCCTGTTAATTTATTGCAGATACGTCGATCATGTTCTGGAACTTAAAGCACGTGCGAAGAAGTTATAACTAAAAAGAATGTGCCAACTGTTTTACTTGCTTAACACGTTGTAAAAGGCGACTAATGGGATTTTGGGTTTGTGATTTTGTAGACGATATGCTAACCACATATTACTACTTTCACAATTTTCTATATAAAACCATATTTTTGGCTAAATGTGCTCTTTCGGCTCTGCATAGACCTTTGGGAATTAAGGACATGACGGTATGTAGATAAGGCATTTTAAATGTTATTTAAAAATATTATTTCACCCTAAGCACAAAACTATATTCCCTTAAGTTGACTTCACTTACATAAAACTAAAAAGTTAAGTATGTGCATAACAAAAGAAACGATCATGATGAAAGCATATAATTACGTTTTACTATTTGGTATCTTATACGTGGTAGAGCCATGCTGCAGTTATATTAGTACTATAGTTTTAGCACAAATGGTTCGGCTCGGCCGGGGAAGGACCACGCTCTCACAGAATTCCAGCGTAAACTAGCAGCTTAATGCTGCTGTGTTTCGAATGGTGAGTGTAAAGAACCGGAGACCCTTTTTACTTGAAATGAGGCATTTCATCTTAGTCCTCACGGGTGACAACTCATCGGCATTTTGATTCATAATTGAGGATACATGTAGATGTCTATGGGCCACAGCAACCACTTATCATCAGGTGGAATGTGTCGTTTGTCACCCTATCCTATAAAAAAAATTTGGACCTAAGATCTACATTATATATAATTATGTACACTTAATGTATTTATTATATACAAGGTATATATTCTATTGATCTATCTATCTACAACAACCTATGAAAGTCCACTGCTGATTGCCTCATAGGGCGGATTTTGTTGCTACGTTTAAAATCAAATACGGTTGGCAACTTTATTTTTCCCTACATCTGTTATCAGGAAGATGCCGCTGAATATCTCCAGTTTTAGTTTCCTTCAATCGCCTCTTACCATACCGACGGGACGATATGGGGTAGTGGGTATTCTTACATCGATACTACACGGTCACATATAGCTATAGACATTTCAAGGACTAGTAAAGTTTCCCAAAAGCATTGCAGGAACAGTTTATTGGAGTTCCAGTCGGCGTTAGTTTCACGTTGAAGCCCCTTATGGCTGCTGCTCGTGAGTCGTCTCGCTCAGAAATTGACCTCATTTACCCTTAATACTAACGTCAATTGGTAGGATAATGCTGCTGTGTAGCAAGTGGTACAAACATGAATTAATTGTGTAGGTATCTACGTGCAACATACTTACCATCAGCTTAACTGCGTGCTTATTTGTCAGTGTAATGTATATACATCGGCAAAAATCTTTCTATAAAATACTGGTTATAATTTTAGAGAAAAACATCGTCGGGAAGCGTACCATATATTTGTAAGGAATCTAATGCTTACTGTAACTAAAATTTCGAACTAAATAAATTAATTAATTAAAAACTATCAAAATTAAAATAATACGCACCCAATTAGTAGTATTTATTGATAGATCAATTACATAATATGATAATGTAAAAAAAATTGTAGTGCTGTAGGCTTTTATTCTATTCACCCGTTATACCCTATTTTTTTCCAGACGATAAAAAGAATAATGCAGTATATTATTGCACTTAATACATAATAGATGCAAGAACTTCCCCCCTTTACTTCTTTCATCTACTGTTTTTTCATAGCATTCTCATAGATCGGATTCGAATCATTAATAAAGAATAAAATCAATTTGTACCAAAAACTTACCGCAAAAAAATTAAACACGGTTATCATTATAAAAATTATTACTCACAGTTTGCTACCTGCTATTATATAGCAACATTGTAATATGATAACAGCTATCTGTTTTGTTTTCATTCTTGGGAACTACTTGACTACTAACTTAACTTACGTAATTTAATATCTTTGTGACTTCCAAAATACAACATAATGAAAATGAAAAATTGGTAAATAAAACTCAATTATGCAAAACAATTTATCGTGTAAAACGCTCGTCTCCTCAAAATTTTGAATTTAATTACGTCCTTGAAGATCATTTTCTTAATATCATTTTACTTTTATTATTTCAGTTACTAAGTTTGTTTGTTAATGATAAACAGGCGAGCGTAAATGAGAAAAATACATAATACTTAGTTTTATTTCTGTACAACTTTGATTTGTATAGCATCCTTAGTTTAAAAGGAATTGACGCTTTAGAATTCTTTAAATTTGTGATATAAAGTATTTAACTTGTCTTTTTCCTGTAACGAAACGTATTTAGGTGTGTAGACTGTAGAAAGGTATATAGGTATGACGTCCTTCGCATGAGCTTATGAGTGTATAGAATTATTATTATAAATTTCGAGATTGACGATTCGATAAGACCAAAACATTCTACAGTAATAGAGTAACACGTTCTTTATTACTAACAGGTGTTCTATTAGTTACTTAATATGAGTCATGTACTAATATTACCACCTTTATACACTGAATCTATTGCAAGTTAGCTGAAGATTTTCTGGTATCATAGATGGGCTTTGGGCGTTAGTTTCGATCAGGTTTCGCACAAAGCACTTCTTTCAAAGGTTAATTTCTATGAGCTTCCCGAGAAATTGTGCATTTGGTTCACCAGTTTTCCTACAGATCGCAGCATCAATATCGTAATAGACAGGGCATGATCCGACTACATGCGTATCATGCCACTGGTGTTCCACAATAAATATAGAACCAGGAAAGTTTTAGAAGGAAAAATATTTCAGCCTAGTGTTAAAAACTACTATGGTAAAAGATGTACAAATTATTTCATACCGAAGCTTTTTAATTAAAGAGACTGGCTAAGGCAAGGTAGACCTGATTGTAAATTTGCAATTAAAAAGAAACTTGGGAATTATTTTTTTGATAAATTGTAGACGCATGATAGCGTATTTGACAATCTGGAAAACTGATATTCGCTTGTCATATTTGAAAAACATATACGGTGTATACTTAGAATTTTTATTTCGTTACAATGTTATGTGAGTGGGGTGTTGTACTCGTATTTGGAATTGATAGAGTATGGAAGTGATAGCGTTTATATTTAAAAATACTGTTTTTGCTATAGTATGTGGGTTGTGTACTTATTTAATTATATAATAGCATATAAGAGTCTTCAACGCCACAAAAAAAGATGCATTTATTCGTTAACAAACTGTCTTTACAGTTTAGCGAAGTTATAAAATTATGTAATGTTTTTGTAAATGTTTTTAAAAAAGTAAAAAAATAGAAGCCGAACTGTGTCACAAATTCGAAACTTTTTTCAACCACTGCCGTAGAGTGATCGTTAACGGAGTGAACCAGTTGGTCGATTGCAAGTGGAACGGAGATGAAGGAAGTAAAGCGTCTAGTTTCTGAGCACACTTTTCAATTTGTAAAACTTTGACAGATTGAAAAGTGTTCAAGGCTGCAGTTTCAAGTGAACTTTTAAAGAAACTTTAGGTCAAACGTATTTGTAATTTTGTGTAAGTATTCAAACTGTTTTCCTTATGATTATGGGTAATTGTATCGCAAAAACTGTTTAGACTTAGATAAGCCTATCATAAATTACTTTAATTACTCACTCAATATGAACAAGTAATTCACTACAAATCGCTCACTAAATGTGAACAAGTAATGGTGGTGAATAATATTTTGTCGAATGAAAGTTGTGTCCAGGTGGAAAGAAAAAAGGAATTAAAGAATATTATAAACACAGACGAAAACAGCTACAGTGTATTAACCTCATGGATTAACCTATCATCAATCAAGACTCAATAGTACTCGGTCCTCAAAATGCAAATGCGTTGTCATCCCTAGGGACTAAGGCGATATTGCTCAGTACCAGAAAAAAGGGTCTCCGGTTCTCTTGAAATACCATACGAAACTTAGCAGCATTAAGCTGCTATTTTACATTGGTATTCTTCATTGTTCTAATATAAGAGTAGTCCTTCCCCGGCCGAGCCGATCCATTCTGACAAGTCTATAACGACCGACTAAATTATTTTGTTGACAGTGAAACCGTGTAGTAGCGGTATGAGAATATTTACTATCCAATATCGTCCCGTGGCTATCGTAAGGGGCGACTGAGGGGAAACTAAAACAGGAAATGGGCGGTAGTATTTTTCCGAAAACATCTCAACATTATAAAAACTGTGGTTGCCAACCCACCTACCAAGGGTAGCTACTATGGCGAAATTTTACCTATGAAACAATCTTTTTGAGAGATCTTTGTTTAGTAGTGGAATTTTATAGGCCTTAATGGATAGATGGCGCCTCGGGTTCGAGTTCCGTACGGAACAAGATTTTGTATATTCTTCAAATTATTGTTTTGCGTCACACATTCAGTGTTTATAAAGGTAAACTGCCTCCCGAAACAAGATAAAATCCGTTAACGTGTTATTCAAAAAAAGTGGTAAAATTAAAGATTTAGTACAACTGACTTCAGTATAAATAAAATGAAAACATCATCAATGTATTAGTAGTCGAATAAATACGCATTTTTAAAGATAACAAAAACTACTGGTCAGAACAACAAAAAAAAAAAAAATCTTCCAAAAAGAATGAAAACCCGAAAAAAAAAAAAAAAAAAAAAAAAAAAAAAAAATTTCACGTCAAGCCACTGCTGTGTGAAAATCGAATTCTCATTTTAGGCTAAGCTTTTTTATGTTTATAATGTCAGTTAACTACTTTTCATGTTAAAATTTAACTATATAGATGAAAAGTGAAAATACATGCGTATTTTTAATCAACATCATCATTACAGCACATCACATGGCCACTGCTGAACAAAGACTTCCTCCATAGTATCCCCCACCACTATCATCATCGTAAAAACCCATCACAAGTTTATCGAGTCTATGCATGTTACATACAACCACACCTAATCTAGTAGAAGGTGGCTTTTTAACTAATTAGCGCTTTATAGGACGGACTTAATAGACCAAGACTGCTACTTGGCAAAAATTTTCTTATCAGTCCTCTAGCGATTTTGCATAAAGACAAATCGTTAGCAAATCGAAGATGAGTTGGTGTTAATACCTTTCTGCCCTTTTCATTCCAAAAACTCAAAAACGTATTTGTGGAGCCATCTTACACCTAACAAATTACCACCAACACTATTCAAATTTCAATGTAATCAAAACCTTTTGACATTTCACATACGCGCGATGAAATTGGCAAATTTTACACTTCGGTCTTCTGTACAATTTGGGAATTATGTGGTCTATGGCTCTATGGTACTAAAACCTTTCATGGGCCTCTACCATTACAGAGAGAACAAACATTAATCACCAAGCTTTTCAGGGCGTATTTCAATAGCATTACCAGCTGTCTTGCACCTTTAACATTACTAATCGTCGCCGGTTAAACGTAACAGCGACACCCCTCTACGGGAGCCGTTAAACCTTTCTTACATTTCACTAATGCCTTATGTCACTCACAGGACAAATTTGGGTGTTGGATTCTCATAATATGTTGCGACTATACGGCAGTAAAAAAAATAAACACTTACGTAATTTAGATTTCAAATAAATGATAATAATAGTAATAATTTTATTTCAGATACAAGCTCCATACTTTGTTAGTAATAAATAATATAAACTTAAAATTAATGTTAATAAATATACAACTAAAAACTACAATGCTTATTTTATATTAAATATAACAGCTCTGGACCCCATATGCACAGTGTTCCAGTGCCGCTCAACCGGACAATCAAGCCTTCCTAATACAGTACATCCGTTAGCACTGTCTCGCACGCGTCGCATCAGGGACGCCACTCTCTTCCGCACTATTGTATCAAAGCTGTCCGTTTTAGCCTCAACAAACATACCTGACGCGCTGCAATATCAAGACAGCAGAAAATGTACATTACTTCATTCATAACAGTCTATTATTATAAACCCAGTACGAAACCTCACAAAGACGGCATCGTATTACGGATACGTTTATTGTACACTTAGCTACGGTATAATAATATGGGGAAGTTCTGTAGAAATCAATAAAGCTTGCATTATGTAAAAATGTTTACGTGCAATATGTAATATGGCCCCGCATGAATCGAGCAAACCATTATTTAGACCTTCAGTAGTTCTAATACTTATTCTCTAATACCTCCTTGAATATATATCCTGTTTATAATTGTTGGAGACATAATTAAATTAAACATTTAAGGAATCTCGATAATTAGTCATTGATAAAATACCGAAAACAGTTCATTTTCATAATAATTGCAATTCAATATGCATAAAAATATTTAACGCAATACCAAGTAACATAAAATTACAACCAAGAAAACGTTTCGGAAACGAGTTGAAAAAGTGGCGATTTAATAAAAATGCCTTCATTCAGTTAGTGAGTTGTAGGCACAAAATATCTTTAAGCTTTTGACGTCTTTTTTAAATAATATTTTGACAATAATTAATTTATAATTTTGTCACATTATAACATTAAATAAAAAATCATATATAAAATGTTAAGTGCTGTGACAGAGCAAATAGTATTAATTGTGCTGATTCTTAGGTTTCGCTTCCTTGCTATTTTTTGGTAATTATTACGCAATGTCTGTAATTTTTTTTTATTATTTTACTTCATAATGTATTTAGTAATACTTTATTTTTAAATTTCAATGTTTTTGTACACCAGAAATGGTTAATAAATTGTACTATATTTTTATAACAACTGTAAACACACACAATATGCAAAATAAATAATTAGATTGCCTCATAGGGTAGATATTTGCCATAATTGCCACGCTTAGCAGGTGGATTGGCAACGACAATTTTGTCATATTACTAAGTTGCTATCAGGAAATGATACTGCCCATCTCCTGTCCGACGTTTCGGGTCCTTTCCAGCACCCATTGTCACGGGGGACTAGGGTGTCTGACTCCTTGATGTCAGTGTTAACCCAGAGTACCTTCTGGTCTGATCTGCACAGGATGAACTTAATGTGTCTTGAAGTCCTGCAGTGGTATGCTTGGGTTTAGTTTTAATTTTATTAATTACGGAATTCGTAACAGATTGTAATACCAATCCTCTTTTTTATTGAAATTAGGATGTTTTATGATTTAAAAGCTTCTCTTCTTCTTTATACTTGGTGGAGCCATGGTGCAGTTATATTAGTAGTATAGTTGTAGTACGAATGGGTTGGCTCGACCGGGGAAGGACCACGCTCTCACAGAATACCAGCGTAAAATAGTAGCTTAATGCTGCTGTGTTTCGTATGGTGAGTGTAGAGAACCGGAGACTCTTTTTACTGGAAACGAGGCATTCTATTTTAGTCCTCACGGGTGACAACGCATCTGCACTTTTAATTTGTAATCGAGGATAGATATAGATATCTATGAGCCGCAGCAATCACTTACCATCAGGTGGACTGTGTGCTAGTGTGTCAGCCTATCCTATAAAAAAGCCTCATGTATCATCCCTGGTAGGAATCGATGTTCTTTGGTCGATGATTTGTGGTCTATCAAATCTGACGTAATGGCGGGGGCCGTCTAGAATATGACCACAAACTGCAGACTTCCCGGAAAATTGGTGCTTCACATCAGCAATATCTTGTTTTACGCGGGTTTTAATCATCTTTTTATTTGCCCTATATATGAGAGACCACATTCACAATCAAGCTTGTACACTCCCGCATCTTGTAGAGAAATATGAAACTTGACGGATAGTAAGAACTGACTAATCTTCTTCGGTGGTTTGTAGAATGTCAAGAATTCCAATAGAAGCTCGCTTCAAGTCTCGCTGTAATCATTTTTGTGATACCTCCGACATATGGTAGTACAGCAGGCACACGCTCGACTGTGGCCGTTCTCACTCGGCCACTGTGACGTAGGCGCGGGATCCAAAGTTTATTGTCGTGAAAATTTTGCTTGAAGTGCTGAAGCTCGACGGCCAGATGTTTGCTCTCACAGATCTCTCGCGCTGCCTGTAACAAAGATTTGCCCACGGTAGCTAAATGTGAAGGATGATGGTGAGATTTAACGTTTAAATATTGGTTCGTATGGGTCTTTTTTCTTTACGCAGTGTGACCCATGATGTTGTTAGGATTTCGGATGACTAACAGTACGCTATTTAGGAAAGCTAAGAAATTATTTGCCTTTAACTCCATAGTTAATTGAATTATAGAGTTTATGCTTGTGATAGTGTAATTAGTATAATTAGAACTCAACTCAAGCATACCATTGCAAGACTTCAAGGAACAGTAAGTTCATTTTGGGTAGATTGGATCATAAATAATAATTAAAATCTGAATATTCTCCGAGTTAACTCTGATATCGAGACCTCAGTCCCTCACCTGTTGGTAATTAAAAATCAAAAATCGCGAGAAAATCCGAAAAAGTAGTTTTAGTCAATGGGGTAGTTGATTCCTTTATGCCATGATTGGCTATTAATCTACGAATATATTTTTGTCTAAAACTATCGTTGTATCAAATCGATTTCAAATAGTTTAAACTCTCTTTTTACATTTTTCAACCGTAAGCAGTGTTGATGAACATCAATCATCACGCAAGTTTTTATATAAAATGTATAGTGATCTTGATAGCCGTGACATTTCATTTCCTTGAACGTGTTCTGAAGCGGTAGCTTGGTCCCTTGTAATAATTACCATGCACATAACACAATGTTGTAAAAGCTTATCTGCTTAATGTTTGTACGTATAAACTTTTCGTGTGCTTTAATTAGATAAGTTGTACCTGCGATTACAAACACGCAAGCATGAAAGCTTGTTGTTTAAATACTTATTAACTTCCCAGTGGGAAGTTATTGTAATCGGTCCGATTTTGTAAATTAGAAATTTTTACGTTTCAAGGTCTTTAGAGTCGAATAGTATGTTTTTTAAGAGTATGTCCGTGTGTGCACATGTATGTATGTATGTATGTACGGATTCAGTTTTCACCTCGTGTATCTCGAGAAAAAAGAGTAATATTGCCATGGGACCAGTTTCATTTAATGTATAATTACGTAACTTAGACCTCATTAAATTTTGAGCAAAATCGGTCAAGTAGTTTTTTGTTCAGAATGAAAAATTGTAAAACATATGATATATACAAACACTCACGCCTGTCACCCAGAGGGATAGGCAGAGACTACGGACTTCCATTTGGCACGATCCTGACATACCTCTTTCGCCTCCTTTACATCCATATATCTACGCATACATGCTCGTGGGTTAACGGTACTTCTAACATGGCCCATTTTCAAAATATCGCCAATGTGGTCGATAAACTTTCTTCTAGGGCATCCCTTCCCGACTCTGCCGTTCACATCTGCCATATAAATTTGCTTTGTCACTCTTTCCTCATTCATTCTTTATACATGACCAAACCACCGAAGCATTCCTTTCTTAATCCTGGTCACAACATTATCTTGCATACCACATTTATCTCTTATCACGCAATTTCTTACCCTGTCATTCAGATTCAACCCTAGCATACTCCTTAAAGACCGCATTTCTTCAGCATTTATTCTACTTTCGTGCTTCTTCTGCCACACCCAGCTTTCACTACCATACATTAAAGTAGGGACTAATACAGCATTATGAATTACCATACGTGCCTTTTTTGACACATTCTGATTCTTCATAATGGAGCGTAGTGCCCCATTCACTCATTCCCTGTATTTACTCGTCGTTCTATATCCTTATCATATCTACCATCCCTGCTAAATACATATCCCAAGTACACAAACAAATCCACTTGCTCAATTAACTACATAAAATAAATTAAAAAAAATATGATATTTTTATTATTATTTATTTATTTATTCTTTACACTTGGAAGTTAGTCGTGTGGACCTTTCGGGCTGCACCTAGACCATTTTTTTAATATTATATTGCCGTATATGTCCGTTAATCAGGTATAGATCGAATCCGTGCTTGCCTGAGATAAAAAAGGTGGAGTAACTGATTTGGTGGCAGACCTTGGTGGATCCACGAGTGGTAAAAGCATTCCCGTAGTTAATTCTCTATCGCGGTGAAAGCGTAACTTCATGGGGTTTCTGTGTTTCTAATAATAGAAATCAATCTCAAAACTATTTAAACCAAAGGAATGTTACTCGGTATCAACTTTACAAAGCAGAATTTACAGTAAAAAACCAATTTATGAATTTCCCCTAACCCTTAAATGGAAATTTACCGACCAAGTTGTGATAAATAAATTCACATTAATCTTTAAAGAAACAAGACCACCCCAAAGTTTGAATTGACTTAAATAAATAATCATAAAATGAACATACATGAATATAAAAAAAAGCAAAAGAAAGACTACATTAAAATTTGGTTTATTTTTTCCTAGTGTAAAATAGACAGATGTTCAGTCTATGTTACACTAGTCCTGGTCAGTTACTTTTCTTTTAAATGATAATGGTTGCCGACATCATAAAATCTACCATTGCTAGTTAATACAATGAGTTTTTGAAACTAAAAATTAGACGGATTTAGCTTATTATATTATAATATATTAGGATTTCTTTTGATCAAAATGCAAACGCGTTTTCTCTACCATGATGATTAACCCTTAATTCACTACCTGAGTCCATTGGACTCACATCAAAATTTTAAACTGTAAATTTTAGCTCTAGCGACTGGTTTCCTCCCCCGCCTTAGTACCTTCCTACAGTGTCGCCGGTACCGCGATAGCGAGAGGACGTGCACCTGTGACGCGTAGTTGGTGAGTTATCAAGTCGAGTGAGTCCCATGGACTCATACTAGTGAATTATGTTAATATTTTTATTTAATTGTTGCGATTCTCAAACGTTGCTTATCTGTCGTATTATTTATATAAAAACATATATATTTTAATTTCTTTCATTGTAGGTTTGTAAAATGGATCTAAAAAAACATAAAGTTGTAAATATGAATGAAGACCAGGCGGATTCTGTTGTGGAATCATGGATCACACAAATTATGAATGAAGAGACTGACGATGAAGATGCGTCCAGTCACACGGTGTCATGATGCCCACAAATGACGACATACACAACTCGGATAGGGAAGATGGTGAGTTCATTCACAGTGAACACAACACTGATTCGGAATCTGGTAATGAAGAGCAACCTGAGGCACCTGCGACCGATGATTGTGAGTCATCGAGTGAGAGCAACTTACCGCTGTTGGAGCTATCTCGCAGATTGCGCACTAGTTCGCCAGCTCAAGAAAATTTATCTGACGAGAGTGATGACGACCAATCGATACCCGCGCAAAATCAAAACTACTACTACGGGAAAAATCGGTACAAGTGGTCACGATTACCTCCAGCCCGAAATGTACGTACTGCAGCACATAATGTGGTTCAAATTCCTAGAGTAAGGCCTACAGCTGAAGGACCTCTTTCTCCAATTGATGCGTTCCAACTAATATTTGATCAAAGAATGCTAAACATCGTTTTGATTCATACAAATAAAAAACTTGCGGAATTTCAAACGAAATACCCAAAAGATTTTGCCTTTAGACAGACTAGCCTTATCGAATTGAAAGGGTTTCTGGCTTTGCTTATTTATTCCGCTATTTTCAAATCTAACAGGGAAAGCGTTCTATCATTTAGTTTTTGTAGATGACATGTACAAGCAGTTGTTGTTGTTGTTTTTGTTATTCGCTCGTGAGAGCAGGCAAAGGAACTATGCCATACAGCCTTGTCTTTGTGTATAATTATCCTTCGTAATTCACTGCTTCAAAACATGTTGATGCGTCACATGGTGCAGCCCTTGGGAGATTCTGATGGCAACTTGAGCCAGCAGGCAGCAGACAATTGGCGATGGTATCCAAAGATGCCTATGCAAACAGCTTATCTTGAGAATCCATCTCCATCAGAGCACTTGTTTCACAGCTTCCACTAATAGTTCACATGCGCAGACACTTAATACACAAAATCGCATATTGGTCAATGATGTACACCATTGTCCAGGAATTAGCTCTATAACATAGTATAAATATTTTTAATTTATTATTATTATTCCTTTCATTATTCTATTATATACTATTGCCAACATAGTTAAAAGTAATATATTTATCTATTTATTTTTCATTATTTATCGTTTTTCAGAATATTATCTTTATATTATATTACATAAACATATACATTTAAAATATCTTTAGTTTTTTTTTTTTGCATTAAATCTGTCTGACAGCTGCTCGTATGTTTTAGATTAGTGGTCCCGACAGAATAACAGCGCTGCGGCTCTTTGCTGTAGCATAATGCTGAGTCGGGTCCTTTTCGTTGCTGCAATCCAACATAAATTTAAATACTTTTTATAAATACTTTTTACTATTAATTGTTTATTTTTTGTGTTGAGTTAATTGTTTGTTTTTTTTTATGTGTTTGTATTAGCGTAGCAACGAATAAAGTTATTTTCTTTCTTTCTTTCTTTCATTATTCGCAACTGACGGCACTGGGCGTGAAATATTCAGAGCATCTATGTCCAAAAACAGATTTTTGGCATTACTATTGGCGCTTCGCTTTGATAATGCTCCTGATCGTGACATCCGGAGGCAATTTGATCCTGCTTGTCTTATCACAGACATATTACAGACATTTGTTTAAAACAGTCAAAACAATCATTCGATGGGCACTAACGCGACCGTCGATGAAATGCTCGTAGAATTTAGAGGACGATCAAGATTCAAAATGTACATGCCCAGTAAGCCGGGGAAATATGGTTTAAAGATGCAGTGCTTAGTAGATTCTGAAAAATTTTATGTTTACAACATCTATTTATACACCGGTAGAGGTTCCGATGGATTTGGTTTGACTGAAGAAGAGAAAAAGAAATCGGTACCGACACAGGCCACGCTCCGCTTGTGTCAACCTATTTTCAACACAAACATTAATGTTACCACAGACAACTGGTATTCTTCAATGGAATTACTTCAAGAATTGAAGAAAAGAGGCTTGACAACAGTAGGTACGCTAAAAAAAACAAAAGAGTCATTCCGAAAAAAATTCTCCCGCACAAAGACAGGCCTGTCGAATCTTCCGTGTTTGAATTTACCAAAGAGTGCACTCTTGTAAGCTATGTCCCAAAAAAAAAAATAACACTGTTGTGCTATACTCTTCCATGCACCATGACCACACAATTGACAGCAATACTAGAAAACCTGAAGTAATTATGTATTACAATTCAACCAAAGGAGGTGTTGATATGGTTGACCAAAAATGTTCGGTGTACTCGTGCAGTAGAAGAACGACACGTTGGCCTATGGCTGTGTTCTTTAGGATTGTTGATATGGTATGTTGCAATGCGTAAGTCATCTATGGAAGCCAAAGTGATGTACCAAAGCTGAGAAGATTAGATTTTCTCAAAAGCATCGCAGAAAACCTAAATCAAAGTAATTTGATGACACGTTTGTACAGTACACGTTTGCCAAACCAAATTCGTAGTTCGATTTCATATATCTTGAAAAAAGACATTCCTGAAGATGCAAGCCACTCTGAAACTGAAGACAAGTTACCCAGGACGGAAAGAAAATATTGTTACCTTTGTCACTACAAAAAGAGAACAAAAACTGCACATTTATGCACCAAATGTCTGAAGCCTGTATGTTTGAGTTGCTCAAAAAAGGTATGCCGTCGTTGCCTGTAAGCGGTGGCAAGACCCATTGCACGTTTTTTATTTTTGTATAGAAGCATACATTTTTGTTCTATTATTTTTGTTTTATATACCTATGAAAGGCTTATAAAGATAAAAAGATATATTTGTTAAGGATATTTGTTATTTTTGTAGAGGTCTAAAAATACCTTTGTTATTGAGACTGTTAGAACAAAGTTTCTTTAATTTTTAAGAGAATTTGAGAAGTTTATTCAGTTTTGTTACTTTCTTCTAGTGCCTTATTTAATATTTAAGAATAATAATAAAAAAGAAATTATAAAAAAAGTGTTTTATTTGAGAAAACCACGTTTAGAAAATATATGAGTCCAGTGGACTCATAGAAGGTGTTTACGTTAGCAAATTTCACCTAGTGGATTGAGGGTTAAGATGAAATGTCTTGTTTTCAGTATAAAGGATCGTCAGTACTTTACACTCAACATATGGAATACAGCAGAATTAAGTTGCTATTTTAAGCTGGTATTCTCTGAAAAAGTGGTTCTTCCCCGGTCGAGGCAAAACATTCGTGCTACAATCATATTAAAGCTGTAGCATGGCACGCAAAAAATACAAAATATTATATTAGATATTACATCTTTACTGGCCACTATTGTCATAATTAACATGCAAAGTACGAGAGATGTAATTCAAAGCAGCAGTCACCTAACAGTTAAGGCTGCGGACGGTAAGCTCGGAAAATCGTGGATTAGAATCTGCCGTTAAACTCCTATGCTAAAACAAACATTTTAAGCTCACTTGGCGTGATTAACTTTAGTATTGATAATGTTAATAGGTTTGTGGCGGCGCTGCTCCTTTTTTCAATTAATTTTCTTTTTTCAATTAAAATTTTCCAGTCAATAAGATCTGTTTTTAATTTAACTTTTACATATAATTTTATCAAAAATCGTCAGTAACAAACTTTTAAACAATCATAATTCCACATAATATTTAAAAAATATCTATATAAGAAGTATAAAATAATTATTAAAATCTTAATAAGTAGCAGAAAATTGTTTAATGATAATCCGCTTAGTTTGATTAAATAAAAATAGAAATATGTCGTGCTACGGTCCATTTGATAATTCTAGACCTTTCAGAACCAACTTGTGGGCCTTTCTGTCCGTACTGTGAATATTGAACACCTTGTCTTGATCTTTGTGGTCCGTGTTGATGTCCTCGCGGGCCATATCTTTATACACGCGGACCTAGTAATCATTTTTCTATAATAAAAGTAGCCTTAACATAATTCCTATAACATTAACAATCTGCTAGTGAAAGTCCCTTCATTATCAGTCCAGCGTTTATGAATATTAGCCGGAACAAACAGACAGACACCCCATGCAAGAGTCTGCGGGCCCAAATACCTACAAATATTTTCCGGGTTCTTTGCAAGAAACTCCAAATCAGGTAGGGAACTAAAAAAAAAAAAAAAAAAAAAAAAAAAGACAGACAAAAATTTCGAAAATCATTTTTTGTTATACGTATCGTATATACTTTCATAGTTTTTTAGAAGAGGGGGCAAACGAGTATGCGACTCACGTGATGGTAAGTGACTCCCGCTACCCATGAACCACTGCAATACGAGGGAGACACAACTGCATGTGCATTGGCAGCATTTTAGAAGCTCTTTTCTTAGAAGTTCGTAATTCGTATCGGTTCAGGAAAATTACCAGTACTAAACGATTCCACAGAGGGTTCGTACGAGGAAGAAAAGCCGTAAAACGTACAGTGGTGGACCGCCAAGCATCCAGATGGTGTAGATGGTATAGTGAGTTTTGTCGCGATGTGCGTTCGTGAAATTTGGCGGCTGGAATTAATCCGAACAATTCCTCAGAGCACTCCCTATGGTAGTTGCAATAGAAAATGCAAAGAGATGCAACATCTCTTCGCAGCGCCAGTGTATCGAGCCGATCGAAAAGGACTCGGTCCACGATTTGAGCTGCTCTGCGCTGGATGCCGTGAAATCTTGTAATCCCTGCGGTGGATATTACTGTCCGTTCTCCTTGTTTCCGAAATCACATCGGTTTTGATTAGCGTCATTAGTGTTATGACACAAATAAATGTACTTATTATAGTTGCATTACGAATGGGTCGCCTTGACCGGGAAGGACCACACTCTCACAGAATGCTAGCGTAAAATAACAGCTTAATGCTGCTAAGTTTCGTGTAGTGACTTTAGTGAACTGAAGACCTTCTTACTGGAAACAAGTCATTTCATCTTGATCGTCAGAGGGTGCAACGCATCTACATTTTGTTTCTTAATTGAGGATGTTAGATGTCTACGGGCAATAACATATATTTACCACTGTGTGCATTATATGATAATTTGTTACTCTTATCCTATATAAAACCAAAAATATATACATTTTCCTTTGTTGTAATCACTGACTCGTCACATATTTCGTTAATTTCACCTTCTGTCAAAGATATCAACTATTGTCTTATATTGTAGCATCAGCTGGGTAGCTTTAATAACGGTTTGCTATTCTCCACATTAACTTTTGAGTGGAATGCTTTGATATTGTGATAAAATATGATTACTTTTTCTAAATATGTAATTTAGTTTTGATTTTAGAGCTATTCTTACATTGTAATTTTTTTCGAAATCAATTATGGTTAAAAGTCAGAAAACAAAAAAGTGAATAAATTATTTTTATTCCTAAATTACCTTGAGAGTAGAAAACACCCACTTTTAAGTTTTAACCTAAAAAATATTTTGGGTAATCTACTCAACTTAACCCTATTTTATGCGTGTCAAACTTCTTTCTAAATAATTTACCTTACGTTTTACGTAAAATATCACAAGACTGATACAATTAATCATCAAGTCTTTTCGTTTCTGTAATCTTTTTGGTAAACAAATAAAGCCCATGTTTTTTTTAAAGATAAGATTATTTATATCTGACCTTTGCACGGTAAAACGTAAAGTTAATCTGCAAAGCAATTTATCATGATATCAAAGTGTTTACCTTTAAACATAGTATTATTTAGTTAGGATGTAATTATTATTTTAAATTTTACAGCTATACCAAGATCTAAAAAGTGTTTTATATATAAATTATATATTTTTTAATTGATGTAACTATTCCCTACTTAAGGCCCCGGTCTTGTAAAAATTTGTGTTCTCGCAAAATTTACAGCAAAACAGATATTTTTTTATGGTATTTAAAAAAGAAAAAGTAAAACATATTTTACATTTATTAAAAGTGTAGGATTTGATATTTTGGAAACTGTTTTTTTATTTTATTTTGGTGTTTAAATTAATAGCTCTATTAGGCGTTAAACATGCCTATGTTTAGGTTACATGCGTAAAAGGTCTTATTAAAGCCTCTGCTATGTACAAACTATAACAATATCAAGAAAAGTATTCAGATCACATTTATTTAAATATTGTCTACAATAATCTGATCTGGTCATTTTTTTTATAAATGCTTTAATTTTCTTATTTGAAGGGCTTAAAAAGTTGTAATTTCATGAATTTTTTGACTGCAAATATCTATTTTTTTCTATTAGAAGTATAAATGTGGCAAAGTCGTACTTAAAACCACATAAAGTAAAACTATTTTCAAGTAAATTAGAAATAAATAAAATTAAAAAAAAATTATATTTTCGTACCTTTTACCTATATACCATTTATAAACTAGAAACGCGTGAAAGTTCTCTCAGTTCCGCTGGGATTTCTCGGCGTTCAGACGTGTGCTGTGTTGTTCAACGTTATTTTACCTCTCGCTCGCACGGTTGATCTCTTTCACTCGCGCAGCTCTTATGGACTGACTGGAGCATATCGTGAAATTTGCTCTACATAAATATATATTATTTTTATTTAATTGTACATATTAGTTCTAGCTTTTAGTGTGTAAGTGTATTAGTGTTTATATTAGTATTAGTGTGTTAGATTAATAATTGAATTTGACTACTATTTGGTGAATTTCAATTTACAACCAAAAGAAATAAACGGAAAAAGATGGATGGAAAAAAGAGGAAATATCCTTGTGTCAGTATAAAGAAATGTTAAGCAAGAGTTGAAGTGATGAAAAGAAAGAGACTAAGCAGGTATGTTGAATACTACCTAGGTATAGGTGAATAATATTGATATAACTATAGTTAACAAGTGTAATTTGAGATATTATTTATTGCAATATCTATACACATCTACAACATGCTGCTACAAAGGCGACGTTTTTATACGTGGCAGAGCCATGCTGCAGTTATATTAGATGTATATTTGTAGCACGAATGGGTCGGCTCGACTGGGGAAGGACCACGCTCTCACAGAATACCAGCGTGAAATAGTAGCTTAACGCTGCTGTATTTCGTATGGTGAATGTAGAGAACCGGAGACCCAGTTACTGGAAACGAGGCATTCCATGTTAGTCCTCACGGGTGACAACGCATCTGCATTTTGATTCGTAATCGAGGATAGATGTAGATGCCTATGGGCCACAGCAACCACTTACCATCAGGTGGACTGTGTGCTCGTTTGTCACCCTATCCTATAAAAAAAAACACAAATATGTTTTCACATTTTCGTTTCATGAAGCAATTATATTTTAATTAAACGTTATTATTTACGGATTTATTTAAATTTTAGAATTTTTTTTTTTTTTTTTTTGCGCCCGAAGCAATTAAAGGGCTACCCTGTACGTAGGGAGGCGGAAAATGCATTACGCATACCACGATAGCCGGTCTATCGTGGTTATGGGGGACTCACTGTCCTACCGGGGACCCTAAGTGATACCCCCTAAAAACCGCCTTTAGGGACAGGCAACCGGCTGATTAAGCTCTATTGTGCCTTATCATGAGCGACCCTCTTTTGGGAAAAGAGGGCGCAGGCGGCTAAGTGCCGCTGAGGGAGTGCCTACGAAGGCAAATTAATGTCAGATATTACAATAATTTTATTTAATTAGAGTTGGCCTGAGCTGCCAGGAGACAGTTCAGGTCGTTTGAAAGTTTATTAGGCGGGTCCGAGAGAGAGTTTCTCGGCCTGCGGACACGATAGCGAGAGGGGGGTGGGGCTGCATAAGAAGCTGCCTCACGAATTAAGTGGTTTGGGTGCGACTCTGAGGCTTTGAAGAAGTTCTCAGAGAGTTTTTTAAGAAATTGCTGAATTGTTGGGAGCTCTAAGTCCCGATGAAGGTCGGCATTGCGGACGTACCACGGTGCGTTCGCAGCTCGACGACAGAATAGGTTCTGAACTATTTGGAGTTCATTTAAAATGTTAGGGTTTGCGTGGGCAAAGACGGGGCCCGCGTAGGACATGACTGGTCGTATACATACCTTATAGAGTGTACGCTTGTTTCGAAGGGACATTTTACTGTGTCGGCCCAACATACTGTTGAGCCTACTCAGATAAAAACGTGCGTGACGGGTTACTCTTTTGACGTGGGGCTTGAAAGTGAGCCCTGTGTCTAGAGTGACACCTAAATATTTGGCGGACGTATGCCAGGGGACAGGGGTCCCTAGCATACGTATTGGTGGAGTGTTTTTGAGACGGCGTCGTTTATAATCGAAGTGAACGGCGGAGCTCTTCTCCGGGTTCACATCGATGCGCCATTTTTTGAACCAAGCTCCTAGGTCATCAACTGACTTTTGGATCTTGTTCCGTATGAAGGGTAGTGAGACACCTTTGCAGTAGATGGCAGTGTCGTCTGCAAAGAGGGGAGAGTTGAACACCTTTCGACGGGATGGGAATGTCGTTGGTGAATATGATGTACAGCAGAGGAGCAAGTACTGAGCCCTGAGGGACACCAGCCTTGATAGTTCGCTGTGAAGAGAGCGTGCCTTCGTGTCTGAAACGAAAGGTACGATGTTTTAAATAGGAGGCCACGAGACGAACTAGACGATCGGGGAGACCTATTTTATAGAGCTTGTAGATAAGGCCTGTGTGCCAGACTCTATCGAAAGCTTTAAATTTTAGAAACTAGCATCTTACTTATATAATAATACAATCTATACTTAGCTACTTGGAGAACTGCCGGCGAGCGGGCAGCGCAGGTAGCGCAGGCGACGCGTGCCCTCTTAATATTTTTGTGAACGTTTCCGCGAAAAAGACGCTCACCTATTGTTTTATTTACTGTAATTAGGATAGTGATTAGTAGGGTTATGGTACTGCGATAAAGACGCTTTGTTTTCCAATCTAGTAAGTACGTTTACATTTCTTTAGATACGGACGCTTTTATTTGCTCATTACTATCGATATTGATGACGGATAATTGTTTGGAAATATTCTTATCTGTCTTTATGTCTGTACGTGTGTGTTTAATTTATCCCGGAAAATGCAAGGTCCGTCTCTACTATAATAGAATTCATTAAAATAATATTATTTTTATTTTGAATTGTCTGTAATTTATTTACGTAACCTTTATTCTTTTCAGTAATGTCAGTGCCACTGCGTCTACCGATCGTCAACCGATGTCAAATATTAGCAACACTTGCCCTCCAGTAAATGATATTATGCCATGGTAACATTTTCTGTTGTTATACATATACGTTAATGCCATATTAACTTTAATACATATACAATACATATAATACTTTTTCGTTTTAGTGATCAAGAGAACAAACCTCAATATTCTTCTAAAAGTATTTTAATACCAACTAATGGTTCTAAGGAAACAAAAGGACAAGATTAGCAAATAAACCCCAAAATAAAAACTCTGTACATATTAACAGTTATTTTTGAGTAGCAATTAGCCAATTATCGTGCATAAAACATATGTTGTACATGTTTAATACCTACAATATGGCATTTGTTTTAAAATTGTTATTCATTTTTATTTATGTACACAAATAAATACTTGCAGTTTTGCTATTTAAAAAAGCTAATAATAATATTTATTTTAGGTTAATAAAAAGGGGCGAAAACGAAAAACCACCAGTGGACTGCCTTTTAGAATATTTAAAACTAAGGTAATTAAAATATGATAAATATGGGCTCATAAAATTTGACTCCTAGAAATGTAAAACAAAGCTATTATTTTTTTATTTTAGCGCCAGCCGTCCGCACCTGTAAAGGGTGATTGCTTCGACTTCAATGTAGAACGTGAAGAAATGTGTAGTAAAAAAGAGGATTTTGATTTAGAGGGACGTAGAATTGTCTCTATACGATACTTCTTACTTTCTCTGCAAGCAGTTGCTGATCACAGTCATGAATCATTTGGATGCAGATTTTCAAATTTGAAATGCATCGGTGAGACGAGAAAAGGCTTTATTTCAATGTTGTGCTTGAAATGTCAATTATGTAACGCAGAATTTAATATAAGCACCGATGATCCCAATGCTAATTACAATGTTAATCATGGTATTGTCGCGGGCACGATCAGTATTATTTGTGGTCTCGAAAATTTGAACGAACTAGCGGCAAACACTGATATACCCGCTATGTCAAAACAATTGTACAATAACACAAGCCAAGTTGTTTATGACTTGTTTCATAAAACAGCGGATCAAGAAATGCGAAATCTTATTTTTAATCTTGTAACCAACTAAATAAATAAATATTTGTGTATTCAGTTATTCCTTTGTTTGAATTTTTTATCGATTGCCTTCTAAATTACTTCTCTATACGATTTTTCTTTTAAAAAAAACTGGTATAAGCGCTATTTGTATGTTCAGTTTGTATAAAAAAAATCATATACATCCGATTAGACGGGAGGAGTTGGAATCATGGAGCTGAACCACATTTCATACAAAAAAAAATTAAAATAAAAAAATTTACTGATTCATAATACAAAATATACAAGGTAGAATCGTAATTTGTATGAATGAAAACAAGAAGCAGTATTTTTTTTCCTTCAGTTGTATTTACCCTTTTTAAACCTACAACCCGTATAAATATAACTAAAAACGACATTTATGAAATATAAAAGGGTAATTATACTACCACAACAAAACTAAAAGGAATATTTTTGGAAAAAAAAATTAATAAGTTATATATTTAATGAAATAGAGCAACTTCACGTGCGATCTCGAACGTATTTATGCACGGGGGAGAGCGCCCCCCTCTAATGGCTGGGAATGTAAAACAGCACAGCTAGACGGAAGCCTTAAGAAATAGGTTAGCGGGTGGTACCTACCCAGACGGTCTCATTAGCAGAAAATGATTCTTACTACCTGGTAATAAAATATAATCTGCCTTGACTATGTGACATATTTCAATTAAAATTATTAACTTCACTATTGATTCTACATCCTAAAGTTTAAAAAAATTACAAAATAAATGCAGTCTTACCAATTCTTATCAATATGAACATAATATATATATATCTAAACGTCCCCATATAGTTCCGTGGGTGTCGTCAGAAGCGACACAGGTGTACTGAACAGGAAATGGCAGCAGCATTTTCCTGATAACAGCTTAAAATAATAAAAAAACTACAGTTCCGACCCGCCCGCCAAGCGTGGCAACTATGGTAATATCTCGCCTATTAGGCAATCTAAGAGGGCATTTGGCTTAAGTTTAGCAGATGACTTTTGGTAGGCTGTTGTGAACGATAGATCTCGCTGCAAATATAATAATGGCAACACAAATTAATTGGACTCAACCAATGTAGGATCAGCAACATAGTGCCGATATGTGGAGAACCAGCGACACTTCCTGGCATCGATGCATTCCGACTTATTGTCATTTCTCAGATGCAACGACGGATCTGCATTTAGATTATTGATTGAGCATATGATAATGAAAGTGTCTAGCAGGCCACAGCATTTATTTACAGTCATGTGCCCATTTTCCAACCATCTAAAAATAATATTTATTATAGTATACCTATAAGCAGTTGAGCCTATAAAAAGTCACAAGCAACCCTGGTTCGATACCTGGTGGCACTAACGAAATTATTTTTGGTAATTATTTTAAGTGCTGATTTACCACGTGATCACTTTTACTATACTTTTATAATTTCATAAGCCTAGACTAGGAACTATATTTATATAAGTAAAGTTAAGTTAAGGATGGTGTACAAGATCTTTATTTTATAGTTATTTGCTCCATAAAATAAAGCCTTACATAAACTATTTCTGAGAACAAACAGACTTTTTCAGGCGGAAAGATATGCAAATTCGATACCAAGATGAAATGCTGCGTTGAAACAAAATTTCAATTCCTGTCAGTATAATTTTTCCAATATAATAAGGAAGACAAGCAAACACACAGTTCACCTGATGGTAAATATAAGCTGTGGACCATTAATACCTACACCTATCATCGATTAAGAATCTAAATGAAAATGTGTTGTCACCCTTGGGGGCTGACATAAAATGCCTTGTACTCAGTAGAAAGGGTCTCCAGTTCTCTACTCTCACCATACAAAGCAAAGCAGCATTAAGCTGCTATTTTACTCTGGTATTCTGTGAGAGCGTGATCCTTCCCCGGTCGAACCGACCTATTCGTGCTACAACCATAATTTAGCTGTAGCATGGCTCTACCTCGTTAAAATACTTGAAGTATTTGACATCAATCTATCAAGCATTAACACAAAGGCAATTTTACGTGAATATTTTTTTTTGTATCTTTATTATAATAATTTACATTAGCCTGACACTAGGGGACATTTTCGTAATAATTCCATAGCTTTTTTTGAATTCAATTGTACCGGGAATAATCAGTTGCGAGCCATACAAATAATTATCTTTTCGGATTTGATCTCATTCCCGCAGCGTCCCATCAAAGCGATTAACCGTCATAATATTTTATGTCCCTTATCCCTACTCAAAGATACTCGGCACGAAATTTTATCTGACAGTGAGCGGGTGTTGTGACCTACAGTCACACACTTCTGTTCTATACTCGGTTAACGTACTAAGTGTAAATACGTTTACTTTCCTGAGAGTAATACATTATAATACTGATTTACGCTGGTGCTCTGTGTAAGCGTGGTCCTTCCCAGGTCGAGTCAACTCATTCGTGCTGCCACCACAATACACTGCAAAGTGACTCCACCACGTATAAAAAACTCCTTTCTCTGTTTCTATTGTAAAACCAATGGAAATAATGAAAACTCAAATCGTAATAAGCAACTGACTTAATAAATCACTTAGAGCGATATTTGCAACGGCTGTTATTAATTCGGAATCTATGCCACGGACGTATAGAGTGGAAAGTAATAAAAACGGCTCTTCAATGTCGATGTAAAGCGATTACAAACTTAAAATGAAAACTACTGGCCGATTTTCATAACTGCTATTGCACGCAGAAGATAATTAAAAATTAGAGTTGCTCTTTCATGTAGATAGAAGCCCCTGAACTATTTTTCGTGGGCGGCGACATTATCAAAAGAAACAATTGGATTCCATTTAAGTAATTATTCGAATATCTTACTTTCAATCTTTATTTCCAATCGATAGTGAGCAAATTAACGCATTGTGAAAATTTTGAAGTAATGACGTAATCTAACCCCTGAAGCAGGCCTTTGTAAATTTTTATTAATATTTTATATATTATTAATGTATTTAAGAATCAGGTTCCTAACGATGCAGACCCAAAATAGTCCAGTTGTATTCCCCAATGGTTTACCAAAATGTCACCAGTATGGTGACTTGAAAGCAATTATAGGAATTTCTTGGGAATCAATAAGTATTTTTGTTGGTTAGTAAATTTTTTGGCATTATATGCACGATTAAGGTGGTAGAAAAATTTATTTCTTTTTTAATACCTATATACTCTTTTTTCATTGTTAACAAGTAAATATCAAATTTAAAAAATGGTTTAAAAATTATATAAAACGACCTTGGATTATACTTATTGACGTGTGATGTATTGAGGATAAGCTAATAAGGAAAATAAAAAAAAATATTTTACAGATACTGATGATAAATTTTTCATCATCAGTGCAAAAGTGCTCTTCACTCGCTACTGTAGCGTAGTAAGGATGTGTGTCCTGTTAAACCTTCCATTAAATAAAACAAATAAATTATTTACAGATTTTATTTTATTTCTTTAAACTTATTTTTACTTATCTATCACATACAATAGAATTAAAGTATCTTTCTGTAATGTTGAAATAACTGCCTACTATCAAGTTCAAGGAGTTAGGCTGGTTTTCCTGTCATGCTGACCGCACGCTGACGATCGGCGCTGACGGGTTATTATGTATGTAGTTATATGTAGCGTTTTTGAGTCGCGCAGATCCCCGACGGCCGTCAGCGCTGAGCTATACGCGGATGTGGGCGTCGCGCGTCGGCGCCGCAGAACAACAGTGAGCACACTCAGTGAGCGTTTTCGTGTCGCGCTGAATGCACGTACCGACAAATACAATCATGGGCAATTGTGATATAGACACCGGTCGAGTAATTGACGAAGTGCGATCAAGAAAATGTTTATGGGACGCTTCGGACCCATTATATCGAAATAAAGATGCGCGTAACAAAGCCTGGGATGACATCGTCGTCGCACTTTTCGAAAACGTTTAATCAGAAGAAATACAACATTTAGGTTAGTATTAATTTTTTATTTACTCTTTAGTTAATAAAGTGGTAGGCTTCGATCATATATTTCTGTAGATGCACTGTTGCTGCTAAAAAATGGTACCAGAAAAAAAAAGGCATAAATCAACAATACTTATGCCTTGTTTTGCTCAATTGCCAAAGATGCCACACATGTCATATCATGTCAACAATGCCAAAGAGTGTAGTAAAAAATTGTAAAAATTACACTCTAAAAGTTATCATCTACCTAATAGTACATATAGACGCGGAAACAATATTTTGTTAAATTTTGTTTGGAACTTCTACAGAAATATATGATCGAAGGTGTTAGGTAAACAATTATTTTTAAAATATACATGAATCTTGCCAGGGCACACTACCCGCGGGACTCAAAAAGTACTCTGCAAAATGTTCTCGTAAAGCATTTCCGGATCTGTTCCTTGGTATATTATTATCTAGATCTACTATACCCTCAATTGTAAGTGTATCTTCAATCCTGTACCCATCACGAACTCTTATGAAATTATGTAGCACACAGCATGCTTTTACAATATTTTTTGCAATATTGAAACTTGCATTCATAGGTGTATGAAACACTCTGAACTTGTTCGATATTATACCAAATGTTGATTCTATATATCTTCTAGCGCGACTTAATCTATAGTTAAAAACTTTTTTTTGGGTCATATTGCTTCGTACATATGGTTTCATTATGCTGTTAGATATTCCAAAAGCACCATCGCCAACAATCACATGCTGAACTGGATTATTTGTTCCTGGCAAAGACTTAGGACCCGGTATATTCAAAGTGCCGTTTTCAAGTCTTCTGTATATTTCACTATCACGAAATATTGAAGCATCAGAGTTTTTTCCATAGGCTCCAACATTTACATAAGTAAAACAGTAATCTGTATCGCACACGGCTAGAAGAACTATGGAATAAAAGTTTTTCTAATTGTAGAACATTGAGCCGGCACTCACGGGATTTATAATTCTTATGTACTTGCCGTCAATGGCACCAACACAATTAGGAAAATTGGTCTTTTGAAGAAATCCTGCAGCTATTTCTTGCCAGATATCACAATTTTTTGTTGGAATTCATTCATCATGTAATATTTCCCAAATTGCCATACATACTTTATTCACGATTCGACTGATGGTTGTTATTCCAATCCTAAAGGAATACTGCAGATCTGTATATGTCCGACCCGTAGCCAAAAATCTGTGAAAATAACAATCTAAATGAATGAATGAAATAAACTTTATTGCACCAACAAAACGGTAATGTGTCCAAATACATTTTAAAGAAAGTTCATTTTCTTTCTTCAGGAAAAAGTATTCAACAGCGATGGAAGACAGCCAGGGATGCTTTCTTTAGTTCAAAGGCAGTTATGAAAAACACACCATCCGGCAGTTCTGCAAAAATGTTTAAAAAATATGTTTTTTTTTTGATGAATTAACTTTTTTGATCCCGTTAAACCAAAATGAAGTAGTTGAATCACTATTCAAAATAAAATTCTCAAAATACCGAATCTAGTGCTAACAATAATATATCTGATTCTATTAACAATGATACGATGCCATTTTCTTCAAAAGTTTTCACCATCGGAAAATCCATGGGCTATAAAAAGAAAAAACCAACCTCGCCAAACCAGTCAAGAAAGTTCCGAATTTGAAAAAGGATTACTAAATCATCTTGCAAGTCAAACGGTAGATATAGCAAGTGATGATTTGTCTTTTTTTTCCTCTTTAGGACCAATTTTAAAAACCTTTGACCTTGAACAAAAGTTAGATTTTCACTCAAGAGTCCTGAATGTCGTCACAAGTAGTAAAAAATATGCATTATAGACCATCTAGCTCAACATCCATGGTAAATTTAAAGTCCCCAGATGTGAGGTCACCACCACAATATGAGCAACAAAATATGTATAATACACCGTCACCATACAATTATGACAATGATCATCCAAGCGGTTCATCCGAGAATATTAAACATGTCTAATGCTTAACATTGATTATTTGTTGTATAAATATATAAATATTTCAGTGTAGGTACTTATTTTTTTCTTACCTTAAAGTAACCATCAAGCGTTCAATCGGCTGTATAGGAACACGACGTAAGCTACACACATGGACAAATCTATTTTGGAGCTTTGCTAGTAATTCGTCAAAACTATCTTGAGTGACATACGGAAACGTAGTTGAAAAACTTGTTTTCGTCCTCTCTCAACTGGCCGTATAATATAACGAATTCCCCTAGCAAAGAGATTCTCTGCTCGATTAATAAAAAAGGTTTGTTATTTGTCTTCATTTGACTTAATTCGAATATACAGACATACAGATATCATCGATAAATTGTCAGGGTGGCTTGCTGCGACCTCAAAACTTCAAGATTTGATGAAACTTAATTTTTGAAAAACGGAGTAAGAACATTAACTCCCAATTTTCGAAAATTTTTAATTTTCTTAGCGGGAAGTTAAAAAGAGTAAGCTCTATTCATGAAGGTTTCTAAGCCGTGTCGGTTCGGAAAAATCATCGGTGGTTAATAGTTCCACAAAGAGGGTGTATGAGGAAGAAAACTCCTACTAAAACGCACAGTGGTGGACCGCCAAACATCCAGATGGTGTGGATGGTATCGTGAGTTTTGACGCGATGTGCGTTCGTGAAATTTGGCGCCTGTAATCAAACCGAACAATTCCTCACAGCACTTTCCGTGGTAGATCCGATAAAAATGTAAAGGAATGCAGCATACCTCTGCAGCGCCAGTGAATCGAGCCGATCAGAAAGAACTCGGTCGTCAACGATTCGAGTCACTATGCGTTGGATACGGTCAAGTGGAAGGAGTTGGTACTGAGGTGCTCCGGCTCGGAGACGAGTCTAGTATGCCATGTGAGGCCCAACTTGCGCCTTGTAAAGTTGCAAGCGATTTACCAGCATGAAATACTCGTACTATTTATTGCTCCCAATAATGTGCAAATAAATGCTCTAATATCAAAAGCCGCTGCGTGGCTCTGTTAATGGTAGAGCCACGTGGCATCTCGTTTCTGTTTACACTATCAGACAACAGTGTAACTTAACGTAACGTAAAGACTAAATGGGAGCAGCGATTGCTACCAATTAGTCTTAAGTTTAAGAAGGCCAGCATAATTATAGGCTAAGAGTTATATTATTGAAGTTCTTGAGGGTTAAAACACGACTTTATGGGTCTTCATATTTAAAAAATTGGTTAAAGGTGTTCATGGGCTACAATTACCATTAAATAACTGATGGACTACTATGTCAGTTGTCACTGTTATATGATAATAATACTTTCTTATTAATGGAGAAAATTTAATGAAATATGCAATCTTGAAGACTACTGATGAAGGTGATATATATTATTTTGAACAGACTGCCTCTGTTCTATTGGTGGGTGGTAGTGGTCGCAATTTCGAATGTTTATGATTAGTCTTTGGTTGAAATACCAGGTTAGACCAAAATAAGTTATTACGTTTCTTTGTTTTGAAATGAAATAATTTATTTTATAAAATATATAAAATTGAAATTCTTGTTTTTCAGTAGCAGCCTGAAGTCAGTACTTTGGCTGTGTTCCATACCCGCGACTCGGAAAACACATAAAGCCGCTGCGTCTGATCTCTGGATATATTGCCGTCTCATTAAAAAATAAGAGTAGGATAATAGAGTGTGCCTGTGCTTGCGCACTCACTTGCGCACTGCAATCCTATCTTGCGCAGATGGCTATTCTCTGTAGATCAGTATCATTTCATTGTCTCTTTTCACGTAATATATACAAGGGACGGAATAGTGTAAAGAGTCCTCTTACGCTTTCATCACATCGCACATGTCACCGACATTTTCTTTACTAAGACTACGTACTAGAAGAGACGCACAGAAGGGACTTTGTTGTTTGCAACTTGCTTTAGAGACCGTGAGCTAAAGCTTACTTAGCATGTGCCTTAAAAAGAATCTGTACCTTCTACCACGCACCCGGCACTATCGCATAGATACGTGTACGTGTACGTTCTAGTACGTGACAATGACATAGAATAAATATTATTATATGTTTTAAGCTACGAGCTAATTTCGACTAAATAAAAGAACAAAATAAAAGAACTTCTAGTGATCATTGCTACTGATGAAATTGATCGGTATTATTACTGATGAAATAATATATATATATATATATATATATATAAACACTCACGCCTGTCACCCAGAGGGGTAGGCAGAGACTACAGACTTCCATTTAGCACGATCCTGACATACCTTTCTCGCCTCTTCCACATCCATATACCTACGCATACATGCTCGTCGGTTAAGGGTACTCTTAATTTGGCCCATTTTTAGTATATCGCCAATTTGGTCGACAAACTTCCGCCTAGGAAGTCCCTTTCCGACTCTTCCATTCACTTCTGCAACATATATTTGCTTTGTCAGTCTTTCCGCATTCATTCTTTCTACATGACCAAACCACCGAAGCATTCCTTTCTTAATCCTGGTCACCGCATCATCTTGCAAACCACACTCTTCTTTTATCACACAGTTTCTCACCCTGTCACTCAGATTCAGCCCTAACATACTCCTTAGCGACCGCATTTCTACTGCATTTATTCTACTCTCGTGCTTCTTCTGCCACACCCAACTTTCACTACCATACGTTAAAGTAGGGACTAATACAGCACTGTGAATTGCCATACGTGCCTTTTTTGACACATTCTTTACTTTATTTCCTGCATTCACTCGTCGTTCAATGTCCTTATCATATCTCCCATCCCTGCTGAATACACATCCCAAATATACGAACTCATCCACTTGCTCAATTAACTCTCCTTCTATTCTTATTTCACATACCGTTTTGCTTTCATCTCTTTCAAAAACCATCACTTTCGTCTTACTTGCGTTCACTTTCATTCCCCTTTCTTTTAATGACCTGTTCATTAATGTAACCATCATTTGCAACTCGGCCGCCGACGACGCAAGTATGACTTGATCATCGGCGTACAAAAGGCATTTGATGGTTAACTCACCCATTCTTAACCCGCATTCTTAAACTTTCAAATTTTCCAAACAGCTGTCCATAAATAGGTTGAACAGCCACGGGGAAGCTACACAGCCCTGTCTGACACCTTTATGGATGCCAAACCAGTCCGAGTAGACCCCGTTGATTCTAACACAAGCACTCGAGTCCCTATACAGAGACTTTAATGCCTGTATCAAACCAGCGCTCAACCTAAATGCGTTCAGCGTTTGCCATAACACATCCCTGTCCACTCTGTCATAAGCCTTTTCCAAGTCCATGAACGCACAAAAAACTTTTTGGTTTTTCGCCAAAAACTTCTCCGCGATCATGCGCATGGAAAAGACTTGATCTGTACACCCCATTCCCTTTCTAAATCCCGCTTGCACATCCCAAATTTTTTCATCAGTTTCTTTCATAACTCTTTCAATTAGTACCTTAGCATACAGTTTTCCCACAATGCTAAGAAGGCTGATACCACGGTAGTTTTTACAGTCCTGCTGTAACTGATACTGATGAAATAAAAGTTATTAAAAATAAGTGGATACATTGTTGAAAAGAGTTATGAATATTATGTAATGTATGATTTTTTGTTGTGTTGATGTATAAAAGTCAGTTAGAACTGAGTTTTTTTTTTCATTATTTTAGTTGATTTTTACTACGTTACTCGATTCAAAATAATAATATTGTCTTATGTTTGGTCACGGCAGCCAGTTACGGCGGAGAAAGGTCATCTGAGCATGACATTATAGTGTAAGAGAGTGTGTGCAAACATAAGTACACTCTCTATTTCCTCATAACAAGCCATCCAGGTCTTGAATCCATGACATCATGATCGACAGCACTTGCAACCACTAAACCAAAGAGGCGGTCAAACTCAGTGACTGAAACCGATTCTGTCCGCGATGATAAATAACATAATACTTACTATATAGTGATTATGAGAAAATAGTGTTCGTGAAACTACTAGGTGAAAACAGAACGTTATGAATCGTTAATACAAGTGGAAAAATTAAAAATTTTGTACAACAGACTGCTGCCACTTACTTCTTAGGGATCTGTCTTCCAGAAAGAGCCAACTGTCGAAGCTGAAGACCGAGTGTGGCAGCGTTATGTCCGGGACAGCTGAGATTTTGAGTGAGATTGATAGATTCTATGGGCAGCTGTACACGTCGTTTTTGGAGCCACATGCAAGTGTGAGTAACGATCCAAGTGCAAGTCTTATCCGACCCTATTCCGATGGTATCCCAAACGTCTATCTAAACGAGATTAGAATGGCTCTCCAGCACCTTAAAAACGGAAAGTCCCCGGGTGAGGACGCAATTATAGCGGAGCTTCTGAAAGCGGGTGGAACACCGGTACTTGAAGTCCTTCAGAAGATCTTTAATTCCGTCCTTCACGGTGGCATTACTCCCGAGGCGTGAAGCAGAATTGCGATGGTATTATTCTTCAAGAAAGGTGACAACGCTCTTTTGAAGAACTAAAGACTGATATTCCTTCTGAGCCGCGTAATCGTTCCGAGAGTCATTACGAATCGTCCCTCATGCAGACTCGACGACATTCAGCCTCCCGAACAAGCCGATTTCCGAAAAGGTTTCAGTACCATAGACCACATACATACTCTGCGACAGATTGTACAGAAGACCGAAGATTACAATCTGCCACTTTGCCTGGCGTATGTGGACTATGAGAAAGCCTTTGATTCCGTCGAAATTTGGGTGGTGCTACAGTCCCTTCAGTGGTGCCAAGTTGACTGTCGGTATATCGAAGTAAAAGTAAAGTAAAGTTACAGCCTATATACGTCCCACTGCTTGGCACAGGCCTCCCCTCATTTCTGAGGGGGTTTTAGGACAAGGAAGTGTCCACCGCGCTGCCCCAATGCGTGTTGGGGAACTTCACATGTCTTCGAAATATTTTTTTTCTTATTCCTCAGACATGCAGGTTTCCTCACGTTGTTTTCTTTCACCGCCGAGCAAGTGGTAAATCAGCACTTAAAATTGCAATTAACAATTTCATTGGTGCCGGCGGGGATCGAACCCGGTTTGCTCGCGTTCTGTTATATTTACAGCGAGCGTTAACCATCTGAGCTACCACGGCTCTTATATCGAAGTGCTGAAGTGTTTATTCAGTAGGTCTACAGAGGCAGCAACAGAGTACGAAACCTATTCAATATGCAGAGACGTGAAAAACAATGTGATGTTATATCCACAAAACTTTTCACCGCTGCATTGGAAGACGTTTTTAAGCTAATAGACTGGAAAGGATACGGTAGTAACATCAATGGTGAGTACAAAACTGATCTTCGATTTTCCAATAATACGAGTATAGTCTTTATGGCAGAATCGCCGGAGGACCTAAGCACTATGCTCAATAACCTCAGTAGTGCCTCCCAACCGATAGGTCTAGGATGAACGTGGACAAAACGAAGATCATGTGTAACGTCCATGTCACATCTATGCCGGCAGTTGTTGGGAGCACTAAGCTCGAAGTTGTTGACGAGTATGTTTACTTGGGACAAATAGTCCGACTAGGTTAGTCCAACTTCGGCCAAGAGGTCAATCTACCGTCAAACCGCCGGCAAATGTCTTGCCATTCGTTATAATTCATGTGTTTCATTTGACATCCGGACGTAACACCCCAGTCGCTAACCACCGACGGTTAACGAACTTCGCTACCTATACGAGAGAGTTTCAATGTATTCTGGGTATTAGGGTGATTTATTAATAATGAGTGTAAAAAATCATTAGCTAACAAACGCTATCTGAGGGTATACTTAAAAAAATTGTCTTGATAACCACATTACTTCTTATCTAACTTTCAGTCATAGACGACGGGAATGACTGACTCGAGAATGTTGAAAAAAGTCGAACACCGTGCGGTAAGTAAAGAAGTGGTCAAGTGAATTTAAATAGCCAAGGATAGCATCGAAGATGACCCTCGCCGAGGTGGGCCAATCACAGCGGCTATAGAAGAAAATATGAAAATTATTGAAAATGTTGTATTAGAGGTGAGAAAGAATTAAGATGTTAGCGGAAATAACTAAACTATCCGTTGGCACCATATTTTATTTATTTATTTATTTAAAAACTTACATGTAACACCTTAAGCTAAAGGGTACATGGGGTGGTCTTAATGCTATGTGGCATTCTCTGCCAGTCCATTTATAGTAACATATATACCAAATTGCATGACTATCTCAACCTTACAAAAGTCAGTGCAATATGAGTGCCCCGAATGCTCACTGCGCTGCATATGCAGGCGCGGGTTGAGTGTTGTGCGATTTTATAGCTGTGTGGTGACAGCCCAAAAAGTATTTTTGATAAGATAGTTGCAGGAGATGGAACGTGGGTTCACCAATATGAATATGCTATTGCATAAACACCTGTTTATTGTAAGTAAACGGGAGTTTATGCAATAGCATAAAAAGGGATCAAACGCCCCAATAAGTTCCAATTCACTCTATCGGCTGGTTAAATCATGGCCACAGTGTATTGGCAATAATCGAGTACGCAAAAAAAGTTGAAACTATCAACGCAGACAAACACTCGGCCACTTTACGCCGTTTGAGAGAAGCAACAAAAGAAAAGAGAAGAGGAAAGCTGACCAAGGCAGTGCTGTTCCTTCATGACAACGAATCGGTTCATACGGCACGGCTCGCCAAGAATGTGATGTACAAGACTCCGGGTTTGATGAAATTGACCACCCACTATATATACCAGATCCAACCCCTAGTGACTATTTTTTGTTTCCAAACATAAAACGACCTTCAGGTACAGGGTTTTGCTGACGATAATGAGCTTTAGTCCACTGTTAATGAGAATTTTTCAGGCCAAGACGAAAAATATTTTTCAAGGGAAAGGAAAAGCTTTTTCGCGAACAAGTAAATGTATTGATGTCATTGGGGACTATATTGAAAAATAGAAAATATTTTATAATTTTATCTTTTTTCTAACATACCTATACTGAGAATACATCGAACGCTCCTCGTAGGTGCAGGACGTGAGCTACTCGACTATTTTCGCCAACAGTGACTCCGAGTTTCGCCCGTCCGGCACATTTTCGTAACAGCTCATAAGTTAAGTTCTCCCAATAAATGTCAAAGTTCGCGAGCATCCCAGGGTGCTCGATCCCCACAGAGCTACAGTACGCTTTGAAATAGTTAATTATTTAATATTTTGATATCTTTTTTAACCTGTAGCCGAAATGGGCTTTCAAGAAAACATCAACTGATACGCACAGAGTGGATACTTTCGCACCGGTAAAACCTAAATTGATATTTAAATGCTAAGTATTTACTTTCATTTTATAACACACAAGGCTAAATTGCAGTATCAATGTTTAATGGCTGTGCTAACATTATACTAAATACTTTGTAATAGTTTTATTAAGCGCTAAAGTTTCGTGTACAAAAGCGCTTATAAAACTAGACTGTTGTAAAACATGGCTGAACTTATAAATTAAATTTTCCAACTTACAATGTCAACCTCTATATAGAACGCTTTCTTTTTACATTTTGTTGAGAAGTTTTTTTTTAATTATAAAAACAGTATGAGTCAATTGTGTTTAGAATCTAATAACCAAAGGATTTTTATTTTTTGTACTAAGTACAAAAAATACAGATCCTTTGGTTTATTTTTTATAAATGGATTATTTTTTTCACTCCTGATTTCTATCTACTATTGATTTTAATCGCTGCCAACAATCCATATTAACATTATAAGAGCTGAAGATGTATTCTTTATCCGCCGTGGCACAGTGACCTAGCTTTGAGTGGGGGTGCTGAAAGCCGCAAGTTTTAATTCCGCATAAAACAAATGGATATTTTTATGGTTTACGAATAACTGTTCCGGGTCAGGATGTATATCGTTAAGCAATTTATAGTTGCAAGCCATAATAAATGCCCCTAGCGCCATCTAGTGTCGGGTAGCAGAGCGAGGAGAGCTTTCTAGAAAACGCTATGCTATAGCTTTCCACCTCCAGCGCCATCTAGTATCGTATAGAAGAACTAAGCTTTCTAGAAAACTCCAAACCCAATTTTCTACACCTAGTCAGTCGGGACCGGTATTTTCTGGAATATTCTAGGTGTTTCGGTGGTAATGACCTATAAAAATCCATTTGGGGCCGCGACGAAGGCAATATTGAATTGGCGTTACAAGCGAAGCTTCAGAGCGAAATAAAGTGAACCAAAGTGATCGGTGTGATTATTAGTGTGTTTTAAGTTTTAATCGGTGTTCGGCAATTAAAGTGTCAATATTGGTAATTCAATCGCCAGTTTTTACTGTTGCGAACCCTAAGCTCGTAACATTATTATTTATTTATGCATATTGACCAAGTGTTCAATATTGATACTCTTATAAAACGGCAAGTGCGGTACGTTAATCAGACAAGCTGGACAATTTGGAGTCTAATATTATGTAGCATGAATGGGTCAGCTCGATCGGCTCTCACATAATACCAGCGTAAAATAGTAGCCTAACGCTGCTATGTTTTGTATATTGAGTGAAAAGAACCGGAGACCCTTTTCAATGGATACGAGGCATTCTACCTCAGTCCTCAGGGGTGACAACTTATCTGCATTTGATCCTTAAGTGAGGATAAATGTAGAAGTCTATGGGCCACAGCATTCACACCTAGCATCGGGCGGACTGTGTGTCCGTCTGTCATCATTATTCTATATTAAAAAAAAGTTTAATCAGACAGCAACCGTTCGGTGAGGGACGCAGCCTGCTCACAACACACACACATGGTGTGTGTGTGTGTGTGTGTGTGTGTGTGTGCGCAAACGTACGCGCACACTTTACCAAAAAAAAACTAACGTGGTACTCTCACCTTAGCAACGTACGGCAAAAATTTCTTTTGGTACGTGCAGTCGTTTGGTCGGAAACAACTGGAGCTTGCGTCCCAGTATGATACTATGGCTTTACAGCAGCATAGTGAGGCCGATTCTCACCTACGCCTTCACTGTCTGGTGTAACAAGGCCAACCAAAATACGACTGCGGAAAGACTAAATAGTCTACAAAGAATTGCCTACTTAATGGCAACTGGAGCGATACGATCATTGCCTAGAGCGGCACTTAATGCACTTCTACACGTATGCTTAACGCCCCTTGATACTTATCTAGAACAAGGAGGTGAGGAGTAGTTTGTATAGGATTAACGCCCAAGGCGGTTTGAGCTCGCTGTCCTACAGATTGAGATTCATGCTCGATTCACTTAAGGGAACACTGGACTTGTGCATGATCTCAGGTATCATTCGTCCACTATACACTTTTAATAAAAAGTATATAGTAGAGCTTTCCTAAGAGAAAACTGGCTAAATGACCTGTCAATGGTCACTTGTAAGGTCGGTAGTCTCATATGGTGTACCAGTGGGTCAAAAATGGGCCTCGTCTAAGGCTTTGGAATTGCTGGGGAACGCCCTAAATTCAAACTTAGTATAATTATCTTCCAGACAGAAATTTTTGTAATACTTCAGTGTGCGGATATCGATCTGCGGAAGTTAAGCAGCATTGTAGCGCTGATGTTAAATGTAATGAACTCGTAGCTAGTGAACCATCTAAACGTCCTGGGATGTAACAACTGGGTCGTCTTAAGATGGGCTCCGGGTCACGCCGGTTTTGTAGGCAATGAATTTGACGACAAGCTTGCACGGGAGGGCTCAAAAAGTACAGAATTTGGACCCAATCTATTTTGTGGAATCTCAAAAAACCTAATCCGATCGACCCTATAAACTCTTTTTAACAATAAATCACTTAAGATCTGATCCGACGTACCAGGCTAAAAAACATTATAAAACCTTAATGCGGGCTTTTCGGACTCTTCAGAAGCCCTGGGGTTAGTAAAAATAAATTGTGCATTCTGGCAAGAGCCCTAATTGGATACTTTTGTCTTAAAAAGCACATGTTTATCCTGGGGCTAAGCAACTTAAGGATGTGCCGATTCTGTTCCCTAACGGAAAAACGCCTCTGCACATCCTTACTGTTTACAGACACTTAATGGGCAAACGTAACACTCATCTAGGAAACTATACTATACGTATATGTACTCCGCCCAGAAGAAGTGAAATTGTTTACAACTAAGCAACTCCTTCTATTAATTGAAGACGTAGGGCTTACCAGTGAACTATAGCTATAGCAGCGATTACGATAGATCTTTTAGGTCGCAATGATACTGGTATCTTTCCCTAGTCCCGCGTTGGTGCTCGTACATAATAAAAAAATATGCTGATCTTGCATTAGTAGGTAGTCACTGGCACGGCGAGGTTTATTTACACTGAATGGTTTTTTTAAGTCAATCACATTATATCGACCAAAGCTTCACAGTTTATGAAAAAAATCAAAAACTTTGAAGCTGTGGTCGATTCGCTAGTCAAATAATAAATCTGTAACTATGGAGCCAGTAACTAGGTAATTTATTGTCTAGATTTACCTGTAAATAATAATATCCTGTATGTATGAATAGGCTGTAATGATGATGATGATGATGAATAATATCCTACCTTTCGATATCTTTTGGAATAATAAATAATGAAAAGTCGACATTCCTATTGTTATTTAAGCACACGTATGCTATGCAGTACTTTTTGGATTTTTGAGTAGCCATTCCTAAATAAAAACTCAAAAACAAATATCATATATCTAAATATAGATAAGAGAAAAAATATTTTGTCCTCAATTGCGCGAGTGACAACCTCACTGAATTTGTACCTTGTAGGCGACCGCGCAGCGTGGGTATATTTTCATGCCTAAAGTGCGGAGTGAGACAGACCTGCTAATACTATGTCGAGTGGGCACTAATACCGGTTGCCAAACATAAGAGGTAAGACGTTTACGAGCGTATAGGATAGAACTTTCACGCTTTAATCTCTTGAGTTTTGGGTCTAGCGTATTATATATGTTTATTTTATCGTCTTCTTTAAGGATTTTATTAAGTTTCTATTTCTCTTTTTATATTTAAAATTATAAATTTAATTTATTTAACTTATATCATATTATTAATATTGTTATATCATATTCAAGGATATAGAGTTTTAATGAAAAATTTAATTAATATAAAAATTAGGATACTGCTGATAAACTATTTATAAATTATTTTACATAATATGTAAAACGTTATTTTTTTATTTATATGAAAAACAAAATTCCATAATCCTTTTCTTCTTTTCATCTTTTAATTAATTTGCCAAAATTTTTAGTTATAACTTAAGGTAAAAAACGAAAATGATTGAGAATAAAGAAATTGAAAGAGAGATTACGAAATGGCTGCAAGTTATAAGTTTAATTTCGTCTTTATTAGTACCTTTGTTTTAGACAATAATTGTCTAATAACCTAGGTAATTCCGTTAGCAACAATGAAATTACTAATTGCAATTTTCAGTACTGATTTATCTCTGTTTGGCAGTGGAGAAACTACATCTGAAAAATGAAAAATAAATATTTCGACGATATGTGAGTCCGCCAACATGCCTTAAAACAGTGCGATGGACTAAAAGCTCTATTATCTTCTCAGAAATGAGCAGAGACCTGTGCCCGAGAGTAGGAGTTATAGGGCGATAACTTTAGCTTCTTTACTTTTTACAGTTATAAATTGAAAGATTTTCATTTTTATTTGTACAAAATATTTGACCTAAATAAAACGATCTAACCTTGCCGTAATTCATCATAATGAGTAACAATATGTAAATAAATAAGAAGAAGAAGAAGCCTTATTAATACTTACTAAAAAACCGGCAACTCATCTGCAATTTCCCTGGTGTTGCAGATATTCACAGGTAACGGTGATAACTTACCAGTAGGTGAGCCGCGTGCTCACTTGCCTTCAATTCAATTTTTTTTTAATTTAATTGAAAGCAAGTGAGCATACGGTGGAGAATTATAATATAATATTTTTTTATTGAATTGAACGCAAGAGAGCGTAATACGGAATACTATCGAAGAACGAGATTGTGACACAACTTTTAACGTAAATTATTTTTCGACTGCAACACTCTTTTCATACACATACATAACATAACACTTCACACAACGAACGTTAACAATTCACAACGTTTCATTGAGGCTCTTAAATTAAGAATTTGTCTTCAATTTTATAGATTCAGGAACAATTTTATCACCGTGAAGGAGTATTATTGCTGCCAGTGAATGCCGATTAATAATTTATTTAGATTTATTTTCATGGAAATTCCGATGATGAAATCAATCAGCGTCGAACCCTCAGTCACGTGGTTGCGCAACTGCATCAACACTTATATGAACATAATCCATTGGTTAAATTGTTCGAGAGTGCACTATAAATGATACCTTCGGATGATCACAAATTGAAAGACGCTTTCGTGCACCGACGGTGATTGAAGTTGACGTCATCAACGTGGATTTTTAATTGAAGAATTTGGTGTCTCGCGATATTGTAGTACAACGAAGAGATGGTTGTTACTCAACACGTGACTTTTTGCTTTTTCTTTCATCTTAGTTGGCTATGACAAAAGAAAATGCTAAAAGTCACACAGTCAGAAATACGGAAATTGGCTGTTAAAGTATTTTATAATAATATGGTTTTTCATCGTCTGATATAGCTATAATATAAAAAACTAATAATTATCTGAAACATTACAAACCATTGGATTCATCATGTAGTGTACAATTTGATTATTGTTTGCTACGATTTCATTTTACTGATTCCGTCAATGAATTGTTGAAATGGCCCAAAAATCTTTGAATCTTTTACCTAGAAATAAGAAAGAAAGAAAGAAAGAAAACATTTATTGCTCAAATACGCCACATGTACATTTAAACCATAAACATAAAAATACATAGTAAAAAGAAAAAAAAGAAGAATAAAAAAAAATATTAAACACAACCACACATTTTACGCACACAAGTGTGTGTGGCGTACACGGCAAACAGACCGCACTCAGCTTAATGCCGCAGCCGATACGAGACTACAGCGCTGGTTTTCAGTGGGCCTGTAAATTAAGTGACGTGCGCACGTTCACACCGTCATTGATAGACTAATAATAATTAACATAGATTACATAAATGAACTAACTGGATCTAATACCAAGAATGTCCGAAACATTTTAAAAAGTATTGTTATCACCATAAGAGTCATGTATCTATGAGGTATCAGTTGGAAATAATATAAAAGAAGAAACACTAAATGATGGTACCCTACAAAAATATTTTCTCACAGGTATGTAATCATAACCATAATCTTAAACAACAATGTTATCATTAGAAACAATATTTTAATAAATCAATAGTGATTGCACGTTAAACATATACTTGTATCATAGTTATAACTAATAGCATGAAAAACATTTTTATTTCAGCCTTTAAGTATCAAAAAAAGTACTATGGACTCATATGCTTTCCGTATGACCCCGCCGGATAGCGCTAAGTGTCTGTAATTATTTAGGTAGGTAAATATCAAGCCATAGCTTTTTGAACAATAATTAGGTGAGTTTTATATTTTATTTTAAATGTATTTAATGTTTCCAGACTACGAAGCGGTGGCGGCAGGTTATTCCAGCATTTAGAGGCAGAATATTTGAAACTTCCACGAAAGGCGATGGTACGATGGTAGGGAACAACCAAAGAGTAACATGACGAGCGAGTGATCTTTGATTGTACGTCGCGAGACCACACTAATTTGTGATAAAGATAAGGTGGCACATTATATTTAATTAATCCAAATAGAAATGTGGCTAGGTGGTGTTCTCGCCGATACTGCATTTTTAAAATATTGTGCTCGTTTATGTACGGCGTAACGTGAGCGCGGGGAGGATTTTAAAACAAAATCTCGCACAAGCATTCTGCACCCTCTGGACAAGTTTCTTGCTACGCACAAGCAGACAAGGGCCATACACTATATCCATATAATTAAATTTAGACAGAATCAAAGAGTCGCACAGTCTTATCCGCATATCGGTATTTAGGCAACTTCTAATTTGATATAATACTTTTAACCTATAAAAACATGTTCTTGCAGTGTTTATTATGTGACTTTCAAAGCGTAACTTATCATCTATCAACAAACCCAAATTACGAGCCTCAGTCACGCGTTCAATTCTTTCGTTCCTTATGGTTACCTTAGCTTCATGTTTTGCTATTTTTTGTATTTGCTGAGCCGTACCTAGAATCATATATTTAGACTTGCTTCCATTAAGGACTAATGCGTTCGAATCTGACCAAGTTTTCCACCGCTAATTTAGTCTCCCCCGGTTTACAAGGTATATAGATCTGTGTATCATCCGCGTACATATGGTATTTGCAATGCTTAATACAATTTGTTATATCCGCACAATACACGGCAAACAAAATAGGTCCTAGGATAGATCCCTGCGGAACGCCTTGTTTGACAGCCTGAGCGTTCGAAATGACTGGTAACCCATTTTCGTCTGATATTTCTACTTGCTGTATACGATGCTCGAAATAACTTTCGAACCATTTTATCGCAGATATGTCGAAACCGTAGTAATGTAATTTAGACAAAAGCAATGGCACATTAAGACAGTCGAATGCTCTGGAAAAGTAAAGCAAGGCTAAAATCGTTCCTTTGCCACTGTCTATATCTGACAGTATATCGTCGACAACATTTATCATAGCGGTTGACGTACTGTGGTGTTTTCTAAACCCTGACTGAAAACTGGGAAGCACATCGTTAGTTTCTAAGTATATTCTTACCTGCTCAGCCACGACTTTCTCCAAGATTTTTGATACACAGGGGAGTATACTAATCGGGCGTATGTCCTTCATGCTAATAGGATTTGAGTTTTTGGGTATAGGCCTGATGAGTGCGTGCTGCCATTCTGAGGGATATGTTTGCGTTGTAATTGATTTATTAATTATCTCCGTAATAACAGGTATTGTTACGGGAAAAGACATTTTCAACATATCCAAGGATATACCGTCTGCACCTACCGCATTTGACTTTAATGACTGTGTTATTTTCACAATGTCACTTTCCTCAATTGTCTTCAGTTTGAATACATTTGAGACTTTGACGTGTGATTTAAAGAATGTCATATATGAAATAGGGACTTGATTATTTCCGGGCACATTTAAAAAAGCTTGTGTTAATGAAATCGGGGTCGTTGAAAATATGGTAAGGCAGGTCCGGCTTAGTTTTTAACCTAACGTTTTTTTTTTATATGTGACCATACGATGCGAGTATCTTTTTAATTATTTATAAAAAATTGTAGTAAGCTTTCTTTTCTCTTATTAATGCTTGTGCAATATAGTGTTTGAGCTCTTTATAAAGTAATTTTTGGGCTGCTGTACCACCTGACTTACGTGCGACAACACCTGCTTCATCTCTGACTTTCATCATTTTTTTTTATATTATAAGTAATCCAAGGATATTGAAAGTGTTTTAATGATTTTCTGCGTACGGGCGCATGAATGTTAAATAATGTTTTCAACATAGTATTAAACAATGATACCATGTCATTGAAGCTATCCAATGTTTTGAAACGTGTCCAATTTAAAGACTTTAAATCTAATAGGAACTGTTCATTATCAATCGCATGCAAATTTCTACGCGATATAATAATCGGTTTCGGTTTCGGTTTTTTTTATATTTAATTCGCAGCAAATAATGCATGACCGCTTAGTTCCGGTATATGATTCACAGAAGTGGATGATTGTTGAATATCTGTACATACTAGGTCTATTAAAGTTTCACTGTATTCCGTGAAGTGGGTAGGCTCAGTAACACACTGATTTAATTTATAACATTGTAAAAAATTTTTCAACTTCTTACAGTTATTATCCATATCATTTAATAAATTTATATTGAAATCGCCTAATAAAACTACATTATTACACCATGATAATGTTCCGATAGTTTCCGATAAAGCATCGAAAAAAATGTCAACACTCAACCACGGCGGTCTGTAAGCAGTACCAATTATTAATTTTGTACCGTTGACTGTTAGTGCAAGCCACATTTGCTCTACGAGTGGGGCTGGGGGGTGCGGTAGCGTGCGGACTGCAATGCCCTGACGTATGTAGAAGCCCACTCCACCTCCGCGCGAGCGCACGTCGGAAGGGCGAGGAACATGACGTAATCTATAACCGGGCACCGCAGGCGAGCGCCCCTCTTCGCCCTCTCGCAACCAGGTTTCATTAATCGCCATTATGTCGACAGAATAACGATCCATAGCTACGAGAAATTCGTCATGTCCTGTACCAAGCGATCCCACATTAAGTAAGCCTAACTTAAGATTATGTTTAGAATTGAATGAATGAGATAAAAGTCAAAAATACCTATAGACTTATATTGTTTACTTTATGCAGAGCTGCTAATGCAAACAATATTTGACTGAAAAAACACGATTAAAGTCATCGTGTGTGCGGATGCAGTAAATCGGTTTGCCCTCTGCTTGGCGAGCGTAGACACGACCCCTTCTTGTCCAGGAGTAGCGCCACGAAAGCTTTCGACAGGCTTCACGGACCCTATGGAATAGCTGCCGATTATTCCTCGTCAGGCGCTCATTTACGTAGAGGCGTTGGGGCGAGGAGGCCAGCCCGATGTCCGCGGTAGTGATTGAGCGACGCATGCGCGCAGCGCGCAGTAACTCGTCGCGCAGGCTACGCCGCGCCAGCCGTACCACCACGCGGCGCGCTCGTATCGCTACGACTCCTTCCGTACTAGCGCTCAAAGACAGTGGCGCCGCTCCAACACGCTCCGCAAAGACGACGTCCCGTTCTTCCAGTGGTACCCCTAGCCTTACTGCTAGAACAGATATGGTGTGGATGATATTATCCCCCTTCTCCTCAGGTAGATGTCCGATCTCAAGATCCGAAAGCAGTGCCTCTTGATCCCGGTCATTGAGCTCCTGCTTTAATAAATTAACTGTTTTCTCTAACTCATTGACATCCACTTTGGTAGGAGTATGCCTTTGCTCGATTACCTCCAGCCTTCGTTCAAAGCCATTCATTCGCTCCGTGAAACATGCAACGGATGCATGGAGTTCTGCCATTTCCTTACGGAGTTCTCGCATCTCAGCCATGCAGGCAACAAGTTGGCGGCTAAGCTCTCGTGCAGGGGAATCATCATCGTTCAAAGCAGTCTTCTGAGTTCCATCGCTGCATGGCGGGCTCCTGATCACTTGAGGTTCTTGAGGGGTGTTTCCGGAGATACCTCTTACAGGGGTACAGCTGTTATCACCCTTTCTTGACTTTTTTTGCATTCCGGGCACACCCAATCTTTGCTTATCGTTGTTCCATCAGACACCATTAGACATGCCCTATGAAATATATTTGGACAGACTGTACAACCAACGCCACCTGTCGACGAGAGGAATTTGCCGCAAGCTCCGCACTTTGCCATATCGTATTTATTTTAATTACTAATTAAATGCCGAAAGATGTCGTTACTGTTATTGTTTCTTACTGCTTACCAGATGGTTCTGAGGTGCTGCCTACCCTCCACTGAGATTTAATGAAAGGAGACAATATTAATTACACAGTGAAACAAACACAATTTTTTACACTATTACTTATCCACTGCAATCCAAAATGATAACACAGCTCAGTTAAGATATCCGAACCTTAATTTTGACACAAACAAGTGAAATTATACTCAAAAACTATTTTTACGAAGTAAAAAAACAACAGCTTAAGTTGACTGTATGCCGTCCGTAACGTCACTCCAAATAACATTGTTTCAACATGAAGTAACATCGTGTGTTGGTTTTTGCTCTCCAATTTTCCACCGAATCGCTCTAATATTGAATTGAGTAACCGACACAATTAGATAATTTCGTATTTTTACACGTAATTTTTTCGAGAAAACATTCGGCTTCTAAGTTTTGTTTCTGTTAGATTTAAATATGTTTATGGAAATGAAGTGCCAATTAAATGCTTTTAGTGATTAGAATGTAGTGAAAGCTCGCTAGAGGAGAGCCCACGGAAAGCCACCAGAGAGAACCACGGAGAGCTTTATCACTCGGAAACATTTATTTGCAATTATTAGCTTAGCTGCAAATCAAAATCTCATTATACCGACCTTGTGAATATTACTGTTACGTTAAAATATACATCAAAATAGAAATTAATCTGTTGAATAAAAAGAGTAACTATCACCATGTAGATACAGCGTAAGAGATTCAACTACCTCATATGATCTCTTGTCGTAAGAGATTAACGAGGAGATGGGTAACAGCATCGTCCTGATAACAATTGAAAACAATAAAATAGTCGCTCAATAAGGCAGTCTATGGGGGAGGCCTTTTTTCATCAAAGGACTTCTGGGACTTTGCAATAATTAAATAAAGGTACTAATAAAGAGTGGACTTACGTAAAAACTTTCTATTTCTTTTAAACTTCCTTTAAAAAGTCAGTCAAAAAAGCGGAAATTAAATAATTAGTATTTTCTTATATTTCTGTGTAAAAGCTAGAATTTCGAACATCAGTATATATCTATAGGTCGCTGGTAAATATCTATCTTCTTTAAAAAAATAAAATCCCTTCATATACCTGAAGTGTATTAATGCAATTACCTATTAATACATAAAGAAAACGATGTTATAAAATTCTATGAAAGAATTTGAATTTTTTATAGACTATGTTAGCTTTTTATCGCGGAGTACCTTTAACTTTTGAGAGGTATATGAAAGAGTTACTTGCCATACGACTAGAGTACATGAGCGAGTAGGTTTTATCAGAGTCCTATAATTTACACTAAATATCGCAACGCGATTATTTAAATATAGTGATAAAATGCCGGAATAAGCCTATAAATTAAGCATCTCTTACAACAAACAGAAAATATTTTATTTTATTGCAGAGGGTTGTATTCGTTTATACTGGGTAATTTTTTTTACCGTCTGGAAAAATAGGGTGTAACAGGTGAACGGAGAAAAGCCAATGGCACTGATATTTTACAATTTGTTTTCATTTTTCATTAACACATTATGAAATTGATCCATCAATAAATACTACTACATTAAAATAAATTTTCGGTACTTAAAAATTAATAAAACAATTTTGGATCTACGTAAATAAATCAATTAAAATATATCGACAATAAAATTACACACAAAATAAATGTAAAAAATCAGTACCTTAGGCTTCCCTTCTTTTCACTTGTTACTCCCTATTTTTTCCTAATGGTAAAAAAATCGTTTAATATTATATATTATAAACTTCAAAAATAAAGTCGACATTTTACAAATAACTTTGATTCATAATAATTATCTTTGACCTAGAAAACAATTGATTTATATAAAACTAAAATTGTATTGGTCAATGTGCCAAACCTTACATTCATTTATGAAAATCTATTTCCTAATCGATGTTTCTATGTTAGAAACAAAAAACGAAGAAATAGTTGTAATATATATTTGCGGTTTTATACGATAAAATAAGTTGCAATCAAAGGTTTAAACAAGGGTATGGCTGATTTAGAAAAAAAATTCAAATCTCCGTTACTATGAAATTAAGCTAAATGAGATGTGCCCTCAAAGTCGTTGCCTTTATTACGAGGAATAGAGACATAATAAAATTTGGATTTCTGAGAAGACTGAGAGGCTGAAATAAGGTTTATTTATCAAACGACATCCCTTTATTTTAATTATACAAATTACTTACTTTTGGGATAAAATAAATACTTATTTTTCTTTTTATCCGTAATAATTAGAGAAAGCTGTAAAATATTTTCGGTTTATGAAAAAAGTAGGTTATATTTTATAACTTTAGGATATAATAATTTTTACATTATAATACAAAAAACAACTTATCCACACACTTATCAACACCCCTTTTAAGACCTTAGGTCAGAAGACTCTCAACAATAAGCTATGTCAAGTCAAGTTTTATCTACTACGTTAGTCCATAATGTACAAAGCTGGACCTGGACCCACCCGTGGAGGATTTACTTTAATCGTCACGCTTGGTAGGTGTGTTGAATATCGCAGTACGATACACTACACCCATGCTGCTCCAAGTTGCCGGTCTGTAATACGTAACGGACGTAAATGAGATGCTTATACCACCGTCTATCGGAAGGCATACGTTTTTTCTGAAAATTTTCCTTGATCGGTACGAGCTACACCAACGAGACAAAATAAGATGGTGAACTCTATTTGGACGCCACTGCGTGGCATTTTATAAATTTTTAGGCAAGGTATGGATTTACTGTAATAAAAATAAACTGAACAATATTTTATACGTGGTAGAGCCATGCTGCAGTTATATTAATTGCATAGTTGTAGCACGAATAGGTCGGCTTGACCGGGGAAGGACCACGCTCTCACAGAATACCAGCGTGAAATAGTAGCTTAACGCTGCTGTGTTTCGTATGGTGAGTGTAGAGACCGGAGACCCTTTTTACTGGAAACAAGGCATTCCATCTTAGTCCTCATAGATGACAACGCATTCTGCATTTTGATTCGTAATCGAGGATAGATGTAGATGTCTATGGGCCACAGTAACCACTTACCATTAGGTGGACTGTGTGCTCGTTTACCACCCTATCCTAAAAAAAACAAGACTTTTTTAATGTAAGTCTTAGTCTCTTTTTCTACAAAAAAAGTTACCTTCCAAGAATCAATATTAGTTTTACTTAGAGAAGATAACTAAGTAATCTTACTAAGTGAGAGTTACTTTATGGGATTAGGTTTCGCAAAGCCGTAAGAATCCGACTAGGAACGGCGATCTGTCAACCTCATCACTGCCATTGTGGTCGCATTGTAGACAAGTTGGGGCTCCACGGATTTTCACGTGAGACAAACGCCCGTCGCGTTTCTCTGAACGATGTTATCCGAAAGAGCTCTTATTCTATAAATATTTCCTTGGTTTTAGTCTCTGAGAGATGACTACATATTTTGTGCCATTTCCTGTAAGGACTGTCCGTGGGGTCAACGTGTGGTGAAGTTCCTAAAGGTAAATAGTATTCAATATTGTTGTCTCTGCTATTGATTATTTACTTATTATTTTCTCGCTCAAAGGCATTCAGCGAGGAAACGCAACCAGCGTTCTTGGTACTATACCGCAAAGATTAGGACTGTATAATTAAAGATTTTAGTTTTAGTTTTTTATTATGGCAACAAAGATCGCATATTTGAATTTTAGTCACTTGAATTAATATTACTTGAATTTTGGATTTGAACAATATATACAAATAGTTGTCCGTAATATCTTTAGTAGTTCTGTGTACATAAAGTCAAACCAAAAAAGGGGAAAATGTTAGTAACTTATAAGTTATGGTTCAAGAAAATGCTAAATATTCATAATTCACGATTACAGGCGTTTATGCTTATTTAAAGCGTGTGAGCAAACCAATTTGTGCACGTATATCACTAAATTATTTACTTAGTGATTTTAAATGTTTTGTTTTAAAAGAACTGACCGAATTGAAACCATTTAATAGTTAAATATCGCTAACGATAACAATATCATGGATCAAATCTATGCTTAATTAAAATTACTTTGCCTCGTAACAAATAAATTGATGTTTTTACCTACTTTGAAGAGCTGCGCCCTTCCCTCCCACAACTGTATGGACTACCACTGCCGTCACCAAACCCAACACCACTACCCCTGAAACTACTATCCCAGGAAAACACTCCACTGTTAATAATTTAATATGGAGGAAACATTAGCAGAAGAAGTAGTACTGCGATGGCTAACCGCTAAGTAAGCGGCGATCCAATACCAAAACCAGATACCATTTATACAATTTAATTACATTCATTACCTCAAAAATAAAAATGTTATACGGGTGTTGTTACGGATAGTTGTGAAGATGGACTATTTGTGTGTCAGTGTCGTAGTAATTTAGGAAGTGTGATCAAGTATTGGAAATCAAGTTTCAAATTCAAACCCCGCCGGTACTATTTTAATTTCGACAGACTTTTATTAACTCGCATTCTTGTATGTTTGTTTGTCTCAAGTTATACATTTTAATGGATGAAAGTAACTTTCGAATTAGATGCAGACTTAAATCCATCAGCCACTTGCATCCCTCGACTACTGCATCTCTCACTAGATAGTCACTCCATCTAGTTAGAAGGCACAGCCGCTTGTTTCTTTATTCCCCATTGTTTTCACAGACTAAAATATTTAGAAAATGCACTGTTTTGCACCCGCTGTGTGCTTACTACTCTTAACAGAAACAGAAACGTTTTTATTCAATATAGATAATAAATAATACTTTACCTGGGATTTTGTTTTGATACATCGACCCGAGAATGAATTACTGACTTGGTGGAGTCGATTAGCTGCTACTACTAATTTGTGTCTGTTCCTAGTATTTACAGAATGATTATCACTTATTTTTGCAAAACTACTTTTATTTTTTGTACGTATGCCTCTCATTACACTTTCATAAATGTATTGAGAGGCCAAAGTAAATATGTTGATTTTCTTAACTTTTTGTCTCAGCTACTCTAAGAAAGACATTCTCTTTGTTTCTTGGAAAAAAAGGAAATATTGTTTTAGTAGTCTAAAACCATCTTCGCATTATTGACTTTCTAATGAAACTGGTTTGGGGCACATCGGTTGGATGGTTTCAAAGTCTAAAAAAGACATAGGCAGATTTTTTGTGTTTTATATATATGGATAGATTTCATATAGCCTTTTATAGATTTATTAACTCATAGAGATAAAAAACGCGGAGCTCAAGCAAAGAATTAACTAGACCTAGTGCTATACCTACATGATAAAATATTTAGATTTAGAATAGCAAATTACAATTTCAAAATGTTACTTATGTAACTTTATATTACCCACTTTTGACGTTAGATTATATTTAAAAGTTGACGGTTAATCGGTAACCGTATCGTTTAAATAATTTTAACTGAATTACATTTAGAAATACGATCTGAATTCCTTTTGGTTAAATCTAAACAGACGAAATCCATTAGGATTGAGCTCTGATCTCGAATCACACTGCTGTTATGTTCCGGTAAATTCCTCTTATTTTCACTCAATTTCAACATCCGAGTATTCACTTGAATTTTGATTTGGTCTTATTTCTCTTTGGTTGTATTTTCATGGATAATATATTGTTTTCCACTCTCTAAGTATCTTTATGTATGCCGTTAGTGTGAGTTTAGTAGTTATCTATGCCGTGTAGTGGCGGTTGAGAATATCCACTACCCCATATCTTCCCGTGGGTATCGTAAGAGGCGACAGAGGGACACAGAAAGGAGATGGGCAGCAGCATCTTCCTAATAACAACAATAACATAATAAAAAAACTGCGGATGCCAACCCGCTCGCCAAGCGTGGCAACCATGGCAAATATCCTCCCATGAGCAACGACGCAAATAAACGGCCCCCTGTCCCCGGCGGCCCCGCTATTCCTGGCTACGGTGGCGACCATGGTAACGGCGGGGCAGGGGGTGCTAAGAATCTTCGGTGGAGGTTCGGTTGCCACCTACGACGACTCGACCTGGCAACGTATAACGCACGCACCCTGAGGACTGACGAGAAGATACTGGAGCTGGAAGAAGAGGTAGACAAGTTGCGCTGGCATATTATTGGATTATCTGAGGTCCGAAGAGAGGGGGAGGACACGGTAATCCTCGAGTCCGGAAACTTGTTCTATCACCGGGAGGGCGACCATCTGTCCCAAGGAGGTGTCGGATTTATCATTCACAAGTCTCTCGTCAACAACGTTGTAAAGATTGGGAGTGTGTCGACGAGGGTCGCGTACCTGATACTCAGAATCACCAAACGGTATTCGTTGAAGGTCATACAGGTCTACGCACCAACCTCGGCACATCCCGATGAGGAGGTGGAGGAAATGTATGAGGATATTTCTAGAGCCATGCATTCCTCCAAAACCCACTACACGGTGTTGATGGGAGACTTCAACGCAAAACTAGGCACAAGAGAAGGCGGTGAACTGAAGTTAGGGAAATTTGGAATAGGGCAACGGAAACGTAGGGGCCAGCAGCTGGCTGACTTTATGGAGAAAGAGGGACTCTTTATGATGAACTCTTTCTTCCAGAAGCGGCCTCACAGGAAGTTGATCTGGTCGAGCCGTGACGGTTCAACAAAAAATGAGATTGACTTCATTATGATTACCAGACGCCAACTGTTCGTTGATGTCTCAGTGATCGCAGTGGTGAAAACCGGCAGCGATCAGCGAATGGTTAGAGGCACACTGAACCTAAACTTTAAGTTGGAGAGGTCTCGTCTAATGAAGTCAACGCTCCTTCCCCCGCGTGCTCTAATCCAGAATCCCGAGACTTTTCAGCTCGAGTTACGTAACCGCTTTCAGTGCCTAGAAGATTGCAATGCACTGGACGATATAAATGACAAGCTCGTGGAAACTGTCCATGCGGTCGGAGCTAAGTTCTGCAAGACCCGCCGCAGAAGAACACAAAAACTCTCCGATCACACTCTTAATCTCATGGCTGTTAGACGGGAGATGAGGCTGTAATCGTCAACAGATTTGACAGCATACAGGCAACTGAACAGACAGATCTCCAAATGCATGCGGCGAGACTTACACAACTTTAATACTGCTCGTATTAAAGAAGCAATCGAGCGGAACCAGGGCTCCAAAGTCTTTGCCAGAGATCTGTTTGCCAGAAAGAGCCAACTGTCAAAGCTAAAGACTGAGTGTGGCAGCATCGTTTCCGAGACACCTGAGATTTTGAGTGAGATTGAGAGGTTCTATGGGCAGCTGTACACATCATCGTTGGAGCCACATGCAAGTGTGAGTAACGATCCAAGAGCAAGTATTACCCGACACTATTCCGATGATATCCCGGACGTCAGTCTGAGCGAGATTAGAATGGCTCTCCAGCACCTTAAAAACGGCAGGGCCCCAGGCGAGGATGTAATTACAGCGGAGCTTCTGAAAGCGGGTGGAACACCGGTACTTCAAGTCCTTCAGGGGCTCTTCAATTCCGTCCTCCATGGTGGCACTACTCCGGAGGCGTGGAGCAGAAGTGCGATGGTCTTGTTCTTTAAGAAAGGCGACAACGCTCTCTTGAAGAACTACAGACCGATTTCCCTTCTGAGCCGCGTCTACGTGCTGTTATCGAGAGTCATTACGAATCGTCTCGTACGCAGACTAGACGACTTCCAGCCTCCCGAACAAGCCGGTTTCCGAAAAGGCTTCAGTACCGTAGACCACATACATACCCTGCGGCAGATTATACAGAAGACCGAAGAGTACAATCTCCCACTTTGCCTGGCGTATGTGGACTATGAGAAAGCCTTTGATTCCGTCGAAATTTGGGCGGTGCTACAGTCCCTTCAGCGGTGCCAAGTTGACTGTCGGTATATCGAAGTACTGAAGTGTTTGTACAGTAGGGCTACGATGGCTATCCGAGTACAGAATCAGAGCTCGAAACCTATCCAACTACAGAGAGGTGTAGGACAAGGTGACGTTATATCGAAACTCTTCACCGCTGCATTGGAAGACGATTTCAAGCTACTGGACTGGTAAGGATACGGTATTAACATCAATGGCGAGTACATCACTCACCTTCGACTTTTCGACGATATAGTCCCTATGGCAGAATCGCTGGAGGACCTTAGCACTATGCTCAATGACCTCAATGGTGTCTCCCAACGGATAGGTCTTAAGATGAACATGGACAAAACAAAGATCATGTTTAATGTCCATGTCTCACCTATGCCGGTAGTTGTTGGGAGCACTATGCTCGAAGTTGTTGACGAGTACGTTTACCTGGGACAAATATTCCGACTAGGTAAGTCCAACTTCGACCGAGAGGTCAATCGACGGATTCAACTCGGCTGGGCAGCGTTCGGGAAATTACGACACATCTTCTCGTCAGGTATACCTCAATCTCTGAAAACTAAAGTGTACAACCAGTGCGTGTTGCCAGTAATGACTTACGGATCAGAGACGTGGTCCCTCACTGCTGGCCGTACGAGGACGCTCAAGGTCGCTCAGCGAGCTATGGAGAGGGCTATGCTCGGAGTTTCTCTGCGTGATAGACTCAGAAATGAGGATATCCGCAGTAAAACCAGAGTGACCGACATAGCCCAACGGATTAGTAAGCTGTAGTGGCAATGGGCCGGCCATATAGCTGGAAGAACCGATAACCGATGGGGAAGAAAGTTTTCGAGTGGCAGCCTCGTACCGGTAGGCGTAGTGTAGGGCGACCCCCCACTAGATGGAGTGACGACCTGGTAAGACATGCAGGAAGTCGATGGATGCAGGTGGCTCAGGACCGTGCTTTGTGGCGTTACTTGGGGGAGGCCTATGTTCAGCAGTGGACTTGTGAAGGGCTGTAATTATGATGATGATGATGAAGTATCTTTATAGAATTAATCTTAATGAAGATAATCTTGAATTTAATTATTATCTAATGTTCTCGAAATACTACTATATATTGAATGTTTTCAGGGATATATATTCCTACATCGTCCCATATTCAGTACCAATATCATTGATTTAAGCTTACCTAACACATGCATTAGAAAATCAATACTAATAAAAGTATGTACTAAAGTGATAAACCTGTCATAATATGACGATTTTTTCTTTTATTAACTTATGACAGACCTTCACATATCCACAGCTAAACATAGGCCTTCCCCAAGGAATGCCATAAAGCACGGCCCTGAATTACCTTCATGCATCGACGTAATGAATATCTTGTCAGGTTCAGCCACCATCGTTACAACCTTGCCACTTCAAACCCTTTCTTTTCCTTAGGTTGTCGTTTCTTGATGAACACCGCAGGATATTTCGTTAGAAATAGCTCGTAAATTAAAATTTTACTTCCAAATAGATAAAATTAAATTTTGTTTATTTCTGACTTGTTCCATAGACATAATCAATATATGTGTGTAATTTTTTAAAAAAGCTTGCCTGAACTGGGAATTAAACAAGCTAAAAATGCTAAAAATTACCAGAAAACTTCGTGTAAACATTGTATCTTACAATTGTACAAGACCGTGAAATAGAACAATTCGTAGATATCGACTACATCCTAGCCTAAACTGCTTTTTTATTTAAATCAAGGACTTATTATCATTTTGTGCACGCTATGCCTTGCCAGAATTGAGGGTGCAAAGGCCCGTTTGTGCTTACGGCCGCACATGATACGGTGCTGGGCTTGAGCGTCTCCCGTTAATTGACACCCATTTTTTGTATGATGGACAAGAAAATTGTGCGCAAATGGCCACTGCCAGGAGATCGCCACCATTTGTAAGAACCTGCACACGTGGATACCGCAATGGATATTCCAGTTGTGATCGATCCAGATGACGATGGAAATTCTCTCACGAAGTAAAGCAAATCAGGAGTATATTGGAAGGTACGCCTCTCAAGCAAGCGAAATCGAGCTATCGTGCGGGCTCTTAACCCAATGCTTGTGACCTATTTGGAAGCCAGCCGGGATGCGCCACACTGGTAGTTTGCCCTATTAATGGTGCCAAACTTCCCATTGCTAGACGCGCTACTATACAAAGTCCAGGACTGGAGAAAAATAACTGAGGACCGTATCGCAAAGGCAAGAGCGGTCTTCGGCAGTCTGAAAAGCTTTATATCGAGTAATAAAAGGCCAAGAGTTGTGCGCACCGTTAGGACGGCATTTGTTGGGTTAAAAATCAGTTTGCCCCAGCCAGATATCATGCAGAAACTAACGGAGTGCATAGATCATCTGAAGCAAAGTATCAATGCTTGGGGGAAGCAAATTTGGCAATATACCGAGAGGTCAAGGGGTTCACCCAGAATCGTTTCTTCCAGAGTGATTATAAGAGGCGCTATAAATCATTGGAGTGACCAAAGGTATTTGGAGCGGAACCAGTACCGCATCGGTCCGACACAGTCACATTCTACCGTGGCCTGTAGTCAGAGCTCGTAAACCACAGCGACGGCCTTAGTATGGAAGTTGTGGCGAGCCAGGGTGCTATTGTTACGCCTATGGACCCCGTTAATATAACGCCGGAAGACGTGGCTGAGGCGATCCATAGGACCCCGAACTATTACTATACCTTACTAGCGGAAGGGGTTCATTAGTGTGTCACGCTATGTCCGCTCGATAGTTTCAAGAGGCTCTCGATCAAAACCTATTACTATAGCTTACTGGCGGAAGGGGTTCATTAGTGTGTCACGCTATGTCCGCTCGATAGTTTCAAGAGGCTCTCGACCAAAAGTCGCTCCCTAGTCTCTTTACTACTAACTCATTTGGTGATCCAATCGGTACTAACTTGGTTCCTAAAAATCAGGATACCACTGACCCAAGCAAATACCGCCCCATCACGTGTCTACCTAACATAATATACTACACTGGCATCCATTTTGAGTGCGAGAATCACATGTCACCTGGAGCTGAATCGAGTGATGTCACGCGCTCAAAATATATATCAGGGCGGTAGTCGTGGAATCAAGGAACCACTCCTTATTGACGCGGTCATTGATGAAATGGTTCAACGCTACAGGCAAACCTTCCCGCCCGTCTGGATAGACAGAAAGTCAATCGACTCGGTGTACTATACTCGTACATGAATAAAGAGGGTCCTCGAGCTGTGCAAGGTTGACTGTACGGTTATGGACTTCCTCGAGCAGTACATGGGGTAGTGGAGTACGATGCAAGACAGAAACATATCCATACACGGTTATATCACAAAACATAGTTATCGTTGAGGTGGACATGAAACTGTTAGTTTGCGATATATTCTATAAACGCTTGACAAAAGATCTTAACAGCCATTTGTCGGGCTTTAGTAAGACACACGCATATAATGGTTGGGTCATGTTTGTTCTCATATATACCTTAGGAATACTCAGATGGACTCAGACCAAACTGAACGCTCCGGAGAGAAAAGTCCCCACTTTTATGAAGTGCCACAAGATGTATCCCCGAGATCGTCAGTAATTAGGCTGTACTTATACTTGCCGCGGAAACAAGGCGGGCGCGGCTCTTTAAGCGCTCTCACAAGGCATAATCACGAAGAGTGCAGCCTCCGTCATTACTTCCTGGCGAAATCGGATGATTTACAGGGACGTTATTTCGTGTGATAAAGGGCTAACCCCTCTATCCTTAGCCGACGAGCAATGGCAAGACCCAGCAATATAGTGCATTTCTGACAGGGAGACCATATGGAAAGAGAAGAAGCTCCACGGGAGGTTTTACAAGGCTCTCGATGAGGTTTTCTTAAACACAGTTGCCTCCCTCTTCTGGCTACTTGTTAATGACCTCCATGAGGAAACCGAGGGTTTTGTCTGTACAATACAGGATCAGTTAATTAGAACCAACAGCTGTCAGAGGGAGATACATCCTTAAGGACAGCACCGTCGATATCTGTCGAGCTTGTCGCAATCCTGGTGAGTCATTTAGACATGTCATCTCTGGTTGTTCAGCACTTTTTAACTCTGAGTACTTGCACAGGCACAGCCTAGTAGCTAGGATTCTACACCGGGAGTCCGCTCTGAAATACGGTCTCGTGGTTTGGATACTGCCTTATTATAAGTACTTGACGAAAGCCGTGCTCGAAAATGATCGCGCCAGGCTCTACTGAGACCGGGCAGTCATCATTATTGAGAATAAGTCTGATTTTGTGCTGATATACCGGGTACAGTACAAGGATATTTTTGGTTGACATTATCATTCCATATGACCAGAACCAGAACCTCATGAAAGCAGAAACAAATAAGAAAACATAATATCTAGACCTGGCTCACGAGGTGACAACTGGGGTGGTCTACCAACCGAAATTATTCTTGTAGTCGTCTCTGTTCGCAGATGACTGAATTCCGAAGTGACTGGGACTCCGTGACGGACCGCTCCGAGCTCAAATAAAGAAGGTGGGTCTCCTCGATACCGCCCGCATCGTCCACTGGTTTCTTTCTCTTTCCCCCTAACTCTCGGCCGTTTTGTCTCCCAGGCTGAGGGCTTCCATCTGGTTGGGCTTTTATTTTTTTATGTATTATTTATTTATTTTTGTATTATTTATTTATGTTAGTGTTTTAATATATATTTAACAATCCCTTTTATACATTTATTCAGCCCAAACATATAAAAATACTTTATAAATAGAAATAAAATAACATAACAGTTTGTCGATTAGGACGAGGCCATCATAATAGGATTTTCTTGCGAATAAGTTCAAGTAAGTAAGTAAGTAAGACATCGTGCTGATAGACCGGGCACACTCAAGGACATTTTTGGTTGACATTACCATGACGTATGACGATAACATCGTGAAAGCCGACACAGATAGGAAAACAAAATATCTTGGCCTGGCTCATTAGTCATGTCACTCTTCACATGTGAAGTGGTTTGCCCGCCGAAATTCTTCCTGTTCTCCGCGAACGGGCTAGTACCGATCAGCCTCGCGGATTATCAGAAGTGACTCGGACTCCGTGACGGACCGCTCCGGGCTCAAATGTAGAAAGCGGTGCATCGTCCGCCGATTTCTTTCCCTTTGCTCATAACATAACCCGTCCATGCAAGCAGGATAAATACCAAATAGGGGCTAGATAAATACCTCTTTGGTATTTATTTAGCCCCACGAGATGGGAAAACTTTATATATATATATATATATATATATATATATATATATATATATATATATATATATATAAACAGCATTTTTAAGCTATTGCATAGCTTCTATCGCGGGCCTTGAGCGCGGGGACCGAATCCAGAAATTCCGTAACGAAAAAACCTCACGCTCCCCACTCCGACGGGCACGGAGGTGTGGCTTGAAAGCCGTGCATTGTCTAACGTCGTTTCTTTTCGGCAGTCTTCGACACGGTGTTTGTGTGCGTGCAACTAGACGTATTGTACGACTCTACGAAGCTCGCACGAATCGAGACGAGCTGCTCCGAAATCGGACGAATACATAAGCAGCTGTTTATGAGAAAGTATACAGGTGTATAGGTATTTATGTACAACAGTGAATAGCTGTACTTGTAAAATTTGTGTATAAAGTGTTTTGAATATGAATGAACAAAGTGCATTTATTATTTATTTATTTAATAAAAGAAAAAAATTTGTTTTCTTATCGGTCACCACGCTCAAAAAGTGTAACTCGAATTAATATCAAAGAAAAAGAAATACTGCATAAATAAAATAAATATATAATTATAATTGCATAAGTTGATACAAAATGCTATGCAATAGCTTTACCGCGGCAGTCCTCGAGTGCGACACGTCTTTTTTTAATATTTCTTGTAGTCCGAGGAAGGTTCTAATGAAGAAAAAATTAAAAATTGCTAGGAAAAACGTAAACACAATTTTTTTTTCTCGTTCAATCTGTTCCTATTTAAAGTACTTTGATACACTTTGGAACTTTCTTTTTCTACGATATACAGTTTGAATTTGACAGGTTTTCAGTAGGTTCTCAATAATTAGTGCGTGCTATATTTTTGTTTGTTTTTACTTGTTACGTCTTTGTTTCTCAATCGAAAAATAAGTTCCTAGAGTAATCTCGGGTTGAGTAGTTTATTTTGTGCGTGTTTCAACATTCATGCTGCCGATAAGACGCAGACGGAGAAATTTGAGTCTAGAACTAGAAATGCTAGAAACCAAGCATATTTTCAGTCTAAGCGGACTATACAGCAACGTGAAGAGCGGAATTAAATTGAAAGGATTCGGATATTATCACAAACCCGTGCAGCGCATCATTCAACTGATAATCTTGCAAGTTTGAAACGGGTTACGATGTTTCAAATGACTACAATGCCTAACAACGCGTTGCTATTGAATCTATGAACTCAGTTTGTCGACATTGTAAAGTAATTAAATAGAAAAATGAAGGCGCTGAGCTGTGTTGCGCAAATGGAAAAGAGAAATTAGTGTAATTGGTTCCGCCAACAGAGCCATTGTTCTCATTGATTTCGGGAACAGAAAGGTATTCTATACATTTCCTGACAAATATCCAAATATATAACAACTGTTTCCAAATGACTTAATTCAGGGCAACAAATGTAGTTCATGACAATTTCACGCCATCTTTAACATAATATAATAAACAGACTTATCACCCGTAATACCTTATTTATAAAATACTTTTGTAAAACAAACTTGTCTTTTTAATTCACAGATACAAGGCCAAATATATTACAAAGCAAGTTCTCTGTCACCGGTGTAACATAGCGACTAAAAATTCCTGCAAATTAACTTCATAGGAAATTCAACATAAGAAATCTGCGTTGTGCGCATAATAGTTCAGTAAAGAGGTCTATTGCATAAGAATTACAAGCTTTCGTTCATCAATACGATCACTTAATTACAATGTTCAAAACTGCACTGTATTTCATGCCATTTGATAATCACAAAATTGTAATCAGATCCGATAAAACTCCTGTGGGCCAACATACAAGACGTTTCAAGACGCCAACGATTGATGAAGTTGCCATTGTTATAGTTGGAAAAATTTGGAAAACCGTGATAGTGTTTTACATCTCCGAAGTGATCAATTATGGTAATACATACATCGACATACATCGGAAGTCCTCGACATATGCATGAATATGCTGAAGATGCCATGAAGTATGTTCGTCATTATGAGTCTTCAAACAAAAGATAAAATCTTCGATGGATTTTATTGTGAAAAATTGGAAAACCCATGTTTCCCGCATGGCCAATTGTATGTTGCCTGTCCCGTCTTAAAAACCTATCAGCTTTGTTTGTATGCGCGTCAGGTAATCAAACAAAAAAATATAATGTTTATAAAGCACTACAATAAAAAATATTATTTAACACAATGTTACTAATGTATTGCAGTGTATTAAGTAGAAAGCTGAATTTTGTAAATAGTTGTTGTTTATAATTCATTGTTGATGATAACGTCGGGCCAGAAAAAATAGACGTTTTTTGGTCAGTTTTGCACTAAATTTCCGATCCAATTTATATTTTTTGTAAGGTTTAGGATCAATTATTGAGCATAAAATCACAAAATGCCAGATCCAGGTGGCACTTCAAGCGCCATCTTGAAAAACGTTTTCAGCCGATATCTCGGAAACTATGCACTTCAAGGCAAAAGTTATAAAACCATTATTGTAGAAAATAAAATTTCGCATCTTTTATTTTCTACAATAAGGGTTTTTTAGAACCGGGCTACCGGTCGTAAAGTTGAAAATTTCAACGGCCGAGCTCAGCCGACGCTCGGCGTGTGACGCGGCAGCTATGCGTATCTTGAAATTTTAGTAGGTAGTCCAAAACTAAACATCCTATAACTCAAAAAGTATGGATATTAGAAAAAAATGCTTGAATTAAAAGTTGTAGAAAATAAAGTGATCTTTAAAAATGAATACACGCATTTTATTTATTAATCTAATATTTCAAGCGTTATTGGCCGCGATAGAAAAACCGGTTCATTAAATGGGCCATAAATCGTAAACGGTAAGTTTTACAAAAAAGTTTACGAAAAACAAAAGATGCGAAATTTTATTTTCTACAATAATGGTTTTTATAATTTTTGCCTTAAAATGCATAGTTTCCGAGATATCGGCTGAAAACGTTTTTTCAAGATTGCGCTTGAAGTGCCACCTAGATCTGTCAGCATTTTGTGATTTTATGTTCAGTAAATTATCCTAAACCTCATAAAAATAAAAATTGGATCGAAAATTTAGTGCAAGGTTAAATTCTATTTTTACTGTACATCTAATTTTTCAAGTGAAAACTTCTTTAGAATCGTTGTGATTTGAAACTAGACAAACAAAACACCTACACTTAAAAGAGAAAATCATATACATCTATAGAACTTAGCTGGCGATGGAATGAGATTTAATACAGTGTACAGTGTGTATTATTTTTTTTTAATTATACAAATTTTACAATTATCGTACTCGTGATCCTAATACTCTGCATTTGTCCCATTCTCTGGAAGTTTGGTTTTCTGGAAATTTCACTTCTACCGTGTGTGAACTGCACAATTATTTTTGTTTAAATTACATATATATCACCATGTAGAGTGTCACATACTCTAAAGATGTCATAACGATATTGTACACTTTATTAGCAACGCCATCTCGAGAACTTGACCAGAAAATAGTTAAAGTTTGTGTAACTGCCACAGTATTATAGTATCTGACAGCACGATATCTGTCGGGTTGACTAGTCTAGGTAAATAATAATGAATGGCTAAACGAGTTGCTAAGCGCAAAACTACATAACGGCTGGACTAATTCGGCTATTTTTTTTTTTCTTCAACCATTCATTTAAGTCCAAGGAAAGCTGTTATAAAGAGAAAAAAATTGAAACAATTGCATAGAAAGATTTTCAAAAAATTTAGAAATGTAAAAACTTATTTTATAAATAATTGCTTAGAAAGATTGATAAAAGATTTAGAAATATAAAAACCAATTTTTAAAAAAAATTGTTTTAAAATTTGAAAAATTGCACAGAAATATTTATAAAAAAATTAGAAATGTAAAACCCAATTTTCAAATGAAATTTTGTTTTCTCCTAACTTGTTTCATAAATACTATCAATATAAGTGCAAATGGAGAATGCACATACAGAACAAAAAAAATATTGGAGATGTTAAATTTCACTCAAAGGGAATTTCTTTGGTTTTTCAAAATAAGAATAATCACATTCAAATATTTTTTAAAAAGCTTACCTAAACTGGATATCGAACGAACCGTAAATGCAAAAAAAAATTACTATTTTATTGAACCCATAGGGTCCGTAATACGTAAAAATATCTTGAATGACCGTTGTATCTTACAATTAAAGGAGACCATAATATCTAACAATTTGTACATATCGACTCGAACCTAACCCAGAACATATAATTATACTCGTTTTTTATAAAGGATTTCTTTTAGCGGATTATTAGACATCAAAGATGTTTTCTTTCTTTTATTTTACTATTATGGTAGAGTTAGAGAAAATGATAAAATGTCTTTTATTTAAATCAAAAGCAGTATGTGTTTGGGTGTAAGTTAGAGTCAGATACAGTAGAATTGTAAGATACATACATACAAAACGCCGACCGAGGGGAGGCCCCCTTTGCCCCGGCCCACCCCCCTCTCTCTCTTCCTCATCCCCACCCCTCCAATATCTCCCCTCTGTGCGCCTTTTATCCCCTCTAAAAATGGCCCACCCCCGGCCCCCTTTCCCCTTCTTCCACCTTTTCTTTCTTTTCCCCCCACCAACAAACCCACCCCACAAACAAAACCACACCATGTAAGATACAGTGTTTATTTTACAGATTTAACCCTAATCATAGACCCCATCAATTGGTTCAATTAAATGCTCAGCTTAGGTAAGCTTTTTCAAAATGTTTGAATTTGATTATTGTTATTTATTTAACAAAGGAATATTTCCTCTTAGAGAAACTTGATATCTTAAATATGTTGACTCGAAAATGCTAGGATTTATACCTTTATATGAAAATGTTGCATCCTGAATTTTAATATCCTAACCCTAAGTGTATGAAATAAATTTAATAATTCGGGATTAATAGTCTCAGTAGATGTATTCCCATAGGCTTTGCATATCAACTTAAACTGAATACTCAACAAAAATCCCAACTTTTACTCGTATTTTAATACCAGTCGCCATAATTATATATATGTTATCCTATTAATTTCGTTGATTTCCATCTACAACTCAAAAAGAATGGAACGCAAGCATATCATGAATTACAACACTACCTTAATGGTACTCAATAAAGCCGATATTACACGGTTAAATTTCGGTTCAATACTGCTTTCAATTTAATTGCTTCAATGAAATTGATACGTCTAAATACATTTCAATGCGATTGCGCAATCGCATTGTAAGTTAAGATTCACTGAACCCTTTCAATGCAATTGTGGCAATATTGGTCATTGTTCAATGTGGATGAAACGTGTATACATGAATATTAAACGGTGACTCATTCCACGAAGCGTACAGCGAAGCGTACGCACGCGCACCTATTTCGCTATATTTATTTCGAAAATGAGGCGCTTTAAGCTCCTCTAATTATCCTTCTCAATATCCACGGGCGCACCCATCAACGTCGAGATTTTCTTTTTTTTATTTAACTCATTTATTAAATAGTCGCAAATTAACGTACGAGTTGGCGCGACATCGAAATGCGTTGTGAACATTGAATGTCATTTAAATGATAAACGTGTATATTGGTAAATTCGTTCAATGTGCAATATCCAATGCTTTTCAATGGAATTGTTTCAATTTGATTGAACCGTGTAATATCGGATAGCGGAAAAAGTAATCTCCCGCGACGCGTGAGTTCAACTCACGCGTTGCTCTCCGCTAAATAATGTTTTTTCTGTAGAAGAGAGAATAAACGTGAATGCGGCTTACCTGATAGTAAGTGACTACTGCCGCCCATGAACAACTACAACACCAGGAGTATTGCAGATACATTGCCGGCCTTTTAGTAAGGAATAAGCTCTTATCTTGGAGATTCCTAAGTCGTATCGATTCGGAAATATCGCCGGTGGTAAATGATTCCACAAAGAGTTTGTACGAAGAAGAAAACTCCTAAAAATGCACAGTGGTCAAGCATCCAGATGCTCTGAATAGTAACGCGATGTGCGTCTGTGAAATTTGGCGGCTAGAATTAATCATAACAATTCCTCAGAGCACTCCCCGAGACTACACAGAGCCAGTGAAATGAGCCAATCAGAAAGAACTCGGCCATCGAAGATTCATATACCCAATACTTAATCATTCAGTGCATTTTATTTTCGTAACACTGTTTTTTAAACAATCCTAGCAGCGTCGCTAAGAATGCTAATGGCCTCTTTAAACACAGCAATTGAGCACAAAATATTAGGAGTGGTTCATGACAATAGTAAAATTTGAAACCACGACCTTTGAGATTCGTAGTAGTATGTTCTTAAACATAAGACTTCTGTTGTTTTTTTGCAATGAAGTAAATAATGTTTATCGGAACGCTATGCGTGAGAAATGAGGAACTGAAAGATTTATCGTATCACATTCGAGTCAATTCACCGGATGCTCTCCGTACCTTTTAGCTATTCCCACTCATTTGTTCTCAGGGCGTATCATTAACCAACGTAGCCTCCACAAAATTTATTTTCGTGCCATTTCGATTTTTCCTTCAAATAGTGTTACAAATGTTTAATTTATAATGTTCAAAAGGTAAGTACGTCAATGTTCAAATACCTTTTCCTGATAGTCTAGTTGTCTAGTGGTTGTAAAAGGGACTGCTGATCAGAAGGTTCCTGGGTTAGAATCCCAGATCGGGCAATAAAAATCAGTTCTTCTATCAAAAAAGGCCCCGGGCAGCTACCCAAAGTTAGGAAGTTGGCGGTGTTTCAGCTTCGTGCCACGCAAAGTCTGTTGTTTCGTCGCACTGTTACAATGCACCTGATGATAAGTGGCTACTGCTGGCTGCAGTCCATAGACACCTATAAACAACTTCAATAATTGATGGCTGCAGATGCGAATGCAAGATGAAACCACACATGTGTATTTGCTCTTTGTTCCCTTCAGACCGAAACCAGGCAGGAAGACCATGTGCTTGTTTAAACCCTTTCTTGATTTTAAAAATATGTAATCTTAATGATTTTTTATATTTACGTAAACACTACACATTGAATTATGACTATCTTTACGGATTTTATCGCGTTTAAAAAAAGTAAATTTAACGTTTATTCAATGTAACCTGAACCTAAATTTCATTTGTGCTTACACTTTTGTAAAAGTTACTGTTATGCTATTTAAAAATTACGTATATTATTGTATACGAATAAACTGATTAGTTTTTTTTTTAAACGAGGCGATGATGCAAGATACATACGACCGTTACCCTTATGACCTTTACCTCACCCTTCGTGTAAATGAGCGATCCGTTAAATTGATTGGGTAAATACGTCGATAAAAGAGAATGTTAAGTTTTCTAAACATGTTCTACCTAACCTTTGTGTTTCAATATAATTCTCTATTTTCTGGATGTTAGCGCTGTTAGTCTATGCGACTCTTAGAGCTTCATCTGACTCAGGGCACGCGGCCAAATTAAAAAAGGGAAAGGCAAAGGTGAGGATGATGATGAATGGTTTATGATTTGGTATTGTTACCAATCATCATGTTGCCTTTTTAGGCGTTTTTGGAGCTCTCTAACCGCAGTCCGAGGGGGGGAGTGCGGAGCCCCGTCTCTGACTGCTCAGCTCGTGTAGGTCGATGGTCTGGGCGGTGAGAACTGTGCTGCTTCCTACGCGGCGCTTTGATACACCCGCAATAGCTCGCTGGGTGTCCCTCTTCGCCGCACAGAACACAGTTCGGAGGGCCCTCCGACTCGGGCGTTCGGGGGCACTCGGGCCATGCCATAATCGTCTAGGCACTTAACGCACCTAGGCCGGGCGAAACAATTTCTGGCCGAGTGGCCGTATAATTGGCATCGGTGGCATTAGCCAACGATGCCCCTATTGCGCGGGGACTCTACAGCAATCCCCGTGAGGTTGCAAATCCGGGTGATATTATATATTTCTTTGCCCTCCGGAGACAGGTCCAAAATTACTAGGCAAAGATCTAGATACTGTTTTTTATTGGTCTCGTGGTGCATCCTGTGAACTTCCCTGACAGGGAGATTTTGCGATTTAAGATCGCTTAAGATGTGCTCGGTTTCAAGCTCCTTAGGGAGTCCGCGAACTACAACATGGAGGTTACGGTCCTCCGCGAGGGAGTATGTGTGAAAGCTCAGATTCTGAGCTTTAAGATGCGCAGTTAAAGCGCGGAAAACGTCCGTCGTTGCGACGTGGATACGAATGCCCTGGGGTCCATTGTGGACTTTGGGGGCAGAAGATATTTTTAGAGTCTATCCACTTGGATAGGTTGCTCCAGCGAGATTTATCCTGCAAAATTATTAGGGGCGGCGGCTTTTCCTTCCTTACTACAGTCGGAGTCAAGGTTCGCGGTTTTGTTCGCGGTCTTGTTGCGCGCGGAAGGCGCGACTTTCTTAGCCGGAGTGGCGTTGGGCGACGTAGGGGCCGAGTGAGGCTCGTCTCCCTTTTTTGCGGCGGCGCGCTTACGCTTTTTGCCCGAGACTAGGGTGAAACCTTACGCCTTCGGGTTTTTCGGGTCGGTGGTTATCTGTCTCCATCTCGGAGCCTGATTCGGCGTCCGAAAACAACGGGGAGGGACCGCGGGTGAAGAGCGCAGAAGAAGCGTGGGACGCGGCGTCGTATACTGTGTCGATGGACACAGGGGTCGAGGGTGTTTCAGGACGTTCAGCAGCGGCCATGTTGCGCTGGGCTAGGAAAGCAGCCCAAGCGTCGGGGCACACTTGGCTATAGTGATAGCCACCATCTTGTGAGTGATTAAAACACTTGTGTATCAAGCCCCACCACCTTTCGGTGGGGAAAGTGTGTGCCTAAACGAACACTTATACAACTAGCGCGTTGGTACGGTAGGGTATGTATCTAGCTGTCGCCTAATGCGACAAGCGAACACAGAATTTAAACAATAGAATTGCTGCCTCTGAGACAGCGGGTGTTCAATAAACTAGTTACGGTTTACTGGAAATCGGCAGAACGTGGGGCACTAAACTAGCACTTCACAAAAGAACAATGGGCCGGCGGCTCGATGCACCTGGCGGCCGTAAAGGCGCACAACAACACTGAAGCACTTCCGCGAACAGGTAAAAAGTCTTTGTATTCGTTCTTCTTTCTTGAATAAACGCACATGGGCTCAACCGATTAACAAACTTCGCGGTTGGGTCGCAGGCGACCGTATGCGGCAAGATACCTGATCGGACTCCTCAATATAATTAGAGTACTTCAATCTATTTATCTGTGTCATTCCTTTCAGTTATAATGGGGGTGTTTTCAAGGCAAAAGTGAATAATTTTTTTGTTAAGGTATGTAATTGCGCTTAAGTATCTTTATCTGCATCGCCCCTCTGTTGGGATTAAAGTGGAGTTAAAAAAATTCTTTACGTCTTGGCACAGTAGTGAAAAAGCTATTTATCCTTTCAGTTATATTGGGGGTATCATCAAGGCAAAAGTGAATAAAATTTTTGTTAGGGTATGTAATAGCGCTTAAATATCTTTATCTGCATCGCCCCTCTGTTGGGATTAAAGTGGGAGTAAAAAAATCTTTACGTCTTGGCACAGTAGTCAGAAAGCTATTTGACATAAATGAAAACGAGAAAAATCTATAAAGTTGGTCTTTTCTCTCAGTCCGTAAAAACCCACAGCTGTCTTTTTTGGCTCCTTTGGATCGTATTTGCCTTAACTGCCATGTTGGTAAGCTCTGCGATCTCTGTACTAGATGTATTTCCCGTCACACCTGGGTACTTTGTACATACGAGTAGTATAATGAGATGCTATACCACCCAATGTCGAAAATCAAAAGGAAATATTGATCATTACGCAGGCGGGCAGACAGGGGAAATGCGGCAGGCTCTATGAACTTGAGTTTAATGAGACTATTCGCCAATTATTCTGCAAAACTCAGGCCTACCAAACGTGTGCCTACCAAATTTGTTGCACGCTTGCAAAAGGAAGTGCTATAAAGCTGTGTTGTCTTTAAACTTAATTTGTGGAAGATCCGTTTCCACTACGATTGGAGTTCGCGCATAGTTTAATATTTTGTTCTAGTATTTCAACCAAGAAAGGAATTTGCTGGCACGGTTTTAATTTAAAGCAAGTGTTAGACACCTTTATTGTAATCAGAATAGTTTGTCTAGCAGAAAAGATCCAAATTTGTAAGCTTCACAAAGATGCAAGTAACTCTGGGTCATCCATCGCATCTTTCATCTCCCCCTGTTGCCTCTTACGTCATCTACGGGATGACATGGGGTATAGTGAATTCTATTATAAAATATTCCATTTCACGGCGACTTTTATATTTCAAGAGTGTAATATATACAAATTTAAATGATATATATAATCATTTAATTTAATATATAAATAACAAAATAAAACAAGGGTGCAATTATCAGATCATTTAAAAGTTATAAAGAAAAATTCTTCAAGTCTATGATGAAAATTGTTTGCAATTTGCTTTAAAATATACTTGTGAAAGCTTAAGAAAACTAGTAGTTGCTTTATATCCACATGGTTTGAAATATTCGCTTTGAAAGATGCAGCTTCAAAACATAATTTAAGTTTAAATTGGTGAGATCGAAATTTTTAAAGAAAATAAAAATATAGCACAAAATAAATTTAATGCAACATTTTTTTTATTAACCTTTAAGTATGGACGTGGAGTCTCACAGGCTCCGCACGATTCGCCAGTTTTTGGTTTGACCCCCTTCCCCCCGCTCCATGCACCCGAGCGTCTCAGTAGCTTTACGTTTAGTTCCAAACTACACAGTGCGGGCGGAGGTTACGTCGCTGGATGCAGAACACGTGAGTAATATTCATCGAAATGTTGGCTGGAGCCTGTCAGGCTCCACGTCCACTGTTGCCATGTAAAATATTATGATAAATTTTCTCTGTATGTTTTAGATTTTGTTATGTAAAATGGCTGAAAATATTAAAGCGAGTTGTTCTAGTGCAAAACAACCTCAGAGAAAAAAATGCGACTAGATGATCCATCTTTCGAAGACGAAATAACTTCTTTATTGTTGGCTTTGGATCAGTCAGACGATGAGGTAGATATTGAAAATTGCTTGGTATCTGAGGCGGACCTGACAAACTGTCATGATAGTGATTCAGTGAAGAGGTCAACGACCTTGAAGATGCAGTCGATAGTGACAATTCAGACGCGCCACTTTCTGAATTACGCACGAACTATTATTATGGGAAAAATCGGTATAAGTGGACAAAGACGCCACCGTCAACAAGAGTACGGATATCTCAACACAATATTATATCAGTTCGTACATCTTCTTCGAACTTGTCAGCCGACTGTGAGAAAGATCCATTCAGTATATGGAACAAGTTATTCGACGATGAAATGCTCCATCAAATTTTGACCTAGACTAATGCAAAAATTTATATCTACAAAACTAAGTTCGCGCGTAGCAATCGACCTGAACTAAACGATTTGGACTTAGTTGAGCTGAAAGCGTTTATTGGTCTACTATTTTATTCTGCTGTTTTGAAGTCGAACCACGAAGACACAAGTTACTTATTCGCATTAGATGGTACAGGCTGTGAGATATTCAGGTGTACAATGTCGGAAACCAGATTTCTTATATTGTTACAGTTCGTTCGATGCTTCGGTTCGGTGCCTTCGTTTCGATGATCCTAATGATCGTGATGAGAAGAAAAAGACTGACAAGTTAGCTGCTATATCCCCCATTTTCAACAAGTTCGTAAGTAATTCGCAACAGTTGTACGAACTTAGTGAATGTGTAACTGTGGACGAAATGCTAGTCAAGTTTCGTGGAAGAAGTCACCTAATATCATACATGCCTAAAAAACCAGGTAAATATGGTCTAGTGATACGAGCATTATGCGACGCTAAGAACTTTTATTTTTATAATGGTTATGTATATTCTGGAAAAGACTCCGATGGTATTGGGTTGACAGTAGAAGAAAAGAAATTCCTAGTCCCCACACAGTGCGTCTTACGTCTAACGAAACCAATCCAAGGAAGTAACCGCAACGTCACAGCTGATAATTGGTTTTCATCTATTGAACTCGTAGATGAATTAGCAAAACGAAAGTTGACGTATGTAGGGACAGTAAAAAAAGAATAAAAGAGAGATACCTATCGAATTTCAGCCAAATAAGCGTCGAGAAGTAGCATCTACCTTATTTGGATTTACGAACCAAAAAACGTTATGTTCTTGGGTTCCTAAGAAAAATAGAGCTGTAATACTCATATCTTCCATGCACTATGATGAGCAAGTAGACCAAAATAATAAAAAACCCGAAATAATACTTTATTACAACTCTACTAAAGGAGGAGTTGACGAAGCGGATAAAAAATGTTCCATTTACTCGTGTAGCCGCCGTACACGGAGATGGACAATGATGTTACTGTTTCGAGTGCTGGATCTAAGTGGCATGAATGCATACATTCTCTACAACATGTATCAATCAAAAGAGGTTGAAAGAGGAGATTTCCTAAAAGTATTGGCTCGTTCCCTTGTAGTGCCGCATATGCAAAGACGTGTTGTAAACACAAAATTGCCGAGAGAGCTGAGGTCAACTATAGCTCGAATATTGGGTAAAGATATGGTAACTGAAGATGTCCAAACACCACCCGTCAGTCAAGGAACTAGAAGAGCATGTAGAATATGTCCCACAAAAAAACATAGAATGACCATTTATGTTTGTGTGGGGTGCAGCAAGCCTGTGTGCCTACAATGCTCTCGCCCTTTGTGCGCTGACTGCCAGTAATTTAGAGATATTATGACTGCTGTCAGAATTTTTGTTTTTCTTTGTCAGAAAGAGCTTTTATGTTTTTTTTTTCGTTTGTTCATTAAGTTAGAGGATAAATAGGTTTTATTTTGTTTTATTGTTAGATTTAGTAAAATTGAGTGAGTTAAAATGATAACCCTACCAAAAGTCTTAAAAAGTGCCATGATTGTTAATTTTTCATATTTCTATGATTATAATAAAGAAAGTTGATTACAAATTACTATTTTTTTCTTATTAAAGACCTCTATTTATGAATAGAAAGGCTAAGACGATGTGCGGTAATGTTTTCTAGAAAAAAGTTGCTTTTGAATGTAGTAGCCTGAGAGACTCCACGTCCGCACTAGTGTTGAAAATATATCACGTCCATACTAAAAGGTTAAGGCGTTTTTGAGTGCCTTCGTAGAATGTGTATTTTAACTTTACTGTCATTATTTATTTATTCATTTAAAAACTGTAATCCAACATCATACTGGTAAGGATACGTAAGATGAACTTAAGGGTACACTAGTTGCTTATTCTTCCATACAAACGTAGTCTGGCGATTACTCCACTGTTTGATGGTGTACGTTCAAAATAAAAAATGATTTCAATTTGTCTCATCATTATCTAGCCCTGTATTGAAACAAAAAAGTAAAAAAAGAGTATGTTTAAAATTTATAAGCTCGAAAATTCCAAATTTCGACACTAGTTTTAACACATCTTTGGGCGGAAATAAATACCATAAGAAGAACGAAAATTGCAAAACAGTTACCATACAGGGATAGATTATTTGTTCAAAAATGCAAATAATTTTATTTTAAACAGATACATTGAATAGATTTTTCATGACATCCAGACTACCAAAGGTCTGTTTATAAAATTTCGCGCGCTACTTTTTATTGTAAGTCATCTTGCCTTTCGCTACAAATTGTTTCCCCGATCAGTGGGACGGACGGAGGGAGGGCGCAGTGCGCACTCACACATGCTCACTAGGTTAGCCGCTGCCTTTGAATATTAAACCATGAATACTCAAAGGCCGCTGCTATCTATTTATGGTTGTAATACCTACATATCTACATCTTTACTTAGAAAAATTGCTTCCTTTTGTTCGTGTCCATTGCTGAAGCCGGGATGAATATAGCTGCTAAAATGTGCCCATAAGTTTGTTGAAGCACATTTAGTTGAAATTTAAAACAGGTAGGTACATAATAATGAACTTTCGATACAGGTAGTACATTAGGTACTTAACTACTTTAATTTGCTAACTAACGAAAACATCTCATTGATAAGCACGATTATCGAAAATCTTAAAATTCTTAGATTTTCGATAATCGTGCTTACGTATAGTAATCTCATATCCTAATATACCTAATGTAATTTATGTAAGTACATAAGAATCTAAGAAGGGCAGTCAATGATAAATAAAATTTGTTTTGTAAGTTGTTTTTATTTTAAAACACTTTAACACAACAAAAACATGAAACTGAGAAGAAGCACCCGATCTGCCAAAACAGACTCAAGAGAGGTCAGTCCAGGTGTTACATTGGTCATGTCATACGAGAATCAGGCTAATATGTTCCTTTGAAGAAAGAATCATACAGATGTGAGTGGACAACTAAGTACTTTTTAGGATTCCGTACCCGAAGGGTAACCAGCAGGGCCCTATTACGGAACCTCGGCTAACCGTGTGTCTGTCTGTCAGCGGGCTGCATCTCATGATCCGTAATAGGTAGATGGTTGTAATTTTCACTGAACGTGTATTTCTATTGCCGCTATAACAGCAAATAGTAAAGATAAATTTGAAATTAAAGGATTTTCTACTAGAAAAATAAACGTGTATTTTTGGATTTTTTTTGAACGATAGTAATATTTATAGGTATTTAAATCTTGTAAGATGGTACGGAAGCTCGGAAGTCTGATTCGCACTTGGAAAAATATTTGTTTATATTTAACCTTACCTCAGACATACTCATATTTTTATATATAATTTACTATACTACTATACAAGCTACTACTAAATAAAATAGTAGTAGCTTTATTATGGTATTATAGTATATTTTGGATTAGATTTAATTTATTACAGAATAATACGAACTATATAAAACTAAGGAGCGCATCAATCTACCTCAGATATTGGGTTATGAATAAAGATAAGTACACATAGGATTTAGTTTCTAGGTTGTACATATTTTTATAGCCTTCGTTATGAATAGCATAAACAGGCCAAGCCCCCTAGCCTACAAACGTTTCGTAACGAATCTCTGTCTACAATCGCGCCTTTTATTTGTTTGAACTGACCACCTGACTCGTTCAGTGATGTCATTCCCATACAGTGTTTAGTTTTCAACTAGCGTTATCTATCATAAAATAAATCAAAATTTTATTTATATTTCGCTAATTGTGTCTGTACTGTGAATTTGATTTACAGTCGATCTCTAAATTGTAGTTTTCTTATAATTACTTACATTGTCTAGACGTGTTCTTTGGACTTCTGTAAGGAAGTCTGTGTTGTTAGTATTCCGTTTATATACGTTACTATTTTGATAGACGTTTGTGCTTGTCCCTGCAGTGACACAATGTCTATTGTTTTTAACTTTCTAAGTACTAAGAGAATGTTTCAAATCGCTATTGAACACAATCAAATTAATCAATAAACAATTTACAAACTAACATTTTTTATTAATTTAATTAACTTATATAAAAGCCCCACTCACATCAAAATCGCGCTGTCGAAAAAGCAGTCATCCTGACACTGGCTGGCATATACTTCGGGGAGTTGCCTGTGGGCTATTATAGCTAACTAGCTATGGTTGTTATGGCTAGTTATGGCTAGCTATGGGGGATAAGTCGCTCGCGTCCGTAGGCTCTGACCACCTATTCCTAGGCCCACCCTACACGTGTCCCCCGGGTGGTGCTAAATGAGCGACAAGCCGATAGCACAGACTCGGCTCCACGCCCTGGTAGAGGCGTAAAATATACCACCCTTTATCCGCACCATGAGGAACAATATAATAGAAATGGCCCCGAGTTCCCGGCGCCCCTTTAATGGGGCAGGGGTGCGAAGAATCTCCGGGAGGAAAACCGGCGACGAGGTTCGCCACCCGTCACGTTCTGTCTCCCGGAGAGGCGAAAAGTGGATTGCAGAGGTCCGTCTGGCTACGTTGAATGTATGTGGGGCAATGAATGATAAAATGGATGAAGTATGCGATATGATGAATGATAGAGGAATAGATGTGTTATGTGTAAATGAGACGAAAAGGAAGGGAAAGGATGTCACTACACATGGCATGTATACCGCATACTGGTCTGGTGTAGACGAGATCGAGCGGGCATGCCAGGGAGTAGGTATCATCCTTTCAGAAAGAATGGGCCAATGTGTGAAAGAGTATGAATGTGTAAGCCCAAGACTGCTGTGGATACGAATGAAAGTGGGCTTAAAGAAGTTGTTTGTGTTAGGGGTCTACGCCCCAGACATGTCTAAGCCCACTTATATCCGAGAGCAGTTTTGGGAAATGGTAAGGATGGTGTTAATGGAGTGTAAGGGAAATGAAAATATTATTATGCTAGGAGATTTTAATGGAAGGGTTGGGGTGAGGAGGCTTGGTTATGAAAGGATATTGGGAACGTTTGGTGATGAAAGTATAAATGAGAATGGTGAAAGTCTCCTCACCGTATGTATGGAAAAGAATCTTTTTGTGACGAACACTTGCTTTCGCCACAAGAGGATTCACATGTATACTTGGGAAAGAGGTGACGATAGAAGCATGATAGATTTAATAATTGTGGATGAAAGATTGAGGGGCGCAGTTGTAGATACAAGGGTTTACCGGGGTTCTAACGTAGGAACGGATCATTATTTGGTTCTATGCCGAATTAATGGTCTATTCAGGCGTTGGCGCCATCGGTCATCTGTGTCTACCACTGCGTTACAGCGTATTAGAACAGAAAGGTTACAAGATGAAGGTGAGAAAAAGAAGTTCAAATGTAGACTGAAAGAAAATATAAGTGGTTTGGATGAATTATGTATGAAGGAGTTAGACTTGGAGAATGTATGGCAAAATGTAAAGAAAGGTTTAGTGCATGCAGCTACCGAAGTATGTGGTGTTAGTAAGAGAAAGAATGAAAGGAAAAATAATACGTTATGGTGGGATGATGAGGTACGTATGGAAGTTGAAGCAAAGAAGAGAGCATGGCTAGATTTACTAGCAACAAAGGCTGGTAATTCTAGCGGTACGAATGATGATATTGAAAGAAAAAAGGCAGTCTTTAGACATCTTAATAAGAGAGTAAAAGAAGTAGTTGAAAGAAAAAAGCAAGAAAGAACGGATAAGAATGATAGAAGAATATCGGATAATTTCCAGGCAAATATTAAAATGTTCTGGAAACTTGTAAGAACTGCCAGGGGACATTCAAAACAGCCTATGATGAATGCTATAAGAGACGAGAATGGCTATATTCTGAATGATGAAGTTTTGAGTTTAAAGAGATGGAAGGAATATTTTGAAAGCGTGTTTATGAGTGAGGAGACAACGTGTGTACTAAGTGAAGTAGAAATTCCGAAGGAAGAGGAAAGAGGTAGCGAGATTAGTGTAGGTGAAATAATGAAAGCAATGAAAAGCATGAAAGCAGGTAAGGCTGCCGGATATGATAGAGTTTCACTCGAAATGCTAAGGGCTGGAGAGGAAGTGGTGGCAGGTCTGCTGCACACCTTGTTTAATTTATGCTGGGAACTGAAGCGGGTACCGGTAGACTGGTGCAAAGCCGTGATAGTCCCAGTATATAAGGGAAAAGGGTCGCAGCAGGACTGTAAAAACTACCGTGGCATCAGCCTTCTTAGCATTGTGGGAAAACTGTATGCTAAGGTACTGATTGAAAGGGTCATGAAAGAAACTGATGGAAAAATTTGGGATGTGCAAGCAGGATTTAGAAAGGGAATGAGATGTACAGATCAAGTCTTTTCCATGCGCATGATCGCGGAGAAGTTTTTGGCCAAAAACCAAAAGGTTTTTTGTGCGTTCATGGACTTGGAAAAGGCCTATGACAGAGTGAATAGGGATGTGCTTTGGCAAACACTGAACTCATTTGGGTTGAGCGCTGGCTTGATACGGGCATTGGAGTCCCTTTATAGGGACTCTAGTGCTTGTGTTAGGATCAACGGGGTCTACTCGGACTGGTTTGACATCCATAAAGGTGTCAGACAGGGCTGTGTAGCTTCCCCGTGGCTGTTAAACCTATTTATGGACAGTTGTTTGCAAAATTTGAAAGTTGAAGAATGCGGATTAAGAATGGGTGAGTTAACCGTCAAATGCCTTTTGTACGCCGATGATCAAGTTATACTTGCGTCGTCGGCGGCCGAGTTGCAAATGATGGTTACATTAATGAACAGATCATTAAAAGAAAGGGGTATGAAAGTGAACGCAAGTAAGACGAAGGTTATGGTTTTTGAAAGAGAAGAAAGTAAAACGATTTGTGAAATAAGAATAGAAGGGGGAGTTGATCGAGCAAGTAGACGAGTTTGTATATTTGGGCTGCGTATTTAGCAGGGATGGGAGATATGATAAGGATATAGAACGACGAGTGAATGCGGGAAATAGAGTAAATGGGGCCCTGCACTCTATTGTGAAGAGTCAAAATGTGTCGAAAAAGGCACGTATGGCAATTCACAATGCTGTGTTGGTCCCTACTTTAACATATGGTAGTGAAAGTTGGGTGTGGCAGAAGAAGCACGAGAGTAGAATGAACGCAGTAGAAATGCGGTCGTTAAGGAGTATGTTAGGGCTGAATCTTAATGACAGGGTAAGAAATTGTGTAATAAGAGAAGAGTGTGGTTTGCAAGATGATGTTGTGACCAGGATTAAGAAAGGAATGCTTCGGTGGTTTGGTCATGTGGAAAGAATGAATGAGGAAAGAGTGACAAAGAAAATTTATGTTGCAGAAGTGAATGGCAGAGTCGGAAAGGGACGTCCTAGGCGAAAATTTATCGACCAAATTGGCGATTTATTGAAAACGGGCCAAATTAGGAGTACCCTTAACCGACGAGCATGTATGCGGAGGTGTATGGATGTGAAGGAGGCGAGAGAGGTGTGTCAGGATCGTGCCAAATGGAAGTCTGTAGTCTCTGCCTACCCCTCTGGGTGACAGGCGTGAGTGTTTATGTTATATTTATGTAGCTATGGTAAGTAAATACCTATTTAGAATACATAGTACCTACAGTAATATTTGCATAACAGCTACAATAAAAACAAAATTATGTTACACTTTTTTGTATTTGTTTTAGAAATGGTTATATTTTTTCAAAAAAACTTTTTTATGTTACCATTTTTTTTGTTGAGAGTTATGTCCCTTTAGTGGATACAGGCGTGATATTATATTGTGTGATTGCGTAAAGAATGCATAGATAGGCGATAGCAGCAATCGCGGTTGATTTGCTGTCATTTATTGAAGAGTGCCCCCGATTTCTCCAAGATCCCATCATCAGATCCTGACCTGACCATCATCGATTACCGTGCGATTATCTGGAAAATATATCCTTTCAAACAAAAAATAATTTTCCAAATCGGTTCAGGCATCTTCGATTAATCGGGGGACAGAACTTACCATAAACAAAAACCTACGAATTAAGAACCACCTCCGTTTTTCGAAGTCGATTAAAAAGTTGGTAAAAACAAATCAATTAAATTATTATATAATAACAAAATCTACTTAAGTTCACATAAGAACTTTCATAATAACAACTACATAAATTGGGTTCATAATAATTACGTTTCACACAGCAGATCCTAAGTTACAATAACACCAATTTGCTTTCTCTCTCCTTTCTCTTTTTAAAATACGTATACCCCCACAGTAGGATTTTCTCCAGTATCGTGGAGGCAGTTTACAAACATAAATTGCACAAGGACAAACATCCAGACCCGGAACAACTATTTGTAGTCCATACAAATATTTGTTCCGTGCGGTATTCGAACCCGCGGCCCCCAGCGCAGCTACTCATTGCTAAGCCACTGCGGCACGGAGCTCACGATTGCCGTTTGAGTTTATGTTATTATTCAAAAATGAATCGTATAGGTAGGTACGTGATGACGCCGTCACGCATTGCGTCACTCGAGTGCGTATGTGTGTGCGTACTAGCTTCTTACTGCTCATTACAGCGTATATCCCTTTTGCACGTGATGTCGCCTGAGATAGCATGCATTTTTACCCCGCCCACCACTTAGTTCTCGCCATCGACTAGGGGCACCTTAATGCCACGCGGTATTCTTTGCCAGTCACTGTGATGGTTATATCGCCGTTTTATCGGAAGCCGTAAGATGGATATTCTATGACAAAATAGTTGAAATCACACCACCTGTGAATAAATCAAATATTAAAATTTTATTGAATCATATTTATTCTATATAATAGGTATTTTATATTATTAATAAAATAAATATTTCATATTATTAACCAAAGGTTAAGCTGCGGCTTGACTCTGTAGTGGCAGTATGTCTGTGCAGATGTTGTGTAAGAATATCCACTACCCCATATCGTCCCGTTGGTGCCGTAAAATGTGACAGTGGGAAAGAAACCAGGAGATGGGCAACTGCGTCTTCCCAAAAACAATAAAAACACTGCGATTGCCAACCCGACTGGCAACGGTAAGGTTACGGTAGTGTGATCCTTTGGCCACTCTAAAGTTGGTGCCCATGAGACAAAATGGGGAGATGAGTTTTTACCACACGGTAGCACTATTTTACCTAATATATCATAAGGCTTGTCTGGAGCTAGCGTGTAATAACACTTTATTGCAAACAAGATGGCTACGTTTAATTTTTGACAGTAAGTAATCTATACATATAATAATTGTATAATATGAATGTAAACTACGGTCTGGGAGGTCATCAATTCATTAGCCAAACGTAATAGAAATTTTGCCCGGCTTGGGATAATGCTACTTTCAATAGCTTCCAATCTCCGTCTATGAATAATTCAAGATTTCAGTATTGGCTCCAAATAACTTTGCCTTTCAAAAATAATGCTTTTTGACTAGCCATCAAAAAAATCGGCCCACCTGCGTTTTTGCCGCAAATCACATTTTTCTAATGCAGAACCAATCAAAACGTTTAAGTACTGAAATGTTTTATTTAACTTGTTTATTTACATCAATTTAATCACAGTTACAACATCAAAATGATTTTTTTGAAAGTAATTTTCATTTAAAAACCAAAATCTTTAATTTTTCACGATTATTTTTATTAATTTTCAATACGCTCTAGTTTTCATGTATTGAACTTTATGTACACAATTGTTGCAATTTAATATTGCGTATTCCCTCCTCTTACTCGGATGACAGCCTGCATTCGCCGTTTTAATGACCTTATCAAGATTTTAATGGTCTCTTGAGGGATTCGGTTCCATTCTTCCCTAATGGTGGTTTCAAGGTCTCCTAATGTTGTAGGGAATGGATTACGGGCACTAATCTTTTGTTTTAGGGTGTCCCACATGTTCTCTATATATATCTTATCACTAAAAAGAACTGACTCCCATCGGCCTATAGTCCAGTTGATGTGGTTACGCGCAAATTGAAGTCTGGCTTGTCGATGAGCTGTGGTCAATTGTGGTCTTGTTGCTGGCTTGTGAGGTCTTAAATTCTGCTCACGAAGTCTCCTTCTCACAGTACTATCACTTATAGCTACATCTCGATCTTCACGTAAGCGTCGCTGGAGATCAACACCAGATAGGTGCCGATTTCGTAGAGCTGATAACACTATAAATCGGTCACCCCTTTGAATTGTTACCCTATGTCTTCCAGATCCAGATCTTCTTCGATACTGCCCAGTCTCCAGAAACCTTTGGTAAACTTGTCGCACTGCAGAACGGCTCAGATTTGACCTCCTGGCCACGACACATTGACTTACATTGCTTCATAGTTTGTCAGCGAAAAACCTTATTTATTACCAATGCGTCAACGTAAAACGTTTTATTTTATATTCAATATGTGCATTTGTAACGGGTATTTCATAAAGAGAGCTTGTTTTATAGCTTGTAACTTTTTTAAAATTGCGCGAATAATACGTATGATATATGTTATCAGTTGATTTTGGAATAACAAGTATTGAACGCTGTACTAGAAAATAATGCGTCTTAAATAATGTTAAAGTAGTAAAAGTTACACAGAAAGAAATTTTAAGCTTTATAAAATATATGACTAACATCCCAAAAAATAAAAGATGAGCGTATTTAAACGTTGAAAGAAACCAGCTAGTTAGCCTCACGTACACCTCCTTCATCTGAATATATTGAGATGATTCTTTAAATAGTTCTTATTTGGTGCGTTATTAGAGCATAAGTAGGCGATTGAAGTTGAAGTCGTGAAAAGAATAATATACATAGGCATAGGCAGTCATGGAGAACATTTGGCCAATATTTTACATGAAAAACACGTTTTCTGTGTGTACTGTAAGGAATATTTTACTTGATGTACTTTATGTTGGTCAACAACTTCCAGATAGGATTATAATTAAACATTGACTGATTGTCATTTTGTAATCCTTATAAGCATAAACTTAATATCTTATTAAAATTTTAATTATTAAGTGTATAAAACGCCGAAAAAAATAATAAAATTATAAAAATAATTTACAAATATTTTATTTTTATTTTTTGGCGTTAAATTTCATAACTTTAGTCTATAGCTCAGATTAACGATAACATCAGGACGTCAAATACCTCAGTCACCCCATGATGTAACCAAAATATGGAGGTTTTAAAATAAATCAAAATTGGACGCAATAAACAATGAATCGATAAAATTTAAAGATTTAGTCAAAGAGTATCTTGTGGTACATATTAAAACGACGGTACAAGATTTTTTTTATAGAATAAGGGTAACAAACGAGCACACAGACTACCTGAATGTAAGTGGATACTATAGCCCATAGACATTTTGCATTCATCCTCAATTAAGAATCAAAATGTATGTTATAGGACATGTACAATAAATACACAATACACAGAGGACTAAGCTGGAATGCCTCGTATTCAGTAAAAAGGTTCTCCGTTTCTCTACACTCACCTTACAAAACACAGCAACATATAGCTGCTATTTTGCGCTGGTGCTTTGTGAGACCGTGGCACTTCCTTGGTCAAACCGAGCCATTCGTGCTACAACTATCATATAGCTGCAGCGTGGCTCATCCACGTATAAGATAATTCATCATCCAATTCCTACAGTGGATGTCGAAAGAAGTGACTGTGAGAAATGTCAGAAAGAACTCAAAGCTTCCGACAGTTGGCGGTATAACCAACTCGTTCACGCTTGATGTAATATATCCTGTCCAGAGACTGGGAGAAGTGTTGAAGGTGCTAGCCTTTTGCCACTGGCATCGCCAATCTGCCTGCCAAGCTCATCGATTAAGGCAAATCCAGGTAGGATTTATATCTTAAAATTTCTTTCAGCAGTAGAATTTTGCAAACTAATAAAGAATAAGAACGTGTATTCACATAAACAAAGCGAAAAGATATAATTAAAGTGATGTTTTATAATTGAGGAACTGCTTTTGTTAGAAATACGATTTCGCATTATGTTTATACCCGAAAATCCATTATTCATACATATAGTTCGTGCTGTAACCATAATAAATCTACCACGTAAATTTTTTTATAAATATGTTATATCTGTCCTATATAAATTTTATTCTATTAGAACTAAAATTTTAAGCCAACTAGTGGGCATTATGCATTATAAATTATAAAAACAAAATGGGTTACAAGAGAGAAATGTTTTACCCAATTGTATAATATTAAATAGTTAAATATGTTCTCTGTTATTGTTATCCTGTGCTTGACTGCTATCTCACCTAATGGTAATTGGTGATGCAGCCGAAGATGATGATGTGTGTGTGTATGTATGCGCATGTTTTCGTAGATAACAAAAGCCTACGAAAATATGCGCATACATACACACACACACACACACACACCAAAAAATATATATATATATATATTAAAGTTTTGTTTAGTTTTATAATCAGTCCGGCGCCGCTTTGAATTATTTTTTTAGTCTGCAGCGTTCATAAAACAGGCGACAGTAAAATGCGGTGGGTCCTAAATTAAATTCTTCGGCATGGAATGTGTAATTTATACAACCTTATTACAACATATATAAGTTTTGCTGCAAGACATTAGGACCATATGGCAGGAGAGATATTTAAAATGTTGATCGTTATCCCTTTAATAAATATTTAAAGTATTTATCGGCTATTTATATAAGGCACTTAATATTACGGTCATAATGTTGCTAATATACGAATTGCGTATATTCAGTCTATTTTTTCAATTAAGTAAGACCCATTTGATGATAGGTGAATGCTGTAGTCAAATGACATCTCTATTTTCGATTGAGAATAAGAAATACAAATGCGTTTTCACACTTATAAGAAATATTGTAGAAAGCCTTATTGCAGTAATTAGTCTCCAGATCTCATCACACACTATATGAAACAATGTAGCATCGTGCATGGTTCTGTTCTGATCGAGCTAATCCATTTATGCTGCATCGTGGCTGTGCAATAAAAATGTTGTATATTTTAAGGCATGTGAATTAGAATATTATTTAGAACTGTGTACCAAACCAACCAGTGTATCAAAAATAATGTGACACAAGTGTGCCCCGATGGCACCGGTAAAAAGGTGTCAAAGCAGCGCCTCTTTGCCACCTAGTAGAATTTTTTTACGCACTACTCATAAGCAGAAGAGTAATAGGAACCCCGATACCAGCTGTAACATATTTGTATAATGATTTCAGATAGATATTCCACTATCTTATTCATTATAATCTCTTAATGTTGTGTTGTACGTGTTTCTTCCCCAATATGAATAAAATAAAGTACGTAGCCTTTTTAAGAGGCCGGCAACGCACCTGCAATAACTCAAGTGTTGTAGTTGTTCGTTGGTGGCAATAATCTTCCCCTTCTTCTTAAAAAAACATACTACGATTATCACAGAAGGTACTAGAATTAGCACCCCCATAACAGGATATGACGTCGTCGTATATAAACTAAAACAAAACAAAAAAAAATGATCATTTTGCCCACTAGAATCAGGTCGGATTATTCCAGCGGAAGCTAAAATTTGTGCAAAATCGCATGTATGTTTCCGAGTCCTTTCATCTTAACCCACCTTCGATCTCATTTCGTAAGTAATGTAAGTTAATAGGGACTGAAAACAAATATGAAACGAGTGCTGATGTAAAAACACATAGTAACTATCCATACCGTCTGGATGATTTATGGTCCACCACTGTGCGATTTACAAGAAGTTTTCTTACTCGCACAACTTTCTTGTGAAATTGACTACCACCAGCAATTTTTCCGGATCGATATGACTTAGGGACTTTCAAGAAAAGAGCATACTATTTTTAAAAGGCCGGTAACGCATTTGCTAAATGCCAGGTGTTGCAGTTGTTCATGAGCGGCGGTAGTCACTTACCATCAGGTGAGCCGCATGCTCGTATGTCTCTCTTATAAAAAAAACTTATATAGATATAATTTTGACCAGAAGTATACTTATAACTCACTTAAATCACAAGGTTAAAGTTTTAAAAGTATTCATTAATTGCCTTGATCGATTTCTTTTTTGAACAAATCTGTTCCATTTCTAGTCATATTGTAGTCAAGTAAGTAACTGTACTTTCTCTATATTAGAAATGAATTACCATCATACTTGACAGGTGAACCAGTCCATCGTGTGGTGGCAGAGAAAGGGTCATCACCCCACTTCTTCCATTGAGTGACTTAAGCGACGTTAAGGCTGGCTTACGGTCGATGTCGATATAACCATCTTCTTTCCTCCATGTGTAAAATATTCGGACCGGTGACGGAGAACAGTGTAAAAGATGCGACACGCCTGGTACTACAATCGTCAATATGCCCACCAAATGTTACGATTAATGCAAATCCTCGCTCTGACGGGAAGTCCCTGCTTTGGAACTTTTTTACACGATTACAGGTTGTGAGGCATTCTATCTTATCACTCATATATGTGTAGTAATATGTAAGTTTTATTTTTTTAATTGAGTTGTGACGTCGCGCCATAAGTAAAAACACCGTAGCTTAGAGTTCTGAGGTTACATAGCATATATACAATAGTTATGTACAGCGTTGACTGATACCCAGGTAAAACACCTTGACCGGCGGGAGTTCTTCCTTTTTAATTCTACGGCCAAACACTGGTTATACGCTTTACCATGAAGAAATCTCTTAGCTACAGTAATCTGATTAGAAGCGGCGTCAACGAGTTTGAGCTCCACAGTGCTGGTATGTTATCCCTACACTTAAATGATGTTATCTGAATTTAGAGTCTTGTGAAATATTTAGAGACAATGGCGGGGTACCCGGCGGCATACCTTATGGAGACATAACTCTAATACCTTGAAAGCGACCTCTCATGTCAAGGGTATCTCGCCTAGAATTAAGGTGGCTGCAAAGGTGCCTAAACTGATTAAATTGTCTCCAAGGGATGACTACATATTTGCAGCTTTTGCTGCAGAAACTATCGGTACATGGAGTCCATGTGCTGTAAAGTCCTGCAGTGAATTTATTCTGTGTTTTGTAGTCGCCGCTGGTAATCGGAAAGGTGGTTCCTTTCTCGACCAAATGTAAAGTATAGCGAGAATACTCTGTCAGCGTCTGTGGCTCTATACCATGGGGAGTAGGACAATATGATATCACTACCTTTTAGTTATAGTTTTTTCATTATTGTAAATAAAAACATAAAACTGAAAGATAAAATTATACATATTATGCTTATATTTTTATGTTACATAAGTAAATGTATATTTAAAAATGAAAAAATAATCTGAAATAAGTTACAAAAAACGTTTAGTCGACAGGCAGGTCCCTAATGTCCCGTGAAATAAAGAAAATTCTTTTGTTAAGTGACTTTTGTATCATAAACATTATCAGTCTTAATAATAAATCGGTATTTTTTGTTCTTTTGTAGTATAGACATCCACAGACTTGCCTTTGTCTGTCGCAAAAATATATTTCTTTCTCGATTTAAGAATTTAGAATGTTTTCTTTACTTTGTGATGATACCTTTTGAAATTTGAATGTCGAAATAAATGAATAACTTTTGGTTTTTACAACTTTCAATGCCATGCAAAAATGGCTGTTTCAGTGAAATGCGACTTTATCAAGATGAAGAGGGGCTATAAGTCAAGTATTAATTTATGAACGAAACAGGCTTCCACTCGTTATTGTGAAGGTACTGAATAAGTGAGAGGCCGCTGTAACCTGTAATGTTCCAATGATTGCTGTCGAATTTTTATGACTCAAAATTTTATTTCTCATATACTCATAATATGTATTCGTCTACCAGATAGATAATATTAAATTTTAATTAATTTATAATATTTGAATGGATAATCTTAATCTAAAAAATATTGTTACGATAAACATTAAAATATTTATAAGATATGAATTATAACATAATAATATAAAATATTATGATTTCTTAAATTTACGCGAACACTACACATTGAATAAAACTATTATTTACGGATTTTATCGCGTTTAATTACTTTAATTTATTTTTGTTATCCCGACGTTTCGGGTGCTTTACAGCACCCGAAACGTCGGGTTTACAGGAGCAGTAAGAAAGGCTTTCTCCTCAAAGTCCTCCACGATTCCTACCAAGGATGATACGGGAGGCCATTGAAATTAAAAAAAACATCCAAATTTCAATAGAGAAGATGGATGGATGCTGCCAGCTACTTGGGATCCTATAATTAACAAAATTAAACCCAAACCCAAGCATACCACTGCAAGACTTCATGATACTATAAGCTCGTTTTGCGTAAATCGGACCAAAAATTAACATTCAAAAACTGAAGGTAGCCAGACTAACTATGACATTGGGACGTCAAACATCTCAGTCCCTCCCGTGACCATGGGTGCTGTAAAGCACCCGAAACGTCGGGATAACAAAAATAAATTAAAGTAATTAAACGTGATAAAATCCTCATATAATAGTTTTATTCAAATATAAAATATTAATTATAAATAAAAAATTATTTACAATTCAAACTTTCTGTTACCTATTCCGTCCGTCCGTAGTAAATATATTCCGATCGATAATTACAGCCGACTGAACAACTTTGACACGCATATGACTTCCTTTTTGTACAAGAATTTTTATAGTTGGATCCGCAATTCCGGAGATTAATAATATATTATATTATAATTAGAATATATTCAGCTATAATTATTATATTAAGCCGTACGCAAAATATGTGGCTAGCTCGAAACATTATAAGATGTACATATTAAGATAAAAACAAATAAATAAGTCTAAACGCAGTCGAAAGTAAATCCCTCCTCTACTGGGCAAAATAGAAACTTCTCGCCGTTGCGTTGTAGATGTGATTCTATGAGACAAAGACAATTGTCTGGGTTTAAAAAACAGCCATTAATGGAGTAATAAGGATAATTACAGTAAAATCTACAAATAGCAATAATAATGTAATGGCGTAGGGAAGTGACAACCCCACCGCCCACTGATATAACAATTATGTGACAAAAGTAATACGTCTGCGCAGTCACCCAGCACCTTGCCTAGAGGTGTTAGCGCCGTGCCTCGGGAGAAATTAAAGGTGCAAAAGCCCGTTTGTGCTCATGGCCTCACCATGAAACGGCGCCGGGTCTGGAAGTCTCCAGTTAAATGACGCCCTTTATCATGGATGATAGAAAATAGAAGGACGTGCAAAGGGCCGCTACCTGGAGGTCGCCAGGGTACGTCTGGAGCTGGCGCTGGACGCAACAGCATACGAACCTCGAGCCGAGCGCGAGGTGCTTCACTACCACCCAGCAGCCCCTCGCATCCATCATCTGGTGATTGTCTGAGTTCAATCTGGTTCTGCCTCTCTTGGAACTCAATCAGTACTTTACTGGAGGGCTCAGGGAGGGGTTTTCAGCTTTGTAATGGAGGTACAAAAGTTACCCACCTTTTCTATATGGATGACCTTAAGTCATTCGCCTCCAATCCGTCTCATCTCGTGGAATTACTAAACATCACTTGTGATTTTAGTAATTCGGGATTTAGGGAACGGATAAGTGGTCGGTCCTCCATGTTGAAAGGGGAATGGTTGCTAATTCTGAGTGCATAGATTTATCTATGTCCGTCAACTTAAGACCCTTTCCGAGGTTGAAACGTACCGATACCTGAGTATGTTACAGAACATCGGTATAGATGAGGCTGGTATGAAACAGTCAGTTTGCGACGTGTTTTACGCACGCTTGACCAAAGTGCTTAACAATCTTTTGACCAGTGTGAATAAGACACACCCATAATATAATGATTGGTTCATGCCTATTCTCATGTATACCTTCGGTATACTCAGGTAGTTTCAGACTGAACTTAACGCTCCGGATAGAAAAGTCCGCACTACCAAGACGTCTCATAGAGTGCATCATCCGAGATCGTCGGTAATGAGGCTGTATGTTGCCGCGAAAGCATTTTAAGAGCGCTTACCATATATAATCGCGAAGTGTGCAGCCTCCGTAGTTACTTCCTGGCGATATCGGATGATCCATTCTATAGGTCAGCATGAATTTAACGCGAGAAAATTTTTGTACAATGATTTTTTGTGACTTTCAATGTCATTTAAGTTATGATGAAAGTTATGATAGACTTCGATTGGCCTTTCATGTTGAAGTCCCATCTCGTACCACTGTTTACAACTGTTTTAATGAGTTTAACCGTGTTCGTACTAATCTCAGCGATGATCTGCTTGAGGGACGGCCTGCTACGGCGACGAAAAAACGAAACCCAATAACTGATTATGGATTAATCTGGGATTCGAACGCGGGGCATCATGATCGGCAGTCACGCATACGATCACTGAGGTAGTAGTAGTAGTTAAACAAATAAAATACATATTGTTGAGCCTGGTATGTAAATATTAGCATATTAGCGTGTCGCGAAATGCGTTTGCCTTATGCAAACGTTGCTCATACTTGTTTAATAAAATCTAGGCAATATTTATAGTCTTTCACCACTATCTATTGTGGTTTTCTAGGCTTTTGTCCTTGGTTATCACACTGTTTACTATTTCGTTTCGTATTTCGATAGACCGTGCAGTCAATGATATTTTTGGTCGACATTACCATTCCGTATGACGAGAACCTCGTAAAAGCCGAAAAAGATAAGCAAACAAAATATCTGGACCTGGCTCATTAGATAACCGACATGTGGGGTGGTCCACCGACCTAAATTATTTTTGTAGTCGTTTCTGTTAACGGGCTGATCCCAGTCAGCATATCGGGTCATCTGAGGCGGCTGGGACTCCGTGACTGACTGCTGCCTCAAGGCTCAAATGCAGAAGGCGTTGCTCCCAGATGCCACCCGCAACGTCCGCCGGTTTCTTTCCCGTTCCCCCTAACTCTCGGCCTTTTTGGTCTGGTCTGGTTTGGTCTCCCCTGCCGAGGGTCTCAATCTGGTTAGGTTTTATTTATTTATGTTAGTATATTAAACATATATTTATTTATATCATTTATTTTTATATATTTATTCAGCTCAACGAGATTAGAATACATTTTTAATACTCCTTAATAATAATGTCCTCCAGACCGATTATAGGTAACTGAGTCCTGTCTCAATGGAGACTAGTCATCTACACAGGACAGGATTATAACTTCCGAGGGTATGAGCAAACACAGGTGCTCTCTCTATTCCATCACTCTCATAATACGTTGGGACGGTAACTTGACACGACCGGAGTGAGATTAGGCGGACCAACGGCTTTACTTGCTTTCTGAGGCACAGGAGTAAAACACCGCCGACTTCATGACTCTGGCCTGCTTCTGATGAATTATGGTTATGTGGACCCGGGATTCGAACCCGGGGCCACATAAACAGCAATCGCGTTTGTGACCACTATATCAATGAGGCAAGCAATATCAACAAATATTAATATCTTATAAGTTAAGTAAAAAGTCTACCACGAGTGGAAATTATTACACCGGATATCATTTGGCTGAATGCCAATCTTGTGAGCTCAACAGGTTAACATGTTGTAAGGCTGTGGAGTAACATGCAATAATACTTAGGAGAATAGCTTTACGAGCTTAGTACTTTATAGAGAATATACACGATATTACTGGTGATCATTGTTTTTTGTATTACGACTATAGGAATGAAGCCCTTAAATGTTCGTAATACGCGCGTAAACTGAGCTCAATCTCTAATTCACCGTCACCATTAAAATTGTCCGGCACCATTTTCAGTGTTTACGTAGTGTTAGGATAACTATAGCATAGCTTACCAAGACTGGCACGGTCAACTGCAGCGTCGCTTTAAATGTGCAAAACGTCTGGTACCGTGTGTTATTGTGTACTCTTACACTGTCTCGTACGGCAATTTTTTTGAATTAATAATGATAAAATATAACCACTATTAATTTTTATTAAGTTGTAGGACTCTTTCTGCCTAAGAGTCAGTCTGGGCTTGTATCACCATACTAACTACTTCTTTCACGATACTTACTCTAAGTGCTTGCGTAGCTGTGTTCTGATCTGAAATATATAGAGATCCAATGCAATTACAGACTGTGAGGTATCTCATCTCAATCCTCAGAGGTGGCAACACATCTGTGGCCTTCTTTATTTGAATTTGGCCGCAGGTGTCTATGTTCGATTGTCATTTCAGTTTAATTAAAAAACAATACAAATTCGAATAGTATGCAGAAAAGCGTTGCAAGTAAAACCCTGCAGACAAAGATAGAAAACCTCGCGACCTATATTCATACTAGCTCTCTTTCTTTTCCAACCGAAATACGACAGTGGATACATTGCTGTCAATTGAGCTTCTTCTACGGGGCGAAAATTGTTTTTTACTTTTTATAAATTATAATTTATAAAAATTACTGTTAAACGAGACGTGATAGAGCTTAACAGATGACTTAATGGAAGTTACCCCAATTTTTAATTAATAAAAAAGAGTGCTTTCGTTGACGTGGAAAGCTTTTTGTCTGTTCCAATATTGCTCGTCCAAACTGCCGTCGCTGAAGTAGCCGTGGACAGACGTCGCAAGTGCCACTCTGGCTGATTAAAATATGAAGTGATTGATCCTTATTGCTCCAAATTTGTCCTTTTAAAATCATAAAATTATTAATTCATTAAGAGAGATTGTTAAAAAGGAACTTAAAAACCATTTTCATGTACTAAAATGGCACGATTTTTATTTTGTCTAAAACTATGTTGAGAGTGTAGATACAAAAGGGTAAGAATTTTTTTTATTAACAAAGAGTGACGAATTACCACAAAGTCCAACTAAAGCTATGAGTACTATAGCTTAAAGACATCTCAACTTAATTAAGAATCAAAATACAGCAATGATAGCTAAGACGGAATGCTTCGTAAAAAGGGTCTCTCGTAACACTCACTACACAAAAGAGCAGAATTAAATTGCTATTGCTGCTGCTTACATGATCTAGCCAACCCAGTCGTACCACGAGTGGAATGGTTTCTTAGTTGCATAATTCACGTGGAATGCAGGAGAATTTACATACTATTTACTTATTTGTTTAACACTAACAAGTTTATGCCTACATCATTTTTAAGGGGCTGATAAATTCAATAATTTATGACACTTATTGTTTATGTATTTTAATATGAATTTTTTTTGTTTTTTTTTGTGAAAATGTGGCAATTCGTTGGTAGCGATAGAGCTAAGTACGACCCTGTCAAAGACGCAAGAAGTCGATGGATATTGACTGGGTTCTTGGCGTTTATTGGGTAAAGCCCGTTTGATTTTACCGCTATAATTTACAATTGCTATAAAATAGATATAATCTCAATATTTTTGGAATTATGGCTATTCCTTTTTAGTAGTCTGCTTGCTCATGGGCAGTTGCTTATAAAATACAGTTGTATTGATTGGTTAAATGTACTTGGGCGGGCAAAGATTGAATATGAAACGAAGTCAGCTTCTGATAACTGCGGTTACACAAGAAAATGTTCGAGCAGTTAAAAAACTTATTCAAAAAAACGACAAATTGTATAATATATAGAGCTTCAGCACAAACTCTTGTATCAGTACCAATGCAAACATGAGCGTTGCTGGGTGGTGCACAACAGAAAAATTTAAAAAGAGGCGAGTAAAAAAATGACATACTGCCTAGCAATTAAACATGTTTGTGTTACTATATATGTCAATGCGTCAGTTGCAGACTCTACATTACTGATACAAACTTTTAATGTACTCTGTCAATCTGTCATAACTTATGGGATCTGTTCCTGGGGTGGGGCATGCAAAACGTACTTAATAGATGCTGAAAGAGCACAACGGGCTGAGCTCAAAGTGTAACTTTTTCTTCTGTATAGATATGCCACAACAATGGTGTATGAAAAAACACAGCTTCATCATCATCATCATTACAGCCCTTCACAAGTCCACTGCTGAACATAGGCCTCCCCCAAGTAACGCCACAAAGCACGGTCCTGAGCCACCTGCATCCATCGACTTCCTGCATGTCTTACCAGGTCGTCACTCCATCTAGTGGGTGGTTGCCCTACACTACGCCTACCGGTACGAGGCTGCCACTCGAGAACCTTTCTTTCCCATCGGTTATCGGTTCTTCGAGCTATATGGCCGGTCCATTGCCACTTCAGCTTACTAATCCGTTCGGCTATGTCGGTCACTCTGGTTCTACTGCGGATATCCTCATTTCTGAGTCTATTACGCAGAGAAACTCCGAGCATAGCCCTCTCCATAGCTCGCTGAGCGACTTTGAGCGTCCTCATACGGCCAGCGGTGAAGGACCACGTCTCTGACCCGTAAGTCATCACTGGCAACACGCACTGGTTGTACACTTTAGTTTTCAGAGATTGAGGTATACCTGACGTGAAGATGTGTCGTAATTTCCCGAACGCTGCCCAGCCGAGTTGAATCCGTCGATTGACCTCTCGGTCGAAGTTGGACTTACCTAGTCGGACTATTTGTCCCAGGTAAACGTACTCGTCAACAACTTCGAGCACAGTGCTCCCAACAACTACCGGCATAGGTGTGACATGGACATTAAACATGATCTTAGTTTTGTCCATGTTCATCTTAAGACCTATCCGTTGGGAGACACCATTGAGGTCATTGAGTATAGTGCTAAGGTCCTCCAGCGATTCTGCCATAAGGACTATATCGTCGGCAAATCGAAGGTGAGTGATGTACTCGCCATTGATGTTAATACCGTATCCTTTCCAGCCCAATAGCTTGAAAACGTCTTCCAACGCAGCGGTGAAGAGTTTCGGGGATATAACGTCACCCTGTCTTACACCTCTCTGCAGTTGGATACGCTTCGAACTCTGGTTCTGTACTCGCATAGCCATCGTAGCCCTACTGTACAAACACTTCAGTACTTCGATATACAGACAGTCAACTTGGCACCGCTGAAGGGACTGTATCACCGCCCAAATTTCGACGGAATCGAAGGCTTTCTCATAGTCCACATACGCCACGCAAAGTGGCAGATTGTACTCCTCGGTCTTCTGTACAATCTGCCGCAGGGTATGTATGTGGTCTATGGTACTGAAGCCTTTTCGGAAACCGGCTTGTTCGGGAGGCTGGAAGTCGTCGAGTCTGCGTGCTTAGTGTGAGAAAATTATTTATATACCAACGTGTCAGGCGATTCCATAGGTACTTTGCACCTAATCAACTTGACTGTACAAAAACGTAATAGAAGAAATAAAGTAGATAGATACTTAATCCCCAGAACACATAGTGCTTTTGCCAAAAGACAATTTTTTCTTACCTTGCGCTATTAATGTAAGGTACTTTTAAACTTGGTTAACCTCAACGAAATAATTTTATATTATGTATCTTTATTATTATATAAACACATTTATTTTTAAATTGTTTTCAAGCGTTTTTTAAACTATTTAAACTTTAAACTTTTTAAACTCAGTAAAAATAAATATTTTTATTGCATATGAGAGACAAACACACAACATTTTATTAAATTTATAGCGTCACGTTGTTGGTCATGATTTAAGACAGCAAAATTTACTAAAATGTGCTATTAAATATATTTTGCTAAGAGGATGTCAGGAAATATATCTTATTTTAAAGAGATCCCTTTCAATATGTTAAGTAAAAATTTATTATTTAGTAATAATTTATTGCATTATAACTCAAAAGGAATTGTCATCGTACTTTGAATTATTTTAGAAATACGATTTACAATACGGGGTTTCATTACCACATTATGATCAGGTGGGATTGTAATCAAACCTTTGCTTGCTCATATAATAGGAATAACAAAGAAAATTGAGACAATAAGAAAACAATGAAATTGTTAGTGCAAATTGAAAACTGCAGTATGAGGCAATCTGTGGGGGAAGCCTATTGGTAGGCTCTAACGGTAACGATGCAAAATATAAGGGAGATCTCCCCGCTGAACATAATAGTTTCATCATCATCTTTCATCTTTTAAAAAACGTTACCTCCAACTCGGATTTTCTCCTGTATCGTGGGGGCAGTTTACAAACATAAATTTCACAAGAACAAACCTCCAGACTTGAAACAATTACTTGTAGGCCATACAAATAAGAAACTAAGAGCCGAGGTAGCTCAGATGGTTAGCGCTCTCTGTAAATTACACAGTACGCGAGCAAACCGGGTTCGATCCCCACCAGCACCAATGAAATTGTTAATTGCAATTTTAAGTGCTGATTTACCACATGCTCGGTGGTGAAGGAAAACATCGTGAGGAAACCTGCACGTCAAAGAAATAGGAAAAAAATATTTCGAAGACATGTGAAATTCGCCAACACGCATTGGGGCAGCGCGGCGGACAATTCCTTGCCCTAAAACCCTGAAATGAGAAACTCAGAAATGAGTGGAGGCCTGTGCCCAGCAGTGGGACGTATATAGGCTGTAACTTTACTTAACTAACTTTACATACAAATACTTGTTCCGTGCGGGATTCGAACCCGCCGCCCTTAGCGCTGTAACTCATAGATAAGCCAATGCTCCATGGAGCTGTCAATATTAGTTTATAGCGGTAGTTTAATATTTGATCCATGGTCAAGGAGAAAAAGAAATTTCTTAACAAAACTTCATTCGTGAGAAAACTGTTTCGCGTCTGCAAAGTACTTTTAGTCTGGCGGTAAAGTTAATTTGAAAAATATTTAAAAATAAAGAAAATGAGTAGTTTTATTCACCCAACACGCCATTGGTCAGCACAAAGTTATCGCTGAAAAGCTCTGGTTTTGAGATTTGGTTACTCGGATGCGCGAATGTCTCCATTGCGTATTCTGCTTCAGATTCAAACTTCAAACTCAAATGGTGATAACATTGGAACTTGGAAATCGTTATTAAAATGGAACCATGATATTATAATATCCTAATCAAAACCTTTTAATACAAAAAAGTACATCCGACGACAAGAATCTTTTGTTTCCATTTTTTTCTAAACATCAAAGGTTTAGTCATGGAAAAGCATATTATGTTTTTGGGCAGATAAATACGCCGACCCTTTGTGTTATTGAAAGCAGGAAACGGGGCGGAAAATAAAACGTGCCATATCACCATCAAGACGAACATAATATTTTTCTAATACAGATATTTAATGATAATAGACAATATTTTTAATTCAAAACTATTTTTAAACGTTATTGTTAAACTATGAGCTTTAAGAAACACTTACTGAAGTCAATCATCAATCTCCCACATTTCGTTATAGATCTTGTTGCTACATCATCGTGTTTCATTATGTATGATAAACAGGTAGTTGTGATGAGAAAACACACAATTACTATGAGATATTTGACGAATAAGAAGTTTTAACGCTTTATTGACTAGTACCCGGTTGACCGAGCTTTGCTCGGTATTTTTCGCTCGGTTTTTTTTAATTCGTGTGTTTTGGAAATTATATTTAGATCAAATTACATACTAAAAAATAAAAATATAATTTCTTTGCAACTTTCCGCTAAACATATAAAATGATGTGTCTTACCTGGATTGAACCACCTCCCGCCCTCACTCAATTGCATACACTAACTCCGTCACCACTAGACCAAGCACCACTACTCTCAACACCACTATTCCAGGCAAGACACACCATCTACGATAATACGACACGTGTTTCGCCTCTACACGAGGGTGGCTGATCAGCCACCGTAGAGTCTATATTACCTGAGGATGCCTCGTGTAGAGGCGAAACACGTGTCGTATTATCGTAGATGGGTCTTGCCTGGAATAGTGGTGTTGAGAGTAGTGGTGCTTGGTCTAGTGGTGACGGAGTTAGTGTATGCAATTGAGGGAGGGCGGGAGGTGCGCTTCAATCCAGGTAAGACACATCATTTTATATGTTTAGCGGAAAGTTGCAAAGAAATTTATATTTTTATTTTTTATTATAATAGATTTCCGCAAAGTAACGCCTGATTCTATCAATTATCACAAATTACATACTGATGAAATGCGAATAATTTTTTTGATCGTAGCGACATAATAGAAAAAACTGAACTGGTTATTTGAATAAAAAATCATGAGAGAAATTAGTTTAATTTAAATTTTCGTGTTTTAAAAAAATACTAAAAAAAGGGCACCAAAAAATAGATTTTCTCAAAAAAGAAAGGAACTCGAAAAAATAATAAAAAAAGTCGGTCGGTCTGGGCTCGAACCACGGTATTACGATTTTGTGATCGCCCAATATACCAATTAAGCTATTTGTAATCATTAATAAACTGTCAAAATTTACCGTCTTATTCTAACGATATTGTAGCAGTTTTTCATTGCCTAAAAACACGGACAAAAAGACATTATCTAAAAATAAATCCTAGCTAGATCGATTTATTGCCCCCGAAACTCCCTGCACACAAAATTTTATGAAAATCGTTGGAGCCGTTTCCGAGTTTCCGATTATATATATAAGAATTGCTCGTTTAAAGGTATAGGATACCCATTTTAAGATTTAAGACATTATCATCCATCATCATAACATATATTATTAAGTTTCCTCTTTTATTATTGATCTGGTTTCAATTTTATTTTTAAGATCGTTAAAAATAAAGATTGTGGCTATTTCTGTTCGCATTTTTTATTTTATGTTTGGTAAATTTGTTTGCTTGATGTAACGGCGACTGAAAAGTTTTTAAATTAATTAATTTATGAAAAAAAGATAAAGAAATGACACAGCAAACATGAGCATTGGTACCGGCGGGGATCAAAGCCGGATTGCTCGCGTACTGTGAATTTTACAACGAGCCGTTAGCCCCTGAGCTACCACGGCTCATGTATGAGAAAGATATGTGAGTTCGTGTACAATTTATTTATAAAGTTTTTTTTATATTTAAAAAAATCCATTTCGTTGATGTAGCCCCTCTCTTTCCTATTTCTGCCCACCAAGCAGCAGTGCGTGCATTTCGATGTTTCGGTATATAATAATAATAAAACAAATTGTAAATCTTTTTATAATATTAATTATTGTAAAAAAAATTACAAAAGTTTATGAAGACCGAAAATAGATGAGTCTGTATTTTACGAATATACCTACTACACAAATTTTACAACTATTACTACTGTTGAACAAAACACATTCATGAAGCAATATCTATGCTAATATTCTTGTTACTGCTCCTCTTAACATTCGAGTATTAGAGTGGGTACTACATGCTCATCGAAGTGTGTCTTGAAGTGACGTTAACACAAATTGAATTAGGTCTGCTTACAAATATTACCGAAACAAATCTCTTTCTCAATCCAGAAACGGCTGGAATCTGAAAAATAGATACGGGTACTGAAACGAGTAAAGAAAATACAACAATCTACAATCAAACTGACGAACTAGTAGAAACATACTTCTGCAACAAGTAGATATCTGCAAGAAACTGCAGATAAAAATAGTCACAAATGTTTAGTTAGTCAGCACTTAATGAAATTTCTTACAGCTTGGTTTATTACTGGCACTTTTATCTTTTAAACCGGAATACATCACTCGCTTGAACCCAGTTTGGCAGCGCAAATAGGTAGAGGGTTGTTCCAATGCAGACGACTCTCCTTCTTTTTTTTAAAAAAAAAAGAGGATTGACTAGCAGTGCTGACTCCAAATAATCTTACAATATTTATTGTGCAAAAAGTGGCTCATGACAGTTGTCGAATTTCTGATTCAATCACATTAAAATTTAAGTTTTTTTTTTAAATTAAAGTTAGGATAACAAACGAGAACACAGCTCATCCGAAGGCAAAGGAATGCTCTGGCCCACAGACTCCTTCATCTGTCCTACATGTAGATTCAAAATCACACCTGATTATTAAAATAAAACTTCTATCAGTAAAAAGTTCTTCGTTCCTCTTCACTTACCACACACAGCATAAAATAGCATTGTGCTGCTATTTCACAGTGGTATTCTGTGCAAGCGTGGTTATATTTCGGTTAAGCTGACCCGTTCGTGCTGCAGCCTGTCTTTAACACGTACCACAAAATGAGTAGTTGAGGGTGGACTAAATGGCACCTTAGCCCATTTTTAAAATGAATAGTTGAGGACCTTAACCAATTTTTATAGTAAAATTAAAACCGCATCAAAAGTAAAATGTAAAGTGTATTTTTTCCTTTATTTTTGAGATACTATTTTTTTACTATTTCCAACTATTTTTTTCAACCTTATGCTGTAAGTAGTTGTAGGTTGACGATACTTTTATCAAATTACAGTGATATAGTATTATGTAAAATGCCTTCTAGTTACAAGTGAAAATCTTTGAGTGGTTGTAACATTTTTTGATTTTGGTTTAAATGAGTTAGAGAATGACTTTTTATTGCACTAGAGGATAGAAAATTTCATATTGATTCTATAATGCCAAACTCCTTCATAGAAAAGTAGTCTCTATACATAATTGTTTATGGGTTAAAATACTGTGGGTGGGTGCGGTCAAATTTAACGTCTTTGAGTTTGACGGAATATCGCTGCGATCACTTTTAGACGCTTGTACATTGAGAGGTTAAGAAAGGGAATTATCAAATGTATATACCGGCATTTTTCAGTCTTCAAGGCCTCGCTCATTAGCGATTAGAGTGTAGGGCGTGTCGGTAAGGTTATATTTGTAGGATTTGATACATTGGTAAAATACGGTAGTGAGGGTTTTTTACAGGATAAGGTTGACAAACGAGAACTCAGTCCACTTGATGGTAAATTGTTGCTGTGGCCCAAAGGCATCTACATCTATCCTCAGCTACGAATAAAAATATAGATGCGTTGTCACCCGCGAGGACTAAGATGGAATTCTTTGTTTCCAGTAAAAAGGATCCGGTTCTCTACACTCACCATACGAAACACAGCAGCGTTAAGCTGCTATTTTACGCTGAAATTTTGTAAGAGCGTGGTCCTTCCTCAATCGAGCCGACCCATTTATGCTACAACTATTATTAGTAATGTAGCTGCAACATGGCTCTACCACGTAAAACACTACACACTAGTAGGGAATGGTTTACAAAATACTCACTAGTAACTATGTTAAAGTTAAAAACAAATATCCTTTTGCTTTCTTTTGCTACGTTACTAAATTAAATTTTTACGTATATATTCGAATTTTCTTATAGTTTTAGGATGCATTAAAATTTACTAACAAATCGCGGATGTTACACAAGTACAAGTTAAATAAAACACAATGTGTACACACCTTTTCATGATTTATTTTCATCAAATATGTCACTACTTAGATTAACATAAATACTTTCATAGATGACCAGGACGTTAACAAAAAAGACCAACATTAACATCAACGCATCACATATTTAATTAAATTTGAAGGAGTTTGTAATATTTAAACGTAACATATCTATTTAACTTGACATCGAGTAGACATTTATCTATTTAATACTAAAAACTATTAGCTACTTTCCAAATTAATTACGTTTGTGTGAACTTTAAAGTTTTATTTATAATGCAAAGTAATACCAAAAATATAATTGAGTATTATTTAAAGTACATCACGTTAATTATCATGTCAGCAGTTAAAATAAAATCCTAACTATAGTAGATAACAAAAAATGACTAGAAAGGCAATTGTTGACAAAAAAATTTTGCATATTTTATAAAATTATCTTCATGGAACTAATTACTAATACATTTTTTAAACATACAATTTTTATTATAATAATAACCGTTCTATTTTTAAAATATATCTTCTGCTTTCATATACATTTCTTTGACTTATCACATCCTTTAGCCTAACAAATATTTCTCTACAATAGTCAGTGTAAAGAGCTGCAGGAAGACTTTAAACACCAATAAAAGCATTGATTTTTTAATTATTAGTTAAGAATCCAATGCTTCTTTGATAATCACTAGTAACATTATAACTATCTGTTTTCACATCGTCATATTAATTATATCGAAAATATCTGTTAAAACATTCCGACAATATTATGATTCACAAAATATTTTCTTAATATCGAATGTTTAATTATAATTTATGCGCATAAATATAGTTTAACTTTATCGCAACCTTCAATTGTAAGCTTTAATTTTACATAATAATCGAAAAGTGAATTAATAAATAAATAAGTTTGGACGCTTAATGAGTATCATTATGAAGTAGGTAATTTTTTAAATTTTTGAAATTCAATTTAAAATTAATATTTCAAATATAACATTTTATCTCAGTTGGGCTCTTTTATATCTGAAATAGGTATTTCTTAGAATGAATCATGTAAATAACACAACCATAACTTCACAAATGACCATTTTATGCTTTAGGATTTATTATATTATGATGTTACATCCAAACATTGTCTCAGCTTCTATATAGCAATGCTATTAATATTATCAATGTTCTCTTTAACGACTCCAAGTAAGCTTAAAATTCTTGTTTTAGAAGTGGATCCCGATAGTAAGTAGTTGAATGGCGGATTCAAACATATAACTTTCAAGTTCGCGGTTAATACCGTTTAAAGTTAAATATAAAAGGACAGGAGCCTAAAGCGTTGTCGTAACTGGCTATCGATCGTACGATTAAACGATACGATATCAGTGCATGATGAAAAAGGTCGTGCGATGGTCCAACAGGTGTCCTAAAAGCTCGCGCGATGACACGAAGCTGCTGTGACGTCACCGCAGCGGCGTCATTTCAACAGCGGCACACTGACTGAGATGCACAGGTTTTTTTTATTCTGTTAGGTCTATACTCGTTTCTCGAGCTCGGCTCACCGGTGCCCTTGCGTTGTTACGCTCGCGCGATGATGCACGGCCTTTTATGACACTCAACAGATATTTGTAGCTTTGATTGAACGATGATTGCACGATCGTCCAATCAAACCCATCGTACGATCGTTTCTAAGCATTTCTTGTGCTCGCGCGAACACTTGCAAGCTTCAATTAGCACACTCTAAAGAAATGTGTGTGTTTAATCCCGTGCGACAAAATCGCATCGTTTGCTTGTACGATCGTTACCAATTTGGATGACGCCTAATGCTCCTGTCCTTTAATTTTAATTGTATCTCAAATAATATTCAATTAAGCCCCTTATTAGTAAGGAAAAACATAGTGCCTATGAGGATACGTAAACATTGACTAAATACGAAATTGTAAAGAATTTCAATAAATTATAATATATATATATATATATATATATATATATATAAATTATGTTTATGTTAGATGATAATGAAATTCTGGTATTAAGAATAATTAAAAAATTATTCTTTGAATCCATTTTATTATGTTATCAATCTTGTCTGTGATAAAATTGTAGGAATTTTGTTATTAATATTGGCTCTAATAATGATTAAGACTTTTTTCCTTAAATATTTATGAACTTGTTTCTTTGAATATATTAGTTATTATATTATAAAACATTGAAAGCAGTTTCTACTCGTTATCATTACGACTATGTGATTTTAAGGAGAAGAATAATACCAAAATATAACATCTAATACCTTGTCAAGGGAAAGTGAACTATTATAATATATGAGCTAGGATTTTAATATTTATTTATTATTTTCACTTAACAACTAAGCAACGTGGCAAAAGTTGTAAAATATACATTTAGTTTATCTGTAGAAAATACTTTTGTAGCGTTCATATAATTGTCTTTAAAATATTCAAAAATGTTAAAAATAAGATCATCTCGCTTTTAATTCTTTACAGCAAATAATCAATATCAATAAGCTTCCAAATAATATACGAATCTTTATTCGATTTTAAGTTGTAGTGCTGTATTCAATGCATTTATTGAAATTTATACTATTATTAACCGAATATATCGATACCAATAGGACCAACAGGATTAGAAGCGTGACTCATATGCGTATGTCTTACATAAAATTATTTTAAAGCTGTTATACAAGTTTGTTGAAACCCTGTCTACGAAAGGTACATTAGCATAATTGACTTTCAGAAACTTAAAAGTAAATTTGAACAATAAGGAATAAGAACGCTTTCATTTTATTTACAAACTTAACTTTCTCTTTAATACCATTAATAACTCAGATATGAACACTGTCGTTAATTTGACCAGCGAAAATAATAAAGTTGAATCAGAAATATATTAAGCAATATACGAATTAGACGATAAATTTTTCGTAACCAAGAATATAAAAAATCATACCATACTTAAAACTTAAAAGTTAAAAGACGGAAAGAAATTAAACTTATAACTGAATAATGCATTGCTTAAATGTCAGCTACTACAATTTTAAGAGCTCCCGTAAATGTGAGAGTGTTTAAATATTTAATACAACTGTAAGTAAAGCTCATGAAGGAGAATTCCGCAGCCGAAAAGCCAAAGTGTATGATGGACAAATAGACAAGTCGTCGTTGAATTAGCGTGGCTAGTTTCGGAGTGGGGTCGCTTAATGCTTAGTTCATTCATTTCAACTGCAAAAAATATATTATTTTACCGTGTGAACCGTGTAGTGGCGGCGTAGAATATCCACTACCTTATATCATCCCGTGGGTGTAGTAAGAGGCGACAGAGGGAAAAAGGAACAGGAGATGAGCAGCCGCGGCAATAACACTTTAAAATAATAAAAAACTACGGCTGCCAATCCGTTTGCTAAACGCTACAACTATGTCAACCCCCCCCCCCCCCCCCCTTCTCCCTCACATGAAGAAATTTATGAGGGAGACCTATATTCAGCAGTGGACTTTTATATGCTGTAATGTATGGATGGATGGCTTATATTAGTCAAATTTATAAAATTCTTTTCCTTTTTATTCTTTCTTTCTTTATCATCCCATGGAATTCCACAGTTGGATATAAACTTCTGCCATTGTAGGGAGGATCATCCTTAATCGTCACGCATGGTAGGTAGATTGACGATTGTAGTATCAGACGTCTTGCATTTCTTATGTTGCTCCCATCGGCGGTCTAGGTATTTTGCATCTGGTGTAAGGGAGCCGGTATACCGCATAAAAAGCGATATGATACATTTCCAATAGACTACTTAGAATACCTTCGCGATGAATTGCGGCAATGTATTCTCTAAGGGCACCAAGTTTTATAAAATTTACTATATTACTTATAAATACGGAGTGTATACATATCTAAGTTACCTGATACGGTTTGTTTTTTTACATCAGCATATCTTTCACCCGGACCAACTTCATCTGGAATAGTCGCAGTACAGGTAAGCTGCAATCTTCCATGAGCTGGAGTTCTCAACTCGGCTATAGACACCCATAAGGAAATAGGAACGTTTTGCGGTTCCCTCGGTTTTTCACGAATCTATACAGACGGTTGAGATATTATTTAAATTTCCTATTTTACTGCACAAAAACATTTGCACATAAGAGAACTTGTTAAAAAGTCTAAACGTGGAACCTGGAACTTTCACTCACACCTACCTATAAACGTTGCTTTATAGTTAGGTAAGCAATTCTAACACGAAACATTGTGACGGTTGAAATTTATTTCATTAATATAATGAAACAGAGTAGCAATTTTTTATTACTATTAACACTTTTTTATTGTTTTATGATAAAAATTGTGATAAAGCTAACCTTTTTCATTTCTTCACTTTGTCCTTCTTTCAATGTGCATTTGCTATGTTTTGTAGTGTTGGGGACTGTGGTTGTAGTCTCACTTACGAGAGCCCAGTACTTAGCGGTATAGTTAAATTCAGGGGCTATGTATCTATGGTGGTACTTTCTGTTTTTATAGCCACCGCCTCCTTTTGTCCTTGTTGAACTTGACACTCGATATGAGAAATATTTAATTGATTCTTCCGGAACCTGAAAGTAAACTATTTTTTATGAAAACCAAAACAAAAAAAATGAGTTCTACGTTACAAACGATAATACAGATGGTGCTTTCTTTTGCAAAATTTTAATTTTATCGTCCTTCAAAAATATCAAAAATTTAATAATTAAATATACTCGTAGAAATACGGAGTAAACACTTTTAGTTTTTCTTTTTGACAAACCACAGCGTCCACTTAACGATCTTAAGTCGACTCATAGACATCTACGTTCATCCTCGATTAAGAATCAAAATTTAGATGCGTTGTCATCCCTGAGGACTAAGATGGAATGTCTCGTTTCCAGTAAAATGGGTATCCGCTTCTCTACACTCATCATACGAAACACAGCAGCATAAAGTTGAATATAGCTGTAGCGTGGCTCAACAAAAAGCAAAAAGTAAATGAAAACTCATTAGATAAAGCTGTTAATAACTTTGAAACTAAGTAAACTGCTATATTTTTATTAAGATATAGCTGAATATATTCCGTAAAGAAGGAATGAAACAGAATTTACTAATAATAAGCATTATCCACTCGAATGTCGGGGTCATTTTGGCCAATATGGCCTGTTGAGCACTTTCCGAAGTACTCTAAAATCATATATCAATGGAATCGTTATTAAATAAGCTATCAGATTATTCATAACAGATATATATATCATATATATGTTACAAATAATTTGCTATCACTCGACGCCATATTACGGTGTTTGACAGATGCGCATATTATTTGAGACGCCAGAATATGGGGTTTGGACAGTCGAGGGGATATAGCAAAACTTAAAATTAATCCACGTAAATTAAAGTTGCCATTACTAAACTCAAAATAGCCATCACCAAAACGTTTTAAATATTATAGTTTCTGACTATAACGTCTCTATTACTTCGATCGATCCGTTCAATATTTTAATGTAGCTCTTAGTAATTTTCTAAGGTCCTTGAAAACATAAAATTGATACTGTCACGACACAAACCTTATTGCAATTATATCGATCCAGTTGTAGCAGTATGCATTGCTAAGTTGTTTTAACGTTCTTTTAATATGTTTATTTTTAAGTAATAATAAATAGATAAATTTAAATGCTATTCAAAGCTTAAGCTTTCCCAAAAAATTGGCCATATATTTTATTCCAAAGCACATGCATATACCGTACAAATTACAAAGTACACTAAGGATCTCTTGTGAAAACAAAGAGAGAAAGGAAAGAAGTAGAAAAAAAAAACCCGGGGTTTTTTTGATTTACGAACCCCCCCCGTGGTTTTTTTATATTTGTTTAAAGAATCTAATTAACTACAATTTAATTCAAAAATAACTATAGCAGAACTGGATCTTTCCAATAGAGGCAACCAAAGTAAAGCAAATAAATTTAGTATTAACAATATAGCAAAGAATTTACATAATATGAAGGATATTTTAAAGATTAATTACAAAATTACTTAAATAATTAATTACAAATTATTTACAAATAGTTAAAAATTATCTTCCGAAATTAAGAAATAATTTGTTGTATATTTGGGTACTTTTAACTACGTAAGTAAAACTGATAACCGTACTCCCGGTCCCCAAGATACAGGCTATGCCTAGTTTGGGGGCCGCCAGCAACTTTTATATGTAATAAGAATTTATATGTAATAAGTATTTAATTTAATATAATATAAGTTAAAATTAATTTAATATAAGTCACTATTTTTTGCCAATGTTCAGGTCTGTAGTTCCATTTATAGGAATAAATGTTTTTTATTATTATTTATTTATTTTTTATGTGCTTGGAATAGGTCATTGTTCAATAGCAAACTTACGAGAGGCATTAGTTATGGTGAATAGAATTATCTGTAAAGCTAATTGAAACCATAATCGAGCATTAACTTATTTATGTATTTAATATTTCAAACCTTTTCATTGTCGATGTACCAAGTCAGTCGCGGCGCCGGAGCAGCGGGAGCACTGGTACAATTGGCTCGTAATAAGCCTTCCACCACTACGTCTGGCTTACCAAATGTAATGATAGGTGGGTGCTTTTGAGCATCTAATGAAAAGTTTTGATTAATAATAAATAATAATATCCTATATTAATAGAAGGAAAAAATTAAATAAAATCTACAAAAAATGATATAAATTAATGTATTAAAAAACCAAATTTATATTTTCAATTTCCTTTATAAAATGCAAATTACATTGTAAAAAAGTTATATTGTAAAACTTATTTAGCAAGGAATAAAAAGCTTTTTTATTTTTATTTTATTTTATTTATTTTATTAATAGAAGGAAAATCTCGAAACTGGGTTTATAGAAGAAATACAATTATTTTTATATATCAAATTAAATATGTTGTTTTGCTTATAATCCATTTTCAGATCCAAAAATTGTTTCTCTTACTAAGGTCACATACATCGTGAAGACATTCGTGTAATAAAATGCGCCTTTAGCCTACATCAAAAGTACATGCCACATATCTTTGGAGTGGTGGTGTTATGATGAAAAAAACCCAAAAAAACAAAAAGGACGACACGCTCGATGTGTATTTTACGTTTTTTCGGTGTCCACAATATCTTAAATCATGTCTTTACTCTAATTTACATTGAAAATACACCAAATATACATTATTTAAGCCAAGACGTGCGCTACGTTCGATGTATGTGCGCCGACTTTACTACGAGTATATAATGCCTAGCCGACTGATGTGTATCTGTCCTGTTTTTCGCTCGAATACTGAAGTCTTTGCTGTATATCTACATTATAATAAAAATCTTAAAAAAAGATTCAGTGTTTGTATTACATTTTCGAACTAACGAAAACAATTTTTACTATTTAAATAAAATTCTCTAAGAAAAATAAGGTATAAATAGAAATACAATAGAATGTTCTTTTGTTGTATTTTGTTCAAAAGGTCTTCAAATTTGGAAAGGAAATACCCAAAGGTTTTCATTATACTTACAAACTACAGTCAATTGATGAGTTGGAGACGCAGCTGTGAAGATTGGCGTCTCTAGAGAAACTTCACACCAATAAAGGCCTGAGGCTGATGGATCAAGATTCTCAATCGTAATAGAATTTTCTGTCACCAGAGACATCTGTAACAATAGCGACCTTCAACGACATCTTACAAAGCTTAAAGCTTTCATACATAATTCAACAACAAGCTCTGTTTACTTTTTCTCTTTAAATTTGAACGCGGCGTTTGCAATTAGTATACGTCGTTTCATAAATTAAATTATTGAAAATAAAACGTTATAAATATAAAACATTTATTTACGACGATATCGGTGATAATATTAAATTATCACGATGCCATAAATCCAAGTCCTGTCGTCAGACGGATAATCCTTCATGATTAAAGCCCGTCCAAACTCTACTGCTGAACATAGACCTTGTCCATAAATCGATAGGATATCAGAGGGACAATAGCTGTTGTCATCACGCTTGACATGTGAGTTTGCCTGCTATCAGGAAGATTCTGCTGTACATCTTGTTTTTCAGTTTTACCTTTGTCTCCTCTTACGACTGCCACGGGGTGATATGAAGGAACACCTGGTAGAAACTTTATATTGTGTTTCATTTATTTGTCCAGACCTCCAATAGAAGACCAAAATAATTTTCAAAATTATTATAAATGATGATCAAATGAAACAATCAATTATCTAATACCACTACCAGATTATGAAAATATATTATGTAGTTTTTCGCGAAGGCTTTAATAACAAGTTTTATTTTATTAAGTATAATATGAGGGTATAAATAAACTCAACAGCAGAAAATCATTTTTATTTTTTAATGGAATAACTGGATACAGGTAAATTATTACGAAGCCTTGTCCCTCAGAAATCACTGATGATGGTAATGATTCTTACCATAGATTATAACCTGGCGATAACGATGACGACAGTGGTGGATACAAAAAATTAAATACTCACATTAAGCTTACCACCGGGAAATGTATAGTTAGTAAATGGCGGTACTCTTTCACGCACATATTGTAACAGTTTTGCTCCAGACCTCAGAAACTCGACTTTATATAGAAGCTGCGGCGGTACCTAATAAAAAACGTAATAAGAGTCATTTTAAAAAACCATAGCCACTGAATGCAAGCTTTTTGATGACGCAAAAACAAACGCAACCACCGTGCATACCGCAAAGGCAAATCTTTTATTATTTACAGCATAATGCGAAGATGGCAATGAAAGTGGTTTACATTTCTTTTAATACCTTGCACGAATTTGTAAACACTTGCGGACGATTTCGCTAACTGAAACACTGTTTACTCTTACGACGTCATTTTCTAAATATATTTTAGTTTAGTTGTTATATCATCCCATCAACCTCTATAGTACTAACATTTCTAAATCAAATTAAATTGTTTTCATTCATATTTATTCTTTAAAAAAATTGTAATAAGTTGCTTAATATGATTGTTGATGTATTTATTTTTATAGAAAGTAAAATATTTAAATGTACAAAATATTATTGCATAAGTATTGAGGGTTAACGCATTCTTTATGATTATTATTAATGTAGTTGATCTAATCAGCGTGAGTGATTTAGGTATAATATTTTAACATTCCAATTACTACTAATCAATGTTTTTCTGATTCCTTTCAAGTAAAAATTAAATCTGTAGAATCATACAAACAGTACATACAACATACTGAAAATTCTGTGCTCCTGGCCGTTCATAAATGTTTAAATTTCATATGTTATAATTTTTAACAGAAAAAGATTTTTTTATTTAATATTTGTTGTAAATAATACTTATTGAAAGTAACTTTCTAAAACATAAGAAACTCATATTAGATTAATTAGAATCATTTTTGGTGGGAAGTTGTTTTTTATTACAAGTTGAAGTTCGGCATCCTTATCTTAATATGAAATAGAATTATCGCGAAAGTTTTAGGGCGATGATTTTTATGATTTTAAAAGTTTACTCTCTCCTCAAGACTGCACTATTTGTCTTCAAAATGATTTTGGAAAAGAAGCATCTCATTCGAGCACACCAAAACGTTGGTATGCAGAATAAGATCATGTCCATATTTCTCTCCATGACGAAATTAGTTAAGAAATTCCGAATGTCACAACCTTCAACTGCAAATACGGAAGAAAACGTGGCTACTGTCAGGCGACTAATAGAAGAAAGCTTGCCCATCGCCTATAAGGAAATAAGAAGAATTTTGTGTATAGATTGGTATGAGAAAAAATTTATCAATTTATTTATTCAAATTTAAAAAAATCATCAATATTTAAAAGATAGAAAATTTTGGCCGCTGGAGTTCTCATGAATTTACCAGAGAAAAAAAAACGAGGAAAATTTGATTGGTGTTAAAAATGTTGTTAACATTGACATTAACATAACGGACCTAATCGGTTTTATTACAAAAAGTAATTTATATTTATTTTAGTTTCAGGTTTAAACTAAAATCTGTTTCACGAAAGAAGTCCCGCGGAAATATATGAACTAGTATATAATTAATGTATGGAATTTGATAGCAAATTTATACTAAGCGAACACTGTGGAATCGTAGCAAGGAGACTTCTTTAGTTATAAGGGCTATTTTGAAACTACAGTATAAGTCTGAGACTATCAATTAACCATGTTTTGTAACAAAATGGTAAGCTTAAGAAGTACAAAATTAAAAAAGTATATTGTCAATATGAAATAGCATTGACCTACCTGATGAAGGCAACGCAGTGTAGCAGAACCTCCACGTGCTACCCAACTCGGAGCTGTTAATCGAACATCAACATCTGTCGCTTGTCCGCTTCCTAAAATATTTACTTTACTCATATACTTACTACATAATCTTTATATATTAACTTACTAGACTCTTCTGTTAGACATGTGTCAATCGTTAATTTCTAAAGACTTGATTTTTTTGATTCATCAAAAGAACCAAGACATCCATTCAAATGGATCATTTTGGATTTTATTGCTTTGCAACCTATGAGATCCGCTCAATCATAAAGGTCGCCTTTCGATTTCGATCGGGAAAATACTTTGTTTTATTTTTTACATTCATATGTATGTATTCTGAACTTTTAGTATGCTATGATTAATAGTTTGAGTAATATTTACCATAGAATAAATGTAAAGCAGTTGTATCTCATATTAATTTGCAACAAAAGATAGAATAGACTTGTATGTTTCATTCATTATCTCAAATTCATATACAAACGATGCTGCCTTATAAAATTAGTATGTGTTTGTTGAAACGACTATAACATCTTGAATGAAATGTAGAAAAAAAACCTATTCAATCACTATAATATCATAATTTGCGTAAAACAGAGAATCTCAGGTCATAGGTTAAAACATTTTGTCGATCGTTTGTTTCAGATCGTTCACAAAAATTGTTGCAATCATCAATAATTTTACGAGACCGAGTTTAATCACCGAATCGTTCACGATTGATACATGTCCAGGTACTACATATACTTCAAGATGTTCTTAAATTACATGCACTTACTTTAAAGTTAACGTCATACTTCTAAGTTAATCAATTTCACACCTTGTGGAAAACACTTCTGACATAAGGCAGATAATATAACTTATACGATTAGGACTAGGAAACTCTAGCAAAAAACCGAATAAAATACTGAAAGAGAAGGGAGCCCTTCGCTCAGCAGTGGCAGGATATAGGCTAATATATTATTAATTAACATAATCATTTTATTTTTGCATTCTACAAACCTCGACGTACTAATACCTAAAAAAACACAAAACTTGATAGAATAATTATATTTATAAAGTAACATTACATCACTAGTTCTCACAAAACAAAGCAGATGGAGCTGTACCTAGATAAATCGCGCCATCAATATTTACCTCAATTTCATATAGCCTAAATACCTTTTTTCATATAGCCTCACTGTCAAACATGTAGCTGCTTCCACCTGGTGGAACAGTATAGCTATATGTTAAAATCAAGGAGTAATGTAACGCTTCTACTAGAGGTAGACAAACAGGCAAACCTCTTGCTTATTTCATGGAACTTGAAGTTGTAAGCTTTTTGTATGAGCCAAGTGCAGCTTTTTTATATCTTATATCATTGTAAAGTGTAGTCCATTATACAATAATATAAGCAATAACAAATTTTCCATTAGCTCGCAAATGGAAATAGTTCTAAAGAAAATAAATAGGAATGTCAGTGAAGGTACAGAGGGACAGGTGGATATGTTTGTTGTAATACGAGTACAGGGATGACGTCATCCGGGAGTGTGCGTCCGGGACATGTCAGCAACAATGCCATTCGGTAAGGTAAAAAAGCTGTGACATCTGGCTTGTTGCAATGTATTTTATGTACATACATTTTTTTAATAATGATACAATTGAAATTTATTTGTTAGTCGATCTACTGGTATACTTGGAGCAAAGTAACCTACAGGTAGGTTAATAAAAGTAACCTAAAGGTTACTTTTATCTTTAGCAGCTATGTATATATACTTTAAAATTATTGTTGAAAAAAGAAAAATATTTTAATTATTAAAAAAATAAGAAAATGTTCAAATCTTCGGTCTTACATATTATTCTCTTCATAAAGTATATTCTATGATATTTTTATAGGTCGTGAGTCTAAAAAATATTATCCGCTATCATGAAATTTTCATTAAAAAATATTTTTATTAATAACTTACCACGTTTTGTAAAAAGTATAAGGTATAAAATAATTAAGCAGTACGACCATTGTGTCCAAAACGGCACCATTGCCCACAAATTCATTTGCTCGTTATACCATCACTGGTATTCAACCTCTCAGGTTCAGTTCTTTAATAACAAAAGTCCACAATTCATAATCTATGGTAGGAGATAAAAATTAATTTTCTGATCATTTCTTCATTGCCTCGGTTTTTTTATTTTTGTATCTGCAACAAGAAAATAATATAAAATTGAATAAGTGGGTGAGTACGAGAGGGTTCTATTTTGGAAATTATCTCCTATATAGTACTATTTAATATTACTTAATTATTACTATTATTATAAAATATAACTATATAGCTAAGATAGGACGGTGTGCCCACACTGCAAGACATGGCTTGTTTGAAGAATTACCTGCTAATATTTCTGTATTGAAAAAGTATGCTACGAGATTTTTATCTTATACATATTTCTAAGTACTATGACTCTAGGACAAACGGCCAGAAAGAAAAATTGAAATTATAAGCTTTAAGATGGTTAACCCTTAATAATTTTTGTGTTTGAAAGAAACTTTTATCGCAACTTTCTCTCGATCATGTGGCTGCAGCGTAATAAAAATAATTACTATTGCATGTCGTAGAGAATAACTCATAAAATGAAATAGATTGTGAAGGCACCATTTTCATCACCATATAAAACCATATTATTGTATTACAATCAAAGTCAAAATTAACGTTCTTAAATAAATATAAACAGTCCTCTTTCTGTTCTTCTTTCTATTGTATTGATGATATCTCGTAACGATATGTCTCACACGTTTTTGGTTGCTATACCTCGCTTAACTGGTCTAAGAATTTTAACACAAGACAATATTGTATTATGCCAAATGCTTTAAACAAAACAATCATCAATTGTTATTTTGCTGAATTTGTCGCATTTTGTTTCTTTTTGTATCCACCGCTTCTAAACCTACGTCTGATCATATAAGCTTCACATCGGGCACAGGTATGTTAGGATAAAAATGTGTTGTATACTTGTGGCACTACATATTTTGCACAGTTGACAACTGAAATTCTCTAAAATTGTGAAATTACGGATTTAGCCTGTGGCTCGAACTGAGCATCAGAGCATTATTACATATGTAGTAAGTAACTTATTAATCATATTCATTGTTCGATTTTGTCCCGTCTGTGTTGTAAAAGAACTGTAGCAAATACTAGCAAAATCTTACGGGATCCGATAGATAGTTATATAACCATCTCGTTCACCTCGGACTTAAAATAAATATGAATAAGTTTGGTGGTCAAACGTAGCGTCAAAAATGCTTACTTCTGGTACCGAATTCATCAATGCGCTTTAGTACCCAATATCTAACAGTGGACTCTTAGGGGCATACGAAAAAGGAAGAAAAATAATCTACGGATACCAGAACAAAACGATCCCTGTAGTTGAGAATTAATGTTTATTCAATTGAGCCGACTGACAAATTGCAAAGCATTTATTGTTCGATTGTTAAATCTAATAAAATGTTCAGCAGAGTTGTGCTCTCATCTGGCATCAACGTCAATTTACAATAGTATATACTTGAATGACCTATTCACCGTCAGAGAAATACAAGCAATTTCAAAATGAACTACACAAAAGGAAAAAAATATTGAACTTGATGAAAAAAATACACAAATTTATTATTTGACTTAAAGGAGATGGCCAAAAATTGTATGAACACGTACCCCAGACTGTACAGAGATGAAATCTATGTCATTTGAAAGTACAGATCTTCTACATACAGAATTAGAAAAGTATATGTAGCTACGCAGTAGCGGACAAAAGTTATGAAGATTTGAAGGTTAGTATATACTAACCGGTTTGACTAAAAAAAAACAAGGACAGCAGTTTTTTCAGTCTTTGAAATTATTATTTGTTACTGGTTTTTGTAACATGACTATTATTGATCGAAGTATATTAGACAGAAAATAATTAAACTTACGTATTACACCGTTTATAATTAGTGGAGCACTCGCGTGGGGCTACGGCATTGATTAAATGAAAGTAAAATACGATAAAACACAAATAGAAGAAAAAGCGTACATATATCTTAAATCAAAAAACGGCGCGTAAGTCGGTAGACGTGAATCAGATCAAGTCGGACATTGACACTTTGACTGTTTTGATGCTTGACGGACGGATTCAGTGTTGCAAGTGATAAAGTAAAACAAACCTACCCTATAATGTAACGCTACATCTTTAAGCAGTTGCTGTATTAAACAAATAAATAAAATCCTATCCTTTGGTGTATTTTGATTATTTTGATGTATTTGTAGCGCCGCCACATCACCCCCCTGCTCAGACCGGAAGTGATGTGGCGGCGCTGTCGTCGCGCTACAAGCGAAATACACCGAAGCCTAAATCACGCTATCAACATTCCGAATCATAAACATTCTTTATAGAACATCTCCGAACTATCACACGGAGTGTTGGCCGCTCCCCGGGCAGAACACCTTGCCCGGCGGGAGATCTCCCTTTTCCCTACCACGGCCACATATTAATTCATTAATTGAAGGCTTGTTTTTATATATAAGATATCATAAATAAAATATTTTTATGAGTTTAGTTATTGGTTATTGTTTTCCCTACTCTGATATTCTTAAGTATTATATGGCCATATTAAAGGTGCTATAGAGTAAGTTCAAAGAGAAGAAATCACTTTAAATACTTTTAAACTTGATTATCTTTCAACAGCTACTATGAAATGTTAATAGTTATTCAAAATTCTTTTTTATTTTTATTTAAATTAATAGCAATAGTCTTATTTTTGTATAGCTTGGGGCACATTTTGGCCATCTCATTTATATTTTGTTTATATTAGAGAAGTGCAAAATAAAACGTTTGGAATCCAAATGTGCATCCCTTAAGCGCTCATATTATATGCCAATTTTTTAAGTATATTAAATACGCACAAGTTTTCACAAAATAACCTTGTTACTATTACTTCTAATTTTCAAATAATTTTATGTCAAACGTCAATAAAAAGTTTGGAAAATCCAGGAGTGAACGACTCATATAATCGTGAAAAATCAGAAAAAAAATCTCAACAAACAATAGAAAACATTTTTTTAATTTTAGTATGTTATTACTATTGAGATTCAAAAAAATATTATTATTTTTAATTGAAATAACTTTTAACAGAAATATTTTAAAACGATCAGAAATCAACTTTAATATTACTTTAATTTTTAAGTATTTGTGACGGCATTGACGGCTCCGTGGCGCAATAGCTTAGCAATGAGTTATAGCGCTGAGGGCCGCGGGTTCGAATCCCGCACGGAACAAGTATTTGTATGGCCTACAAATAATTGTTCCGGGTCTGGATATATATATTCCCTTGTGCAATTTATGTATGTAAACTGATTCCACGATACAGGGAAAACCCTAGGTGGAGGTAATGTTATTAAAAAAATGAGAAGGCATTATCGCAAAAACTAGTCTTTTTTACCTGACTCGTTAATAATTTTCTTTCATCATCTACTTTATTTCGTTTTCAAGAAGTTTTTCATATAGTCATATCTAACCAGTCTTTTAATTTAGTATTCACTCAGGACACTCCATAAAACCAAGACATATAAGTATATTTATATATAAATCCTACGTACTTTTAGCGAAACAATATAGAAAAATGTAGAACATACCTACGCGCTTTGCGCTTAAGGCATGCAATATACATTTTACAAGGTGATCCTTTTCTGCCTGTGTATTTGGTTAGGTTAGTTCAGAGTGAAGTTGTGAGCTTGTCAGGCATTCAAAATTGGTCCTCAGAGGTGACAGCGCCGTAGCCTTTTTTGTTTGAAGTTGTTGAAGGTCTTCATGGTAGGCAGTAGCCACTTACCATCAAGTGAACTGTAAGTTTGCTTGTCACTTCAATTTTGACAAAAAATATTCGTTTTTAAAACTTATTACGGTTAATATTGAAAGTTCAATCGAATATATTTTACGTTAAGCGTCAAACTTATTAGTAAATTTGAGTATCAATTTCTAAAGTTCAACAACATTCACAAAGCGTAATTGACTCTACAAGCATTAAAAGTTTAACGACATATCCAGTAGTTGACGACGCCAGACGCGAACAACTCCGCAGTTTGTTGGAAGTTGCAAAGAGCACTGAATTGAGTTGCAATTGCAAGTTTCCCAACCATTTCCAATAAATCAATGATATTACGTAAGGCGCTAGCTGAAAACAAGCTCACGTATGCCCATGGTTTGGGATTTTATTGACGTTACTATATTATAGTAGCTGTAGATTTATTGTTCCGTATAATAAACTTCATTCATTGATTATATACATTAATATGTTTTTAGCTTTTATTTGCTAACGTAAACTGTTTATTTATCAACAAAGGAAGGTGTTTGATAAAGACCTTTTCAATGAGAAATATCAAGAACGTATACTTGACCGGAGAAGGAGCACGCTTTTACAGAATACCAGTGTAAAATAGCACCTTACTGCTGATTCTTTCGTATGACGAGTGTAGAGAACCGGAGCCCCTTTTTACAAGCAGCAGTAAGGTGCTATTTAATGCAACGCATCTGCATTTTAATTCTTAATCGAGTATAAATGTAGATGTATAGTATCTACTTACCATCAGGTGTACTATTCTTAATTTATCTATGCAGAAAAAATATAATTTTATGCAGAAAAATAACAGAGACTATTACTATATAAACTAGAAAGACTATATATATATATATTACATGGACTGTGTGCTCGTATGTAGCCCTTATCCTCTAAAAGAAGCACTTTCCATTTAACAAATAAAAACCTGCGTTTGCAATACTTGTTTGCAAAATATCCCCCTATTTTATATGTCCCCCTATATTCTATGTGGGTAGTCTTTTTCAGCAGTGAACTTTCGTTACGTCGTATCAGTACAGATAGTTTTATTTTTACAATATGTATAACTATAAAAGGTAATTGCATTGTACGTAAATTTCATTCCTTCCCGCTTCCTATTAATATATTGCGTAGTTATTTAAAGGTTATAGCAAACTGTGAATTTTGGTTATGATATATCGGAGGCATTTCACGTTCATTTACTGATTATGAACAAAACTAGACCCGTAACAACTACTTAAGGCCATACAAATCCTTCTTATGTTCGAGAATTAAACTTGCAGCCCGTTGCGAAGCATTTAAAGCTAAAGAACTTTCGAAATTGTCACATCAGACTACATCAAAGTAGGTACTAAAAATGTAACACTTTGGAATTTGCAACTATACTCTTACTTCAACTCAATTTATGCGTGGTTGGGCCACGCCGCAATTTTTTAGGTTTAGCACTAATGGGTCGGATTGACCTGGGAACGACCATACTTTCACAGAATACCAGCATAAAATAGTAGGTAGTTTCTGCAATGTTCTGTACTACAGGGAGTGAAGGATCTTCCCTTAATACCGAAAATGAGGCATTCCATCTTAGTAATCAAGTGTGACAACGCATCTGCATTTTGATTATTAATTGAAGATATATGGGCCACAGCATCCACTTATCATAAGGTGGAATGTGTGGTCATTCGTAACCTTTATTCTAAAAAAAAATGCCAAATTGAAGGAAAAATCCAACCTATGAAGTTTTAAACATAAATAGTTCAGACGACATTAGAGCTTTTGATATTCCCAAATCCACTAATAAAACGTCAAGAGTACTTCGGAAGGTATTTACGTGAAAATAATTTTTTTGAAGTCACCTTCACTTTTTGTTGAAAGTATAATTTTATGAAAGTATAATTTTACTCACTATTCACTGGCGAAAACCCCTTCTGACTTGACCACATTCACAAATGAACAATATTCTTAAGACGAACATGAATACGACCTACGCCATTAGTTAATGGGGACACCAAACCCGAAATTATTGATTAGTCTTTAACTATGACTATTTATTCATTGGATTATCTCATCTTCCATCAAGAGCGCAATCAATAAATCCTGGCTAGTCAACGTACAGGAAATTTCAACTCATCGTTTTGTTCAATCCATAGCAAAAAAGATCTTAAAACAAAATTTAGCGTGTGTTACCACTAAGTCGTAGCTTAAGGTTTATTAAGGTTATTAAGAACTTTTAATCCATAGGTATGGAGAGACCTATTTGTCGAAATATCGAAGTCCGTCACCCTTTACTTGGTGATAAAAGATGAACTAGACCGATAGCATAGAGATTCGTTGAATGCAGATAATTCAGGACCGTGCCTTGCACCATCCATTGAGTTGACCTTTCTCACAAACGTAAACAGTTGTTATAAAGTTTAGTTTAAATAAAAAAACTTTTAAGTTAAAACAATTTTATGAGTATATTTTGGATATTAGGCTGGTTGCGGTAAATTTATCCATGAGCGTAAGTCACCTTGACAGATAAAGTGAGGCAAAACCCTTTTAATCCGTATCTGAATCCTTGTCAAACAAAAGGGCAAGCCAACTTAAAAGTTATAACGAAAATATTTTAAGTAACATTCGAATAATATTCAGCATAGAATTATCAGATTTTCATATGGTAATTAAATTAAAAATATTTTTTTTGTTTATGATAATGAAATTTATGAAATTATTTGTCAAATACCTACTTAAATTTAAGTTTTAAGCATAACAAAATGATGTATCTCAATCGAATTAAAGAATATATCCCAATTTCAATAGAGAAGATGGCTGGGTAGTAATATTAATAAGGATATTTAAAATAAATCCAAACTCAAGCGTAGACCGAACAAAAAACAAAAAGAAATATTTTTCGGATTCCATCGCGTTTAATTTACTAATTTTTAACTCCCGACGTTTTGGATGCTTTGCAGGATCTTTGGTCACGGGAGGGATGAGATGTTTGAAGATATAAAAAAATCCACGAGAAAGAACAAAGAGCTGACGTGAAGCATCGACGCTCCAGGAAGTCTGCAGTCTGTGTTCATGTTCAAGATCGTCCCCGCTATTACATCAAATTCGATAGACTATAAATCCTCGTAAGAGAAAACACGATTCCTACCAAGGATGATACGCAAGACAATTGAAATTAAAAAACCGGCCAAGTGCGATTCGAACTAGCTCATGAAAAGTTCCGTACCATCGTACATGATTTAATACTATATAAGAAGAATATAGTAATATAAACTCTGTTAGCATTTCAAGCGTCTTCTTGTTGCCATTATTAAGGTTGAGCAAAAAAGCCAAAAAAAACTCATTTCTAGTAGGGTAGGTAGGGTCATTTAAAGTTTCCCTTTTAATTTTTAATTTATTTTTATTATTGTTCGTTATAGCGTCAACAGAAAAACACATTCTGTGAAAATATTTAACTGCCTATCTAATACGGATCATGAAATACAGCCCGCTGCGAGATGGACGGACGGACGGACATACGGACAGCGTAGGCTTAATAATAGGGTCCCGTTGGTTGCCCTTCTGGTACGGAACCCTAAAAAGATCCTAATTTTAATAGAGAAGATGGATAGGCGCTGCCGTCTGCTAGGCATCCTTTAGTTAACAAAATTAAATTTAAAACCAAGCATACCATAATATATACATATTGAACAGCATAAACATACATACATATTGAATGTGTAGATCGGACCAAAATTAATATTCAAAGAATTAAGGTAGCCGGACTAAATATGACATCGGGATGGCAAACTTCTCAATACCCCCCCCCCCCCGGCCCGTGGGTGCCATAAAGCACCCGAAAAGTCGGGAATTATAAATAAGCAAATTAAACGCGATAAAATTCATAAAATTAATTTTATTTAATCTGCAGTATTCGCGTAAATATGAGAAATCATTATTAAAAAGTATTAAAAGCTTAAGGTAGCTCGGGTTAACTGCGACATCAGGACGACAAACACATCTGCCCCAGAACCCATGGTATTAAAAATACTACTTTTACCATGAACACTTCAAAATTTGTTTTTGGTCTTCCAATTCATAATAAAGATCTTATTACTCCTATGCACTTAATTATTCAATCATGTATAGAATAGTAATATCTTACGACTCGTAGTCTATCAATTGATTATTACTCAATAGTTAAACAACATATAATTCATTTAAATATGAATTATATGTTGTTTAACTAATGAGTAGAGGTATGTCTTGAAGTTCACGATACCTGTGATGAATGACTAGATTTCCAAGCGGTTTGGTTTCTGAAAGTAAATCTAGGTCACAGGAAATTACGCTCCAACCTTATTTCACGGTATGTGAACAGAAAATATATTATAATTTATATTGGACATTTCATAATAAAAAATATGTTCATCCTTTAAATTTCTCTTACAAGATCGAGCGCACAACATTCTTATAGATTTTTTCTAAACACCAAATATATTAAAAATTTTCCTCATTGTGAAAATACAATCTTATTTCAATATACTAAATTATTTATACTAGTACTATTATACTACATATAACTTAACCATGGCAAATTAAAGTGCGTTAAACTTTCTTATTTTTAATTCACCAATATAAGCAAATAAATTGAGAGACAGTTATATTTCTGACTTACATAACAGATTCCCCCTGTACATTTATTTTTTTGTTTTACGTACAACTACGTCCTGTACGCTCAATCGTAATTACTACTATTATTCATGTGTCGTGGAAAATGGATCACCTGTAGAGTCGGAGTTTTTTCTACATTCCGCGCGATCTACGGACTTCGGGCGAACGGGCGCCCCTGATACAGCTAACGGTACACTGAAGCCCGCCCCGCCCGGCCGCCGCATCGACCGACGACAACGGCCGATTCTAAGTGCGACTTCACAAAACGCCTTATTACTCCGTCCATTTAAACGCAATCATTTACCTTTATTAATCGCTGGTGAGTGTATTGGAACACCTGAGCTTTTATAGTTTGCCCAATGCCTCTTTCCATAGGAAGAATTTACCGGTATAGCCTTCCAAAAATCCACTGCCGAACATAGGCCTAATATAGATTGCCTCATAGTTAACTCGCTTTGCAAGCAGTTGACAACCGCAGTTTTTTTTTTAAATTCAATTGGATCAGTTTCCTTCTGTCGCCTCTAACGATACTCACGAGATGATATGGATTAGTGGATGTTCTTTCACCGCCACTATGCCAAATACACACTTATCACATTTAATTCACTTCTTTTTATATTCCTGACCTTTCCATTACTGTTCCTCGTAGCCATGATACAATACAATAGATTCTATATCATATATCATTATTGATCGGTAAGTACAAAATCTAAAGGACAACTAAAAGTTTGTGCCTATGTGGAATTTGATGTAATACAAAATTTCGACGTAATGTAGGTACGTAATATAGTAAAGCCTGAACTTAACGACTCCTAAAACAATAGTTTGTGTATAAGTGGTGTAAGCTTACGAACCCTTCGCCCACATCACATTAATAAGCCCTTCCCAGTAGCTATTTTAACGACACCTAAACAAAGATAATGGAAAATAAATTTTCTTAAAGTATATTCCATTCAGCACGTAGGTATTAGATAAACATTTTCTTATACGCTGTTATTGTGTATGTATGTATGTTTATAAATTCCTTATAATAAGCAGAGTATGAATATGAAAAAAATATTGATGTGGCCTCTTGTATTAAAAAAAAACTGGAAAACACATTTAGAAAATGCAATTATTTCTTAATATATGGGTAAGATAATCTAATAGCCCATACAATCCCTTTGGTGACGTTGAAGGTAACAGAAGAAAATTTAAGAGGATATAGGCAGCAGTATCTTCCTGGTAACAATCCCAATTAATAAAATACTGCAGTTGCCAACATGCCTGCCAAGCCCAGCAACTGTAGCAAATATCCCCCCGGGTCGGATCAAGATTTGATGCATGAAGATTTTATGCCGAATTAATGGTCTATTCAGACGTTGACGGCATTGGACGTCTGTGTCTACCACTGCGTTATAGCGCATTACAACAGAAAGGTTACAAGATGAAGGTGAGAAAAACAAGTACAAATTTAGACTGAAAGAAAATATAAGTGGTGTGAATGAATTGTGTATGAAGGAGTTAGTCTTGGAGAATGTTAAGAATGGTTTAGTAAATGCATCTACCAAAGTATGTGGTGTTAGTAAGAGAACAAATTAAAGGAAAAATAATACGTTATGGTGGGATGAAGACGTAGACGTCTCTTCAGTCCCTAGCTGCTACAATCATTTAATGTTTATTGTATTATGTTATTTTTTTCTTTAATTAATTTTCATTTACATAGTTCAGTTATAAATTTAACTAAAGTTACATATGTTAACTTAAAATTAAAGCGATTGAATCAAATTGATAAATATATAACGGCTTTTAAATATTTAATGTATAATGATTGAATATACTTAAATCACACTTAAACCATCAATTAATTTAAATTGTAAAGTCACTTCGTCGCATGAACCATGAACCTTGACTGATCAAAACTTCAAACTTGATTAATCTTTGACATTGGACCATAAATCGTAAAGTTTGGAAGTTGAAAGAAGTATGGAAGTTGAAGCAAAGAAGAGAGCGTGGCTAGATTTACTGGCAACAAAGGCTAATTCTGGCGTTAGTAAGGTGTGATATTGAAAGAAAAAGACACTCTTTAGACATCTAAATAATAGAGTAAAAGAAGTAATTGAAAGGAAAAAGCAAGAAAGAACGGATAAGAATGATAGAAGAATATCTAATAATTTCCAGGCAAATATTAAAGTGTTCTGGAAACTTAAGAACCGCCGGCATATGAGGAAATCTATGAGGTAGGCTTATATGTCGCCTTTGATGAAGTGGAATGGATGGATGAATATATCAATAATACATTGCGTAGGGTCTTGATCATAGGTCTCCTCGCATTGTTGAAAATTTTAACAAAGTATGAGTATTATACCACTCTGATACGAATATGAGGACTTCACACATCCTTCTCATTTAATAGCACGTAACAAGGAATCCATAGCTACACATGCGTCTTACCCATATTAACAAAGATTTGCCGTAATCGCTACGCTCAGCAGACGGCTTGACAAATTAAATACCAGATGCGTTGTACCTTCGACGCTGACTCATCGAAAATATATAAATTTTTCTCATCATGTCACTTTCACAAGTCTCATGCTGAACATAGGCCTCCCCCAAGGATTGCCACAATACACGGTCTGCAGCTGTGGCTCCATTGATGCATCCATCGACTTTCTGCATACCTTACCAGGTTGTCACCCCATCAAGGTGAGGGATGGGGTGGGGGGCTAGCACTCATAATATGACTGCCTCGTTAGTGTACCCTGTACCCTGGGTTGGTCTAAAATCAGTGGTTGGGTTTTTCTATACTTTCCTTTATAACCTACGGGACAATATAGGAAGAATTTTTTAATTTAACTAAAGAACTTATAGAAGACATTCTAGTTTTGAATTTCTCAGTCCAATCAAAGAGGTAAAAGTATAAATTTTTGATGACGGTTTTTACTTTTAAGAAGTATTTACTTATTAAAAGATTAATCAGAACCTTAATTTTCATCCACTAGACGTCAACAAAAGTCGAATCTTAATATACCAGTGGGACGAGAGAGGTTTTGGATACAAGATAAAGATAGGATAAGATATACGACGTGGGAGTAAGTTGTTTTACCAGAAGGGAATTAAGAAAGGAGTAAATATTATGTATTTTCTATATAAAATACATACCATAATTTCAGAAAAATATTTTTTTTAATTATAAAAAGCTAATACTTCACTACTAACCAACCTGATGGTGGGTGGCGATGCAACAGAAGATGGCAAAGCATACTGACTTAGCTTGACAAATGCCTATTTACTTTTGTCTTGAAGAAACCTATATGGTAATATGCAATATAGGTATATAAATAGAGGGAGAAATGGGATAGAAAGGCAGATGCTGGCAAATTACTTCACTCTTTTGCTGTACACATTATGAACGACAAAATAAAACTGCTTGTATATTGTAAAATGATGGTATATTATTTGATTCCTAAATTAAACCTTTTTGAATAGCATTCATTGACAATACATTGTGCGCGCGTTCCACGGACAGCGTCCCACACTAATTAAAAGCCTTTGTTTGAGGACCATATTTTCAATTTATTACGCCGCACATGGGCTTTCTTTTTGTTCCATATCGCTTCCAAAAGAAATTATTTCCTTTAATTTATTTCTTAAAACATATTTAACCTTTGATTTAATCTTTTTCTCTTTCGCAATTTTGTGTTTCTTTAAGTAATGTCTAGACATGATTATAGTGAAAGTCTTTTTTACTATAGGGAAAGGGTTTTAGGGTTTAACCGGCTACAATTAGATATATTCGATTGAGTTTAGTTAAACGTAGGCGTAGGGAGTCATGGTAGCTCATGGGGCTAAGCGTTCGCTATAAATTTTACAGTACGCGAGCAAGCAAGGTTCGATCTCCGTTGGCACTAATGCAATTGTTAACTGTTATTTTAAGTACTGATTTACTGTGCACATCGGCGAAGGAAAATATCGTAAGAAAACCATTTTCTTGCCCTAAAATTCTCTTCTAAATGAGAACAGGTTCGTGCCCAGCATTGGAAATGGAGGTTGTGACTTTACTATCTTGAATAAGCTTAGGTGAATCCGATTTACTCACGGTTAATACCAGTAAATACTACTACTAACTACTCTACTAATACTAATACTACTACTCGTAAATACTAGTAAATACTCGCGTTTGTTTTTGGTAGAAACTAGATCTAGTAAAGTGCAAATAATCGTTAAAATAAGTATGACTTTTGTAACTTATAAAACATACTCAAAACATATATTTTACCAAAAGGCAAAAACCTAATTCAAAGAACTAAAAGAAAAAAAATAAATTTCTCATTCTTTTTTATATCGAATAAGGGTGACAAACGAGTACACAGTCCACCTGCTAGCTCGAACATTGCATCTAAGCCTGTCATCTGTTCATATAGTCTACTACCGCTATCGAGAGGCTGGTATGTTCAGGCGCCGTTCTGGATCTGGCAGGAATCGGTCACCTCTGAGAGAGATGATCGATTTATTGTAACGACTTCTTTACGAAACCGGCGCCTTAATGCATTTCAACAGCAGCAGCAGCTTCAAGCTGTACGAAGGGTCGCTGTAAGTGACCCTAAAATTAGAAGAAGATTAAAGGAACGTGGACTGGTACCACACAAGCCAGCAAATGGACCGAAATTAACTGCAGACCATTGAAGAGGGCGCCTTAACTTTGCTTGCGAGCACCTAAATTGGTCGTACCTCCAAAGGAGCAAAGTTCTCTTCTCCGATGAATGTAAAATCATGCTCTATAGTAAGGAAGGAAGGAACAAGGTCTACAAAAGAGATGTAGAACGCTTTGCACAATGCTGCATTGAAGAAAGGGTCATTTATTGTGGTGGTTCGTGGACGGTTTGGGGAGGAATCAACGATAAGACAGAGCTTGCCTTCGTGTCTGGGCCACGTATACCTACTTTGAACTGTCATCGGTACGTGGAACAGAGCCTCACGTGATGCCCTATGCACATTTTATCGGCAACGGGTTCACATTTTTGCACGATAACGCCAGAGCCCACACCGCGAGCGTCGTACGTGATTACCTTATCGAAGTCGGTATCTCCATAATGGCCAGCAAGGAGCCCGGACATGAATCCAATTGAACATCTCTGGGGTCAACTAAAGAGGTAAACCCGAGCGGGAGATCCTGCCCCAGACTCACTTGACCAGCTGAAAAGTGCCATTCAGGAAGAATGGGACAACATCCCATAGCATGTCATCGTAACTCTAATCCGACCGATGAAAAACCGGATGGAAGCGGTGATAAGAGCTCGAGGAGGGAACACTAGTTATTAAACGTTATTTAATAAAAGTTTTTCAGATTTTTTTTCACCTACTCGTGTCATTATTTCCCATGACTCATAAATATTTAATAGAACAATCATAAAGAACACTCACTATTAAGCGACATTTGATATTTATTCGTAAATAATTTAAAAAAAGCTGATAATCCTTACAAAACATAAACTTGCAAGGTGTTTTGATTTTTTTGATGAGAAGTGTAGTATTCTAAACTCGAAGTTTTCACTTCAAAAAAAAAATCAAGTGGCCGTATAAATAAAAAGAAGTTATTTAACCTAAAAGACATCGTGTGCATACTTTTTCTGAAAGCAATATTTAACGCGTGTTATCCACGCTACATCTCACACCCTGCCGAACCTAGGCCTTATCCGACCTCGCATTTTCATTATCATCATTACGGCCCTTCACAAGTTCACTGCTGAATATAGGCCTCTCCCAAAAACACCAAAACAAGGTGAGTCATCTTCTTGTCTGCATCTTTTGACTTTCTGCACGTAAAAGGTCATCACTACATCTAGTGTAGAATCGCCATAACAATCCAAGATTTTGCTTACTGGTACGAGTCTGTAACTCGAGAATCTTTCATCCCCATTAGTTGTCGGTTTTTCGATCTTTAAGGCCAGCCCATTGCCACTTCAGTTTTCTGAACCGTTGGACGATGTCAGTTACTATCGTTCTACTGAGGATATAAGGTGCCGCGTCACATGTACAGAAATTGTGAAACTAAGTTTACAGTTTATTAGTGGAGCTTACATCCGAGCGTCCAACATTCTCGTAGAAATTCAAGTCGTTAGGTTTCCTTAGCGAACACAAGTTTACCATTTCCTAAGCCGATTGCGATGCAATGTTACTAAAGCTTATAGTGAAAATGTAACTAGAAAGAGAAATAAAATAGAAAACATATTTAAATATTATTAAAGAAAAATAATCATGTATTATTTTTAATAACATAAAAGAAAGGGTTACTGAAATGAAATCGCAACCAATGTATCCTTTATCGTAACAATACAACATATTCCCAAAAAATATGCAGGAGCTATCTATCAAAATTTTAAAATATTTAATTAAGCATAAATTGTAATAATGCTACCAAAGATTATACGATTGATAATAACCCTTGTGAATGAGGTTATTGCCACCATGCTTTTTCAACTCCAACGAATAAAGCATTCATTTAAACTCATTTTCATATAATCTATCGGTTACAGGTTATAAATCTTCTCAGCAACGAAAAGTTGAATAAATAAAAGTGAATTAAATTTTTTCGTAATTCGAAATGTAATTGACAATAAATTGTTTGCTATCTTGAAACTGGCTGAATTACAGTATGCTACTCATACTTAAAGTAATTAGATATAATTAAAGTAACTTAAAACTCGATGATACTTAAATAGATCCTTATTGCTCAATTACAGCTTGTTGGTTCTAATCAAACGAAATTAGTTCGAAGTATACAAATTACACTTGATACTGTGATAAAGAGATACACCATAACCACGAACAAATAAATCTGCTGTACAAAGGCCTCCTTCATAGATTAACTCATAAGGGGTGATATTTGTTTATTTTCTTCAGTTGTAGTCTGGAGGTCCAGTTTTTTATTTTGTCGCCACTTACAACACCCACATGATTGTGTGAGGCAGTGGATTGTCTTACGCCGTCGCTTCAAGCGGATAAACCGGGGATTCTTCATAGCATTTCACAGTTTTCATAAAGCGTATTATGTTATATTATTTGGTTAGTACGTAGTCATTCTTAGCATGTGCCCAGCAGTAAGGCGTATGTAAGAAGTTAATTTAGTTTTGGTCGTTAATTTGAAAACTAATTAAAGCTCCACCTGTTAGTGGGAGGCTTTTGAAGGCTTCAGATGGCCAGCCAAGTCAAATCACAAAAGGCCTGAAGACAAAGATGCAACACCTCACAGCCGTAATTATTCTTTCTTATCCTTCAAACCAGAAAACAGCATATTTCACAAGCCAGAAGATATGATAAAGAGGCAACAAAGAGGTAAAATAGATATGGTACTACAAAATTAAAAGACCATTTTCAATTAAAAATTCGACATATAGGTTGGCTCGCGGTTGCTTTGATTGTGATACAAAACAACATCGCAAATATAATTTCACTATTGGTTGAATTCAAATACAGAGTGAACAGTGAAATAATCAAAGCGGTCATTTGCAAGTCAGCAAGTAAATACATTCCAAAATGTTATTATTATCTAATTATGTAACTACAAAACGAGTGAGTTTGACATATCCTCTGAATGAAATTATAAAATTACTTTTTTCAAATATTATGCCATATTGTGGCGTAGTAAGGAATTAATCATTCCATTTTGTCATTTGGATAGGTAGGGATTTTACTGGCTGATTCTATATATTTTAGTAGCAGTACAAGCTACAAGCAAGCAATCATGAGTAGACATCAACAAAATATAAAATAAAATAATTAGTACAACTATAAAAGTAACCGCTATTACATTATTCTGTACAATTCATCTCAAATCCACACAATTTCACTCAAATTGAAAATTCACATTGAATACCGTCAGCTCCAGCTAACGAAGCTACACATTTGACGATTATTTAATAACTGGCAATATGAAAATTTCGAACTGCTCTTACGCGGTCGTAGTAACATGAAATCATGTGAGCAATGAGAAACTTTTAATGGGTACAATTATTAAGACGGAAATACGTGAGGTTACGTCACACGAGTAAAAAAACTGACCATAGACAAAGCTTCATTCAACAGCCCTACTAAAAACTATTTATACACTACTACGAGCTTAACTGCGTGTGTAGAGAGAAACTGCTTTAAGCCGGGTAAACCGGCTCGATCAGTGCTCAAACTTAGAGTGTACAAGTCGCGCATCTAGCTTGGTTTAGTTTCACGCTTTATTTAAAAATTATAAATGAGCAGGGCCTGATTTACCCACAGGCTAATTAGGCTGGAGCCTAGGGCGCGAGGTCCGAGGGGACGCTGAGCATGTCCTTGCAAGCACCACTTATTGTACAGAATAAAAATTGATATAATATTCTCAATATATAATAAGAGTAAGTTTTGCAAGTATTTTACTTGTTGCTCTTTATTTGCTAGTAAATATATAAATATATAACGTCTTTCTTTGATTGGACGTGATTCAAAGATTTTAAACCGTTCAAGCTCTCTTCTCTACCCCTTATTTTCTGAAAAGGTTTTTCCAAGGCTGTCCAAGGGGAACTTCTGTCAGCCATTTGTTCCATCTCTGCACAGGGAGAAAAACTCACTGGCCCATGCTGCAAAGAAGAAAATCAATCTTTCAGGTTCTCTTTTTGAGTCCAACTTGACTCTAGATGACGGGGTGTACTCACCGTCGACCATCTTGCTGTGTAATTGTTCTCTACTGGATGTGCAGCTTAGACAGCGCTCATTGTGCAAAACACTCCTCTCCCTGAACGGCAATAAGTCGAGTGGGCATTATAGACTCCTTCCTATAGTGCCGGAGGCGGTTCATCCCAAGCTATCACCGGTTCTAGAGTATCTTTTCCGGTACTCATACTCCTTAGGTGTAATCCTGAACTGAAGACAACTTTAGTGTACCCCGTCCCAAAATAGACGAACCTGTTCAATTACAGGCTTACCTCCATTGTCTCCTTGTTTTCTAAAATAATGGAATTTATTATAAACTGCCAGCTCATAAGGTACCATAAAGACCAGCAGCTGATCAATGTGGTTTCCATCACAGTTGTTCAGCGTCTAGTTCTAATCGTCTAATTTAGCTGACTCATAGACTAGCTAAGTAATAGAGTCAAGGAGGTTTTGGTCTTAACTTTGAATATAGCGAAGGGAAGCCGTTCGATGAGCTTTGACACAAAACGGTTCTTTAAATGCTACCTACCTGCGGGCTTCCTCTCCAATTAAAAATTTCTCGCAAATTCAGGAATTATGTTTTTGAATGACAGTCAATTGTAATGATTTTGTATTGTAATTAAATAATTTACGATTATTTTATATTTATGATCGATGTAATTCATTTTTCAAATTACGAATAGTTAATTTGAAAAGAATTTAACCGTTTTAATGGTGTAATGCTTGAAACCATTGATTTCGACGTTTAGGATCTTGAGGCACATTTAAAAACATATTGTTGGGAGTTGTTTTTATAGTATTTCCTGCATCTTGTAGAGGAATATGACACTCGAACGTATGATAAAAACTGACTATGATTTCTTATATTTACGCGAACACTACACATTGAAATAATACTAGTTTTTACGGAATTTATCGCATATATTTAACTTTTTAAATACCCGACGTTTCGAACGCTTTACAGCACTCATGGTCACGGGCGGGACTGAGATGTTCAACGTCCATATGTCATAGTTAACCGCGGTTACCATAGTTTAAAATTTAACTTTTGTTCCGATCTATGCAGTATGAACTTATGGTATCTTGAAGTCTTGCAGTTGTATGCTTGGGTTGGGATTTAATTTTATTTATTATAGGATCCCAAGCTGATGGTAGCACCCAGCCATCTTCTCTATTGAAATTAGGATGTTTTTTGATTTCAATAGCCTCGCGAATCATCTCAATTCTTAACGCAGGGTGGATGAAATGGCGACAGGTCACAGCCACAACGTGCGATCCCCGAATGCCAATAAGGTTGAAGGGGAAAATTTAAAAATCGACCATCCGACCTGTCGTCATGTATGGAAGTGAATGCTGGGCCGTCAAGAAGAAGGATGAAAATAGATTGCATGCGAATGAAATGAGAATGTTACGATGGATGTGTGGTGTGACAAGGATGGATAAGATAAGGAATGAGTATATAAGAGGAAGCCTGAAAGTAGCGCCAGTGGTAGAAAAGGTGAGAGGAAGCAGATTGGCATGGTTTGGGCATGTGATGCGGAGGGATGAAAGTCATGTCACAAAACGAGTGCTGAATATGAATGTGGAGGGACACACGGGCAGAGGAAGGCCGAATAAAAGATGGATCGATTGTGTGAAGAGTGATATGAGAATGAAAGGAGTAAGTATGGAAATGACGGCTGATAGAGAGGAATGGAACAAGAAGATTTACTGCGCCGACCCCAGATAATGGGAAATGGTTTAGAGAATGATGATGAGCCTCGCGAATCATCCTTGGAAGGAATCGGTGTTCTTTTGCGAGGATTTGCGGTCTATCAAATCTGATGTAGTGACGGGGGCGATTTTGTACGTGTTCACAGACTGCAGACTTTCCGGAGCGTCGATTCTTCACATCAGCTATATGTTCTTTAACGCGGATTTTTATTGATCTTTTAGTTTGTCCTATGTAGGAGAGACCACATTCACAATCAAGCTTGTACACTCCTTCATCTTGCAGAGGGACATTACACTTGACTGATGGTAAAAACTGACCCATCTTCTTCAGCGGCTTGAAGTATGTTTTGATGGAAGCGCGCTTCAAGATGTAGCCAATCTTGTCAGTGACTCCTCTAACATATGGCAGTACAGCAGGTACACGCTCGACTGTGGCCGGCTTCACTCGTTCACTGTGACGTAGGCGCGGGACTCGAAGCTTGTTGTCATGCAAAACTTGCTTGACATGGTGGAGCTCTGCAGCCAGGTGTTTACTGTCACAGATCCCTCGTGCTCTCTGAAACAAAGATTTACCCACGGTAGCTAACTGTGAAGGATGGTGGTGAGAATCACCGTTTAAATATCTATCTGTATGGGTCTTTTTTCTATACACAGTATGGCTCAAGGTGTTATCAGGATTCCGAATTACTAACACATCTAGAAAAGCTAAGGAATTGTTTGCCTCTAACTCCATTGTGAACTGAATTTTAGAATTTATAGAGTTAAGATGGTCTAAAAATGCAGTTACTTTATCTAAAGGTAGAATTGTGAAAGTGTCGTCTACGTACCGGTTGTAGAATCTTGGATTTATGGGAGAACTAAGCAGGGCTTTCTCCTCAAAGTCTTCCATGAATATGTCGGCGACAATAGAAAATACAGGTGAGCCCATCGCCACACCATCTACTTGCTTGTAGAACTCCTCCTTCCACATTAGGTAGCCAGATGTAAGGCAGTGTCTGAGTAATACTGCATATTCTACGGGCATGTTGTTTTCTTCCAGCCTTCTTTAGTTACAATTGAGATGCAGTCTTCAACAGGTAAGCATGTAAACAATGACTGCACATCAAAACTGACCATAGTTTCATTGTCTGCCAGATGTAGGTCTTTAATCTCGCTGACACAATGGTAGGAATCCTTTATGTGTGCTCTTGTATGTCCCCTGAGCGGTGAGAGTATTTTCGCTAAGTGTTGAGCCAATCTGTAATTAGTGAATCGATTTGGCTCACTATGGGACGTAATGGAGCATTGGGCTTGTGTATTTTTGGTAACCCATACAATTTTGGTGATTTGGCGCACGTAGGTATTATCCATTTTACGTCCAGATTTAATTTTTCGGAGTGTTTCTTTATGAGGTCACTAGTTGCTTTTAGTGTGCTATTTGTTGGGTCGTTTTTAACCTTTTTATAAGTACTTATATTCGAAAAAAGTTCTTATATTTTAGAATTATAATCTGACGTATCCATGACTACCGTGGCGTTTCCCTTATCTGCGCGGAGAATCGTAAGTTCTGGTTTATTGCGTAGGTTCTTTAACGCTATAAATTCGTCTTTGGAAAGATTCGGTTTAGGCACTGAACATCGACGTAGCATAGACGAAATGTCTTGACGTATCGCCTCCAAATCTTCTTTCCGCATATTGTTTTTAAATAAACAGTCCTCGACACTACAGATAATTTCTTCGTACGGTAATTTGCGGGGTGTAATAGCAAAGTTGAGGCCTTTGGATAAAACCCTAATTGTTGCATCATCCAGTGTTTGTTTTGACAGATTATAGAGCGCGATTAATCTATGATGTGTTTGTCAATGGTTGCTTTTGGTTGTGGCATTGATTCTGATGTTTGACATTTGACTTGTTCGTTAATTTTTGATATTTTTCTATATGTTTGTTTTTGCATTCGTTATATTTACTAAGTTATAACAAAAAAAAGGGCTGTTAGATATCTTGCGCGCTTGGTCTTTAGATCTTCTAATCGGCGTATTCTATTTGCAATTACCAGTCCGTACTGGTTTACATAATGATTTCTTATATTTACGCGAATACTACACATTGAAATAATACTAGTTTTTACGGAATTTATCGCGTATATTTAACTTTTTAAATACCCGACGTTTCGCATGCGACGTTTGCATGACAACAAGCTTCGAGTCCCGCGCCTACGTCACAGTGAAGCCGGCCACAGTCGAGCGTGTACCTGCTGTACTGCCATATGTTAGAGGAGTCACTGACAAGATTGGCTACATCTTGAAGCGCGCTTCCATCAAAACATACTTCAAGCCGCTGAAGAAGATGGGTCAGTTTTTACCATCAGTCAAGTGTAATGTCCCTCTGCAAGATGCAGGAGTGTACAAGATTGATTGTAAATGTGGTCTATCTTACATATACCAAACTAAAAAATCAATAAAAACCCGAGTTAAAGAACATATAGCTGATGTGAAGAATCGACGCTCCTGGAAATCTGCAGTCTGTGAACACGTACAAGATCGCCCCTGTCACTACATCAGATTTGATAGATCACAAATCCTCGTTAAATAACACCGATTCCTTCCAAGGATGATTCGCGAGGCTATTGAAATCAAAAAACATCCTAATTTCAATAGAGAAGATGGCTGGGTGCAACCATCTGCTTGGGATCCTATAATAAATAAAATTAAATCCCAACCCAAGCATACAACTGCAAGACTTCAAGATACCATAAGTTCATACTGCATAGATCGGAACAAAAGTTAAATTTTAATCTATGGTAACCGCGGTTAACTATGACATATGGACGTTGGACATCTCAGTCCCGCCCGTGACCATGAGTGCTGTAAAGCGTTCGAAACGTCGGGTATTTAAAAAGTTAAATATACGCGATAAATTCCGTAAAAACTAGTATTATTTCAAAAACTGACTAATCTTCTTCGGCGGCTTGTAAAATGTTCTGATAGAAGCTTGCTTCAATATGTAGCCAATATTGTCTATGATATCACAGGTAAAAGGTGGTACAGCAGGCACACGCTTGTCTGTGGCCGGCTTCACACGGTCACTGTGACGTAGGCGCTAGACCCGAAGCTTGTTGTATTGCAATACTTGCTTGACGTTCTGTAGCTTGGCGGCTAGATATTTTCTGTCACAGATCTCCTGTGTTCTGTGAAGCAATGAATTTCCCACGGTAGCTAACTGTGATGCATAGTGAAAGATGGTAGTACCGCTCTGCTGAGCATGCCGAGCTTTTAAGAGGCCAATTTAGATTTCCCTTCCAAGTGACTGCATCAAGTACGTCATTCAATAAGTCGATACAGAGGATTATGATGCCGACTAAGGCAGCATGGAAACTGCCCTGAAATTAAGGATATATGACTATAATGTTGGAAGAGGTGCCAATTAAGGAGACGTGTTGTTGGTACTAAATCTTTAGTTATACTGCCCTAAATTTATTACACCTTTACACTAATAAATCAATCAACAAGTCGTGGCACGTAAGTCTAACGCTGAAGGAAACGTGGAGGGAATAGCTACGCACATCGTATCAGTACAACAATAGCCGTAGCCGTACGCAAGTAACAGTAGACAACCAGCGCGTGTGAACAATACGTGCAGCCAATCAACGCGTGTGGATGTAACGCACGCCCAACCCGCACCCGCTTACTACTCCACGATATTTATTTTCAACTTATGCGCAATAACGGTCACCGCTAGACTTTCGTTCCGTATAATATACACTACACGACAAAAGGATTCTTTTAGCGGTAAACGCGCAAACCTGTGTCTTCTGAAGTTTTAAAAGGCCTAGAATCGTTCCCAATCCGGGATTGGGGATTTAGTTTTTTAAAGACTTGACTTCACGACATTAGTTTGTTCCGATACTCAATGGCGAGTTAATAGCAAAATACAATTTATGTCCAAAAGAAACAGCGTAGGTTATAACACGCAGCCTTGTGGAAAAGTAGCATTAATACCCTCGTAATAATAGTCTACGATTCAATTGAGTTTTTGAAAAGAAAAAAAAACAAATTTGGTGCTTTTTTTGTTTAAAGTATAAAGTTATAGCAAACTGAAAATAATTTTTTGAACACGGTACGGTTGACGTGCCGATAGTTCCTGAGAAAGCCCGACACTTATATGATGTAACAATGTTATTTTGCTTCTATTTTACAGGCAGCTGATGCGTGTATTCATTTTAAATTAGTTTGTTGTAATATTTATCATCTGCTTTTTTAGTTAATTTATTAAAAGTGTCTAATTTAAAGAATTATCGTGCTTGTTCATTACGTTATGTGGAATTTACCTCCACCTTTACACTAATAAACCAGGGCTACAAGTCGTGGCACGTAAGTCAGTTTTTACCTTTCGTTCAAGTGTCATATTCCTCTCTACAAGATGCAGGAGTTTACAAACTTGATTGTGAATGCGTTCTCTCATATATAGGGGAAACAAAAAGATCAATTAGAACCCGTGGAAAGGAACGAATAGCTGATGTAAAGCATCAACGTTCCGAGAATTCTGCAGTTTGTGATCATATCCTAAACGGCCCCCACCATTACATCAGATTTGATAAGGCTATTGAAATTAAAAAACACCCCAATTTCAATGGAGAAGGAGGCTGGGTACTACAACCTGCTTTTTGCCTGCTTCTGCCTACCCTGTAATTAATAAAATTAAAACTATACCAAAGTATTCCACTGCAAGGCTTCAAAACAAGTAAGTAAGTTCATTCTGCGTAGATCGGACCATAAATAATAATTAAAAAGCTGAAGGTACTCCGGATTAACACTGACATCGGGACGTCAGTCACCTTAGTACCCCGTGACCGGGTGCTGGAAAGCACTCGAAACGTCTGGAATTAAAAATAAAATAAATTAAATGCGATAAAATCCGTAAAAGTAGTTTTAATCAACACTAAAATTTAATCTAAAAATAAGGATTTTAACATTTATTCGCTATAAAATTAAACTTTTATCTTAAATTTTATGCCGCACTTGTGGTTGAAATCTATTGAAGTGCAATTTTTATTTAGCCGTACGCAATGATAGTTTTAACTGATAGATGTAACGCTATTGGCTGAATTTAAAATACACTTTTGCAGCAATTTAGATTTATAGATTTAGATGATTAAGGAGGCAACTTGGCGTGTCTTAAAGTTTTTAGTAACACTAAGACTTTATCCAGTTAACTAAAACTATTCTAATAAATCATCAAAACAATAACTAAACTCATAAAAATATTTTATTTATGATATTATATATAAAAACAAGCCTTCAATTAATGAATTAATATGTGGCCGTGGAAGGAAAAGGGGAAATCTCCCGCCGGGCAAGGTATTCTGCCCGGGGGGCCAACGCTCCGTGTTATAGTTCGGAGATGTTCTATATATACTGTTTATGATTCGGAAATTTGATAGCGTGATTTAGGCTTTGGTGTGTTTAGCTTGTGGTGCGACGACCGCGCCGCCACAACATAAACTAAATAATTTACTAAGATAACAAAAAACATAAGTAATTATTAATTATGCTGCAAAATAAACTTAGTCAACATCAAACTCAAAGCAAAAAAATTAAAAACAAAACGAATTCAATTTAATTTGAAAATGATTTTAAACATGCTCGCTTATAATAATATCTCTTTGTTGAAAAATTTTACTTTGTAAATTTTCTCTTTCGGAACAGCTACTGGTACATTTTAGTTATATATCCGGTATCCGCTTACCTGCTACAGACTAATTTGAATTAAACATAAATAAAACCAGAACGTGTAATTTATACTTGATTTAAAGGTTACATTAAAAATAAATGTATTGGGTAAATATTAAAGACATCAAAATACGAAAATAAAAATTACTAAACTACAATTGAAATATAATTCGCAAAAATGGATCACTGCTTCATTTTTTGGATTCTGCCATAAGTGATAATTAAAGTAACTAATTTTACATTAACTAAGGAAATTATGACCTCTACTTTATACACTTGATGGCGTTACTTTTCTACGGCCAATTGTCTTTGTATGGAACTGTACAGTTTCATAAAAAACATTTGTATGGAACCGTACGGTCGGTAGAGCGGTTGATGTTAATTTTAATTTACTTTGTAGTTGCGCTATTAGCTGAAATATCCTACTCCTGATACTCGACGTTCATCTCATTCTCTCGACATTTAGTTTTCCTAAGGTTTCACTTTAACCGCGTGTGAACTGCACACATGTTTTTTTTTTTTTTTTGGAAAAACTATAAATTGTTAAAATAAATGGTTTTTGACTATCGTAAATCGTAATAATGCCACAATAATAGATCCAATTCAGGTGAAGCCGGGTCGGGTCGCTAGCTATATATATATATATATATATATATATATATATACGTAAGAGTGTGTGTGAGTGAGAACTTAAAACAGCAGATAGGCAATAGCATCTGCCCTAAAAATAATTTAAATTAAAAATAACTGACTATCAACCAACCAGCCAAGTGTGGCAAATATGAATAATACCCCTATGAGACAATATATTAGGGAGCTTTATGTCTATCAGTGGGTTTTGATACGATTTGATAGTTATGATAATGGTATCCTTACAACTTACTCATAACATACATATAACTCAAGCCTGTCACCCAGAGGAGTAGGCTGAGACTACATACAGACTTCCATTTGGCACGATCCTGACACACCTCTCTCGCCTCCTCCACATCCATATACCTACGAATACATGTTCGTCGGTTAAGGGTACTCCAAATTTTTCCATTTTTAATATATCGCCAATTTGGTCGATAAACTTTCGCCTTTTTCGCCACTTCTGCAACATAAATTTTCTTGTCATTCTTTCCTCATTCATTCTTTCCACATGACCAAACCACCGAAGCGTTCCTTTCTTAATACTGGTCACATCATCTTGCAAACCACGCTCTTCTCTAATCACACAATTTCTAACCCTATCATTCAGATTCAGCTTACTCATAAAGTAATATTATCCTTACCCATACACCTCTCTCGCCTCCTCCTCATCCATATACCTACGCATACATGTTCAACGAACGAATTTGTGCCCGACATAAATACGGGTACTCCTAATTTGGCCCGTTTTCAATATATCGCCAAATTGGTTGATGAAATTTCGTCTAGGATGTCCCTTTCCGACTCTGCTGTTCACTTCTGCAACATAAATTTTCTTTGTCACTTTTTCCTTATTCATTCTTTCCACATGACCAAACCACCGAAGCATTCCTTTCTTAATCCTGGTTAAAGATTTTGGTTTGCAAGGTGATGTTGTATCATCTTGGAAATAAATATCTTCTCTAATCACACAATTTCTCACCCTGTCATTCAGATTCAGCCTACTCATAAAATAATATTATCCTTACTCATAAAGTAATATTATCAGGGTACTATTCCAAATTAAAATAATAGTTTACAAAATTACACAAGTATAAATGACGAAAAATCTATAACAGTCTAATTACTAAGGGTATGAACTGCAAACTCGAATAGTCGTGGGTTCAAATCTACCAATCATTATACATGGAAGAGTAATTGTTGCAGCTACGAATGGGTCAGTTCAACCGGCGAAGAACTACGTTTTCACAGGATACTTAAAATAGGAGCTCAATACTACTGTGTTCCTTATAGTGAGTGTAGAGAACCGGATACCATTATACTGGTAAAGAGGCATTCCATCTCAGTCCTCAGGGGTCACCCCTAAGGACTAAGATGGCATTTTCGGATTTTGATTATTTGAGATCTGCATTATGATTATTAAATGAAGTTAAATGTAGGTGTCTATAACTTACGGTATCCGCTTACCATCAGGTGGATTGTGTGCTCGTTTGTCACTCTCATTACATATAAAATACACTCCTGACACTTTAAGCTTACTTTAAGTGGTTAGTAGTGTTAGTTTATAAAAAATGCCTGGTTTGCATCGCTGAACAGCGAGGCTAATCCACTGACCTAAGTATCTGCAATCTCCGTGACCTTTTAGGTCATCAGATATGTTGACCTGTCGTGACAAGATATCGGAGTATTTTTGCACTTCGTGTGTGTTACCAGCAAACATTATTTATTAGATTAATGTACACACATTAAAATTATCAAAAAATACTGTTTTACTAGGTTGTGGAATTTTTTTGTCAGCTAGAAGTTTGTCTGAAACCTTTTTATTACCTTTTTACTCATTACATAAAGCTGATTGTAAATTAAAAGATTACTAATGTACGTCAATTACTACTTAGCTATCAAAAAATTGTTGTCTGTTTATCGAAAGTACTAAATAAGTCATAAGCAGAAGTTCAAATTGCTACTGCTAAATATCATAACGGGCACTTTTTGCTATGTGAGATCACTCATTGATTAATATCACTTAGTCAAATGATCTTCTCCAAATTTAACTTATTGCAATACGTGGAGGTAGTTACGCTGTCATCTAATAACTCACAGTAGAATACGCCACACAAAATGGATTAATTTAATTTCTTCTTATTTGTACCTCGGGCACAAGAAATTAATGATTTCTTTGGTGATACTGTTGAATGTGTATCTAAACATTAGCGCTTGCCGTTATTGTTTACATAAAGAAAAAAACAACGGTGAATATTTAATGAAACCAGTCAACACGACCATTACAGAACAGTAGTTTAAGGATGTAGACTCGCTACTGGCCAATTTTCGTACTATTCCTAATTTATGAAACCCACGCATCCGTGAGTTTGAGAATGTTTACATATGAATAAGGTTTTATAACTACACGCAATTGATCAGGATTCCGTTTAGACGGTCTACCTAACCTAGGCGTACACCTGGTGCTGTAGTCACCCGAACGAAATCTTACGAGCGCATATTCTGTTATCTGACTGCACTGGAGATATTTCCGCGAAATGCAACCACTATATTTCAACGGGCTTACTGGCACTGTGAAATAAATAAAATTCCTACTGTAAAAGAACATGTCGTGTCTCAAACAAAGCTTTGCTCATTTTAATATTATTTACATCGAGAGATTAACCGTACTGTACTAACGCATTGAAGTGTACCTCATATATATCATTTTCATTTCCCCATAAATATCCAAAAAGTTCTAGAATAAAAAATTAAAAAAAACATGTTCATTTGATTAAAGATATACTATAATTTTATTTTACGTAATGCCCGAAATGGGTTATCATTCACCAACACCCGTAAAGTTTCTCCAACAAATCCCTAAACTTTTATATCGCTAAAATGCTGAGGCCAGTAAGTTCATGAGCATGATGCATAAATATTCATAAGCCACTTTATTCATGAGTCAGAAAATACTCGTGGAATAAAATATCAATTTTTATTTTTACCTACATTTATATCAACATAGACGGTTTCTGTAAAATTTGTTTTTTACATTTTTATCTTCTATAATTAAACTTGTTAAAACTCTAGCGTTTTTAGTATTTGTAGAAAGAAATGTTACTAATTCGTAGTATTCCTTGTCTACCTAAGTATTCACCTAGTTAGGTACCACCTCAGATCATAGAAACAAAAATAAAAGTATATAATATTTATCAGAATTATAAAAAAAAACTAAAATTATAATACAAACCTACTCCCCGTGGTATAGTGTCAAGAACGCTGGCTTAGATTCTTCGTTGAAAGACTATACTAAGCCTTTGAGCGAGAAAAGAACCAGCCCTCTTATAACCAGCGGCGGCGACAAGCCACAGATATTGTGCCAAATATTATTTAATACTTAATTATTTAATATTATTTCATACATATAGGAGCTTCAGCGTACGTGGATCCTAATCCGTAATCCTAGCCGTAATCTCTATCATTCTATTAATTATGTATCCAAAATATATCATTATCAGAAATTTTGCCATAAAATTTAATAAAACGGGTGAATGCCTCAGAAATTAATAATTTGATAATATGTAAACGTCATCTACAACCATTAGGGAATTGTAGCGAAATCTTCCTGCCTTAAAAAGAAACAGGAGACCTGTGGCCGGTATTAGGCTTTATGTAGACTATTACTTCACATGCCGATTGACAGATGTGACTTTTGAATCTGAATGTTGCCGAAAAATCTGTACTTAATCGCTGAAATTAAATTTCATAGACTAATAATGGAGAGAAACATTTTTAGTACATATATACTCACATCATTACTTGTATTTTTTATAGGATAGGTTGTCAAACGAGCACACAGTCCACCTGATAGAAAGTGGTTGCCGTGGCCCGTAGACATCTACATTTATCCTCGATTACGAATTAAAATGTGAACGCGTTTTCACCCGTGAGGACTAAGATGGAATGCCTCGTTTCCAGTAATAAAGTTCTCCGGTTCTCTACACTCTCCATACGAAACACAGCGACATTATGCTACTATTCTACGCTGGTATTCTGTGAGAGCGTGGTCCTTCACTGGTCGAGCCGACCCATTCGTGCTGCAACTATACTACTAATATAACTGCAGCATAGCTCTACCACGTGAAAAAATATCCCTAGTATATCCCTAGCTAAATAGGAACTTAATTTTATAATTAACAATTTCATTGGTACCTGCTGAGATTGAACCTGGGTTGCTCGCATACTCTAAAAATTGCAGTGAGTGCATAACCTCTTAGAGATAACACGTATCAAAATGGGTGTACCCGGCAATAGATAATTGAATTCGGTCTTTCAAATTCGTCACTTAAATTCCATTGATTGGGAGCAGTATTGCATAGTCAAAGTCAATATATTTTTATTCAAAAATGCGTTTTACAAAGTACTTATTAAAAATCAAGAAACCTTACACATCAACATAGGGAATACTAACATAAGGAAAAGAAGTGGCAAGTAACTGTAGTGATATGGGTAAATATTTACAGTTAATGTGTGTTATTTGGTATATATTTCTAAGAATGCCTTTATTTAGCAGTGAATGAAAAAGGCTGTTACACAAGTGGTATAGTTGTCATTCGATTTCCATGTCTAGGCTAGTTCAAAGTCGGCAATATTACCTTTAAATGTGTTAGACTTATATTGAAAGAACTAACATAACTACTTTAGAAAGAAGAAAAAAGTCTTTTAAACAAACTATTTCAATGCAGCTCAAAGCTAAGACTATCCTGTTTCCTTTTTTTGCATCTGCTACTCATCCTCAAGAGACTGCGCGAGAAAACCGACCGGATAGTACGAACTGCATAAGGCACACATATCTTAGTACTTGTATGTAAACGATCTTGCTTTAGAGAAAATAATGATGCTCGGCGTCTGAATAGACGTTAGAAGTATTCACTACTTTCTTGTCAGAAAGTGGAAGAAAATGTGATACGCTGTCAATTAATGAACTTTCTTTTAAATTTTATCTAAAACAACAAGAAGAGTTTGTAGATTTTTTGAGAAAACGAATGTGCTCCAGGTATCTAACCTTTATGCATTTAAATTTTTATACTTTTTCCACCCAACCTCATAAAATATAACTTGAAAGTAAATTTTTTAATACGGTACTAGTTAAAGGCTGCAGCATGGAATTTAGAAAAGTATTGAGGTCTACTACTTAAATTTAATGATCCTTTATCTTTGGTAGCATTCAAACTAAATAAAGTGCTTAAAAACTAAAATCACGAAGTTATAGTAAGATAAAGTAATCGTGATGACGTCAATAATAGCTGTAGGGCGCATAGAATTTCATTTTTATGCCGACTTAAGGCCGGTTTACATTTTGAGAACTGACAAGTGCGAGCGGCAATAACAAGTGACAAATGACAATTGACAAACAGCAAGTTGGTGTTCACACATGTGGCAAGTGGATGTCATTATTATGTGAAATCTTCGAGTGTGAAATTGGATTGGTAATTGTCAAAGTGGCGGCAGCGTAGCTTTAAAGTTTAAAACTTTAATAAAAAAAGGTAAAATTGTATGATGAGATACCAAATATGTGTGAAGTGCTTTATTGCAAAGACATTGGTGCACACCAATTTCCTTAAAACTCTAAAGTGAGAAAAAAGTGTCTTAAAGCTATAATAGGGAAAAATTTAAGCCTAAAATAATATGGCTGGAGCCCCTGACCTACAGGAGTCTTTAACAAACATTCGTGTTTCAATAATTCCTGGACAAATTTAATGTAATTTTATTGCTATCTGACCACTTCGCCATTGTTAAAACCATAATATAACATAAACACTCACGCCTGTCACCCAGAGAGGTAGGCAGAGACTACAGACTTCCATTTGGCACGATCCTGACACACCTCTCTTGCCTCCTTCACATCCATACACCTACGCATACATACTCCTAATTTGGCCCGTTAAAAACAATAGCGTAATAAATCAAAAATTATTATAAATATGTATATAATATATATATATATATATATATATATATATATATATATATATATAAATATACAAAAATATTTTATTTGATAACTATTATCACCAACACGTGTATGTTCTGACGTCGCAGCTAGAACGGGGGCGGCGGTGGGCAACTGAGGGCAAAGCAAGGTTAGCGCGGGTTAGAGAAGATACTTGTCAGAGAATAGAGCAGGCTGCTATTCACTTGTTACTTTTCATTTCACACTTATCACTTGTCACTCGCACTTGTCACTGCCTGTTCACACGCACTAAGCACCTGTCATTTGTCACTTGTCGTTGTCACTCGCACTTGTCACTTCTCAAAATGTAAACCGGGCTTCAATAATAAACTAAGATTATAACGCGTCATCAAGATTTTAATATATATACAATATTATAATCTCATTTCAAAAAAAAATAAAATGAATTATCGATGCGATTCTTTTTTTTTAACACAACATGTTATTACTTATTAAAGCAAAAAAAACACCTATTTCATGAAATTTAATCTGAGATTGCGTTCCCGTAAATGCGAGCATATATTATTTTAAATTTCAAGACAAAATACGAAATATAATAAAGGAGCTGTTGCAAAGCAGGTCAGAAGCGCCGTCTTTTAATATCTTTGCTCGAAGAAAGTATAAAGGAGTATAGAAAAGCATTTCATATTGTTGTTGGAGTTTCATCATGATACAATTTAATTCGAACTATAGTATATAATATATGACATGTTTCGGCTAGAAGTCAGAGTGCGGATACACTAAGACTGAGTCGGCTACAACTAAACAGCCAATTGCTGTTTATTGATCTTAGTAATATTCTTTAAGTTGTCGAATATTATATAGCTGACGTGAAGTATCGACACTCCGGGAAGTCTGCAAGCTGCGAACATGTTCAAGATCGTCCCCACCATTACATTAGATTTGATAAATCACAAATCCTCGCAAAATAACACCGATTTTACCAAGGATGATACGCGAGGCTATTGAAATTAAAAAACATCCAAATTTCAATAGAGAAGATGGATGGGTGCTGCCATCTGCTTGGGATCCTATAATTAATTAATTATACATGGTATAGCCATGCTGCAGTTATATTAGTAGTATAGTTGTAGCACGAATGGGTCAGCTCGACCGGGGAAGGACCACGCTCTCACAGAATACCAGCGTGAAATAGTAGCTTAATGCTGCTGTATTTCGTATGGTGAGTGTAGAGAACCGGAGACCCTTTTTACTGGAAACGAGGCATTCCATCTCAGTCCTCACGGGTGACAACGCATCTGCAGTTTGATTTTTAATGGAGGATAGATGTAGATGTCTATGGGCCGCAGCAACCACTTACCATCAGGTGGACTGTGTGCTCGTTTGTCACCCTATCCTATAAAAAAAAAATTAACAAAATTAAACCCAAACCTAAGCATACCACTGCAAGACTTATTACGATACTATAAGCTCGTTTTGCGTAAACCGGGCCAAAAATTAATATTCAAAAACTGAAGTTAGCCGGACTAACTATGACATTGGGACGTCAAACATCTCAGTCATCCCCCTGGACCTGGGTGCTGTAAAGCACCCGAAACGTCGGGATAATAAAAATAAATTAAAGTAGTAATTAAACGCGATAAAATCCGTAAATAATAGTTTTATTCATTGTTGTCGAATATAAGAAAATCCGTATCTAGTTGTATTATCACATATCTAAAATGCTTAAGATGCGGCTTACAATCGATTGGGCATCCCTAATTATTTCTCGATGACGTTTGGCGAAGATGGCGACGATTAATGTTATTATTTGAATAGAATACCTTCAAATGTTCATTTTGGCATGCAGCTCGTCCGTGTTCTAAAAGAATTTGCAACTAATATAGTAAATTAGATAATTAATTATCGTGTATGTCCGATGCTTTTATTGCACAGGGTGATTCTGGACATTGTCGATGAATGATCCATGTCCCGTGACTACCTTCAAGATTCTCTTAAAGCTAAGTGCGGCATATTCATGCTTAACTAATTAAACCTGCTTTGATTAAAACTACTTTTACAGATTTTATCGCATTTAATTTCATTACCTTCAGCTTTTTTAATTTAAAAAAGCTGAAGGTACTCCGGTTTTAACAATGACATCGGGACGCTAGTCATCTCACTCTCCCGTGACACTGGGCGCTGGAAAGCACCCGAAATGGCGGCAATTAAAAAAAATTAAATATAAACGCAATAAAATCCGCAAAAGTAGTTTTAATCAATGTGTAGTGTTCGCGTAAACATAAGAAATCATTACGTAAACCTGCATTGTTTTCTCCGTTAAAAAGAGGATATAAAATTTAACCTAACATTATAATAATTAATAATATTTAACCAAGTAGTGCTATGATTCATTTAATAAAGTTTGTATTATGTATCAAAATCCACTGTTGAACTCATGTTTCTGATAGATTGGTTTATAATAGGGGAATATTTGACATAGTTGCCTTGTTTGGAAGGCGAATTTGTATTTCTTAGTTCTTGTTAAAAGATGCTGCTGATTTTACCATGATTTGGTAACCTCTGTCGCCTCTTACGACATCCACGGGTTGTTAAAATGGGGTAGTGGGTATTCTTACACCGCTACTATATGGTAACTATATCACGAATTAATTTTAATTATCATTACCACCATCACAAAAATCTGTCACTGTTTATTGCTGACCATTTATTTTCCCCATAGACTGCCTCATAGGTGGATATTTTTTGTAGTTGCCACAACTTTGTAGGCGGGTTGGCATCTGTTTTTTTTTAATATTTTGAGTTGTTACCAGAAAGCTTCTGTTGCCCATCTTCTGTTTCATTTCCTCATGCTGACTCTTACGATATTCGCAGAACGATATGAGGTAGTGGATTGTCTTACTTTGCCACAACACGGCACAATAGTTTTAATGCATTATGTAATAATAGTTTTCCGCTTAGAAGATTAGAGAACAGGTATAATTACAGGCTATAATGTATCATTTTAGTCTTCATGGGAAGCGCCGCACATGTCGCTCTTTTTCCTTAGCGTTACCAGGTGTTAAAATTCCCTTGTTTCCACTTTGTAACAAAAACATATAAAGTAATAGTGTCTTATAGGTTACTGGGTAATTTATTGTCAATCAAAAAGCTTAATCAAACTGACCTATATCTTCTAAGATATAAAAAATTATATTTATTTTTTCGCATTATCTGCGCTGCCCTACCGTTTTTCAGATTGCAGTATTGCGCGAAGGTTGTAAGCACAGTACAATTAATTTACAGTAGGTGGCGTGGGTACCTAAAAATTTATTTGAAAGTTATTGGTTGCGCGGAAAACCATTCGCGTTTTTATTTTTGACGGTAGGAACTTGCCGAATCATTATTCTCTTTCCCAAACGATATCATTCGTACCCTCCTATCGACACATCGGGGTGATGGGGTGGGAGGGGAAAGAAGACGATTCTAGAACATTGCGTAATCATCGGACCCGAGGATATATAAGACACGCGCGACCGACGCGCGGCTCTTCTTCCCGCCGCAGCCGTCGTTGAACTACAACGCTTCTCTCCTGACGCACCCCTGGGGCCCCAGAGTGTCTGTCCAGAGGAGGTTCCGGAAATCGCCGCTATAGTGCTCTAAAGGATAGAAGAACCCCGGTGAGTCAACCCTATGCCTGATTAATATTTAGTAATTGTTTAACCGCTCCAATTCTGTGTTCTCCCCATCAGGCAGGATTCCTTTCATCGATTTGGCAAGTAATAGTTTTAGTTTAGGGAAGAGCGAGTGCATTGTACCGCATGCTATAGTAGTCGCTTTTACATAAGCATAGAAGCAATCGCAAATACAGTCCACTTTAGTTAATATCTCGCGTAATAGGTTTGAGGTTTGACCGGGGAACTAGATTTTCGGCAGCCTTAAACACGTGGCTCCACCATTTTATGGTCACTTCGGCAGGATCTGGATTGGTGTTTAGTGGTTATCCAACCATTTTCTGGTCGAATTTTAAATTAATTGTTTAGATAACGCACTGTAATTTATGGAATAGACTTAAATAGTGTTCGTTTAAATTAAAAATTTGATTTGGTACTCGCAAACAGAATTATTCATTTAATAGCGCTCGTATTTGGTTAAATTTAAAGCTTATTAAACAATTGAAACGGTGTGATAGCAACCGTTTGATACGCTTACCCACAATTTTGATAAAATTATTAGGTTTAGCAAACGACGCGTAGACTCGACCGCAACGGGCGCTCGATCTGATTACGTAATACGGCACGCCGAGTGTTCATCCTACGTCGTTTATGCGTGTGAGATTGTGATTAATATAACTTTATTATAATAATTTAAAATGGCAGTTAGTGGAAGTGAAATCAAAATTAAAACGCTTTATGCCAAGAGGGACATACTCTTTTCGCGTGTGCAGAATATAAGTAATTATATAAAGAACATTAATATAGAGGCAGTGCGGGAAGCCTTTTTGAATGAAATCGAAACGATAGATAATTTGCGGATAGATTACGAAAGAATATTAGACCAAATTAATCATTTGGAATTACAAACCGACCCGAAATACATAGTGAACTACCAACCGCTGCTGGCATTCGAAGATATGTTGTGTCGCGTAAAAAGAACCGCAAAACTCCTACAATCTCAAAGCGAAGCAAAGCCGGAAATACAGGTACGCCCTCGTGACTCAATTAGGTTACCGCCAATAGATATTCCGGTATTCAATGGTGATATTAAGACGTGGCCCTTCTTCTTCAGTAGTTTTCAAAACAATATACACAACAACCCATCGTTATCGGACGCTGAAAAATTATATTACTTAATTAGCAAACTTAGTGGCAGAGCACAGTCGATCTGCTCGGGTTTTACACCTACAGCAAAAAATTACGTATTAATATTTGAAACGCTTAAAACTAAATATGAAGATAGGAGAATGTTAGCTTCCGAATATTTGAACCAGATATTCGATCTTAAACCTATATCATCCGCGAACATCAACGGCTTAGAGCAGTTTCTAGATAAATTTGTGGCATCGGTGGCTGCACTTAAGAATTTGAAGTTTGATGACCTTATGGACGTGGTGTTTCTCCATATAGCATTAAAGAAATTAGACTCCGACACCGTGCGTGCGTTTGAAATGGAGCATCGTAGCTCGGAGATGCCTTCCTTTCATTCATTAGCATCGTTCGTGCGAGATCAAATAAAGGTGATGCAGCGCTCTCCGAACGTTAAACAGGAGATTAAAAGGTGCGTCGACCGTAGACAGACTCAACCATCTAAAATAGCAGGGTCGTTAACTTACGTAACCGCTACGCCGACATCACTCCAGCATACTTGTATAGTATGTAAAGATAAACACGGTAATTTATATAATTGTGCGACTTTTCGTAAATATTCACCAAGCGAACGTTATAAGTTAGTAAAGACAAACAACCTATGTTTGAACTGCTTAAGCGATAAGCATTTAGTTGCAAAATGCAATTCGAGTTCCGTATGTAGCAAGTGCGCCAGGAAACATCACACGCTATTACATTTTGAAAATAGCAACATAGCGGCGTCAAGTAAGGCGGATAAGGAATTCACCCCTACTAAGGTCAACGATTCTAGCGGTCGACCTGGTGATGTCGCTCTGTGCTCATTGGCAAATATGGGAGTACAACCTCCTTCGACCGTGTTACTGGGTACGGCGCGTATTTTGGTTAGGGATTCGCGTGGAAACGAACAAAGCGTCCGTGCACTGCTGGACAGCGGAGCCCAAAATAGCTTTATAACACGACAATGTTGTCAGCGCTTAGGTTTAGTAATAAATAGGTCACTTTCATGTCCTGTAGTTAAAGGCATCGGAGGTACTAGTAAAGCGACACAGGGATATATAAATTTAAAATTTTATTCTCGGATAGATCGTAATGTTAACTTTGATATAAATGCACTAGTAGTAGATAGGGTCACTGAACGGTTGTCAACCGTTTCGGTTGACACCTCGGCAATGATTGAATTTAAAAATTTGCCTCTAGCAGACGACACTTACGCCGTTCCTGGAAACATAGACATGCTCATTGGGGCATCGTTTTCCCTTATCTTTTGTTAAACAATAAGGTCAGGGGCAACTCCTCGCATACCGCGCCTTACGCACTGGAAACCGTATTGGGCTATGTGATCCTTGGCTCCGCCCCCATCCTAGATAGTATTTCGGCAACCTCTTATTGTGTCGCGGAACGCGGAACTTTTATCACGTGTCCGGTAAGGAAAACCCTGCCGATTGTCTATCCCGGGGACTCACCCCGATGCAAATAATGGACCACCCGCTTTGGTTCCATGGACCTTCTTGGGTTCACTTGGATCCCTCACAATGGCCAATAACCGATTTCGAACCTTCGTCAGTGTCACAACCGCCGGAAGAGAGGAGACACGCTCTAGTGGCGAACGTTTCGAGCGAGGTTTCTCCAATCATTGCTCTGGCGAACCGCTTGTCCTCTTGGTCGAAATTATTGCGTATCGTAATTTACGTTTGTCGATTCGCGAAGCTTTTACCGCGACGTTCGTATATCTTAGCATCCGATTACAACTATGCCGAGTCGCTAGTATTACGTGAACTTCAACGTGCGCACTTCTCCGAAGAAATTACAAGATTACAATCGAATAGAGCTTGTAGTCGCGCCTTTCAACGCCTTAAGCCATTTTTACAGGATGGGATTGTAAGGGTAGGTGGACGCTTGTCCAACTCGCAATTGAGTTTCGACCAACGGCACCCTATAGTTTTACCGCGTAAAGACCATATCATGAACTTATTAGTCGATTATCATCATAAATTGAACTCGCACGCTGGCCCCGATTTATTGATGTCGATCTTGCGTCAGAATTATTGGATTCTTTCTGCACGTAGTTTAATACGCAATCGGGTGCACAGATGTATAGCTTGCTTTCGGGCACGCCCCAAGCCGTCATTTCCGGAAATGGCGGAACTTAGATCTTGCAGAGTGATACAATCAGTAAAGCCCTGCACGCACTCCGGGTCTGATTTTGCTGGTCCGTTTAAGGTCACGCTCACTCGCGGGCGCGGTATAAGATCCACAAAGGCTTACGTCTGCATTTTCGTATGTCTAACTACTCGAGCAGTGCATATAGAACTCGTGGGTGATCTAAGCACAGCAGGCTTTATGGGTGCATTTAAAAGATTTCTATCCCGCAGAGGCCCTGTAAGTAAATTATATTCGGATAACGGTACGAACTACGTCGGTGCAAAACGTATTCTATCGGAACTACACGAGCTCTTAGCTAGCAAGTATTATAATTCGGAGTTCGCTCACATTCTAGCCGAGAACCGCATTGAGTGGTCTCTGAACGTCCCAGCCGCGAGTCATTTTGGGGGCAATTGGGAGACTAATATTAAAAGTCTAAAGAGCCACTTATACCGAGTAATAGGAGATCAAATTTTGTCCTTCGAAGAGCTAAGTACGGTGCTCGCTCAAATTGAATGCGTAATGAATAGCCGCCCACTTTGTCGGACGTTATCTAGTGACCCCTCGGAACCGCTGGCTCTAACTCCAGCACATTTTTTGAATTTAACGCCTCTAAGGTATCTGCCCGCCGCGGATATGGATGAGAACAGACTTAGCATTTCCGCACGCCACAAATTATTAGATCGGTTAGTGCAATCGTTTTGGAAACGATGGAGGATGGAATACTTGCATACTTTGCAGTCTCGGCAAAAATGGAACACAGCGACAGAGCCTTTAGCTGTAGGAACGGTAGTTGTGCTCACTAAGGAGAATACGCCGCCTCTCCACTGGCCGTTAGGAATCGTCGAGGAGGTCTTTCCCGGTTCCGACGGAGTAATTAGGATAGCTCGCGTTAAGACCACGGTTGGGTCTTACCTACGTCCTGTTGTCCGTTTGTGCCCCTTGCCTCTTCCATAATTTAAATTGGATTTCTAGATTAAAATTGTAGTTGAATTTAGGTAATCTTAGCGTTAGTTAGTTATTTGTTAGTCGATCTTAGCTCTAGTTGTTTAGTTATTTTTTTGAAGGAAATCCTTCAAGGGCGGGGGGAGATGGTTGCGCGGAAAACCATTCGCGTTTTTATTTTTGACGGTAGGAACTTGCCGAATCATTATTCCCTTTCCCAAACGATATCATTCGTACCCTCCTATCGACACATCGGGGTGATGGGGTGGGAGGGGAAAGAAGACGATTCTAGAACATCGCGTAATCATCGGACCCGAGGATATATAAGACACGCGGGACCGACGCGCGGCTCTTCTTCCCGCCGCAGCCATCGTTGAACTACAACTCTTCTCTCCTGACGCACCACTGGGGCCCCAGGGTGTCTGTCCAGAGGAGGTTCCGGAAATCGCCGCTATAGTGCTCTAAAGGATAGAAGAACCCCGGTGAGTCAACTCCATACTGCCTGAAATATTTAATAATTGTTTAACCGCTCCAATTCTGTGTTCTCCCCATCAGGCAGGATTCCTTTCATCGATTTGGCAAGTAATAGTTTTAGTTTAGGGAAGAGCGAGTGCATTGTACCGCATGCTATAGTAGTCACTTTTACATAAGCATAGAAGCAATCGCAAATACAGTCCACTTTAGTTAATATCTCGCGTAATAGGTTTGAGGTTTGACCGGGGAACTAGATTTTCGGCAGCCTTAAACACGTGGCTCCACCAGTTATAATACCTATATCATTGAAACTAAATGAATTTATTAGCGTTCCTAATTAAAGAATATAAGTCTTCCAAATTTAAAACGATATTTTGACAGAGGGGTATAGTTTCAAGAAGTCCAGTAACCTTTAAACGTCAAGGGAGAGAATTTATTATATTTTTTTTTCTAAAATTACTCCACCGATTTCATTTTTCAGTTTTGTTTAGGATAAGTATCTCAAATTTATATAAATATCTACGAGGGTGGATTGAAAAGTACTCGGCCTAACACAGATCCATTCAATTCTAAAAATCAAATCTACCCACATTATTTAGTTCAGTTCAGGCTAGTTCATTGTGTGAAGTTCGAAACGTGTGCGATAATTAGTTGTGATTTTATAAATTTATTAACAAAGTAATCGGACATAATTTCCGCGAATGGAGCAAATCGAGCAGCGTGCCGTCATTAAGTACCTCCATAAGAAGGGGCTATCATCAAAAGCCATCCATGATGACATGGTCAGTACATTAGGCGATTGTGCTCTGTCATATTCATCCGTCAAAAAATGGATAGCAGAATTTAAGCGTGGTAGAGAGAGTGTGAAAGATGAACCCCGCTCTGGAAGGCCTTCGACGTCGACTACTGACGAAAATATTAAAAAAGTACTTGATTTAATAATGGGAGACCGCAGATTAAAAATTAGAGAGATAGCCGAGTGAAAATGACCAGGTCGGATTTCCCTCTTGATCCTGAAAAGGATCAATTGAAAAGGACCTAGCGGATCGGGTACTAAGAAACAGGAATCGAGGCTTCTCTCGATCCGGCCTCCTATCACGCCTACGTTGGGTTCGGGAACAACGTATGTGATCTCCGCAACGGAGTAACACACTAGGGCGATAACCTCTTCCTTTTCAGCAAGTAGGTTCAGACGGGGATTACGGGTCTTCCGAAGTCGTCCCGGTCCCGACGCCTTAATTCTTCGATGTGGACTGTATAACTTAAAGGATCTTGGGAATGAAACAGCAATTATCTTCAAACCGTTCCGTGAGAGAGTAATCACTTTTCCCTATACTGCTGGTTTTTCACTTTTCTTGAACTTTTTCCCGGATTTTCTTATTTATTTCCGAACTATTTCCTTGAATATTTCCCGAACGATTCCCGAACGATTCCCGAACTATTTCCTTGAATATTTCCCGAACGATTCCCGAACGATTCCCGAACTATTTCCTTGAATATTTCCCGAACGATTCCCGAACGATTCCCGAACTATTTCCTTGAATATTTCCCGAACGATTTCCGAACGATTCCTTGAATATTTCCCGAACGATTCCCGAACGATTACCGAACGATTCCCGAACTATTTCCTTGAATATTTCCCGAACGATTCCCGAACGATTCCCGAACGAATTGCAATAAAATCAATTTACTATCCTACCCCTAAGCTAAACGCGAAAGTGAGCCGCGCCATCTGCGGGCTTGCGCAACTTAATTACATGAATTTGTACTATTACTCTCTCACGTTTCACTCAATATCTTTATTTATTCAAATCATATACAAATACAATTTATCAATATAGGTAGTACAAAACAATATCTACACCATGATATACATCATATCTTCATATCATAAAAAACCTTTTATTTATTAAACGAAAACTGCCTATTTTACTCACAAGTTCGAAATCGAAATTTCTTAAATATTTAACACAGAAAGTTAAAACAATGTTTCTCACTTGAATTTATACATAAGCTAACCAATACAATAGTTTAATTTTACATTTTTTCTATTTATTTCACTATTTAAAACACTTTTAAATTTCTTATACAAAACTATCATTATTTCACTTATACACAGGAATTTTCACATGAAAATAACACAGAATTTACCTTTTTAGCACGTACAATTAACCTGAAATATTTTACAAGTAATTTTTACATAAATCACTGAATTACAAACATTTTAAATTTTTACATATTCGGCCTCCTAAGGGCGTGGCCAGCGTGCTTCCGTGTACTCACGCTATGTGAACAACTAACTTTGCACGGCTCTCGGCTATCAGAAAAAATTAAATTATGAAATACACCAATTTTGACCATATTAGGCAAATTAAATGCTTTTATACAATTTTCGAACTGTATGAAACTATCTTTAATCAGATAACAATATAAATGAATGTTCTCATTAATCAATCATAACAAATAGGCATTTGTTTTCGTACAAAACGTATCAAACTTATACAAAACAACATTTATGCAATTAATATCCATTAATTCTGCCTATGCACAGAGTGATTATCTCGACCGGGGAACAAATCCGATCTTTAACTTCACTTTAATATTCTTATGAATTTACATCATTTGAAAGATGATTTCAACCGGGGAACAAATCCGGTAACATAATTTATATCTTAAATTCCTTACGAATTTATTAAGCGATATTACTTAGGAAAACAAACAAACTAGTCCGGCCTGGGAGTCGAACCCAAGACCTTCATATCATTAATTCGACATTTCTTAAAGATTTAACTAAGCATTCTCTTATCAGAGCGTCGTTGCTCGTGACTGCCCCTTTTTTCATAGCAACGTCATCGGTTGATTTAATAAACTGAAACATTTTTATAGGCGCGTCGCCAACACCGAGATTATAGGCATCTCTCATGAACGAACTCAAAACATCATTGTCAACGAGTTGGGTTTCCACAAGGTGTCTGCGAGGTGGGTTCCGCGACTGCTTTCAGTTGAACAAAAAAGGACGCGATTGACTATTTCACGCGACTGTTTGGAGTTATTTGAAGCCGATGCAGATGATTTTTTGAATCGTTTTGTTACTATGGACGAAACATGGGTTCATTACTGTTCACCGGAAACAAAACAACAATCAAAACAGTGGAGAAGACATTGTTCACCACCCCCTAAAAATGCTAAGTCGATTTTGTCGGCAAATAAGGTGATGACTTCAGTATTCTGGGACTCGAAAGGTGTGATTATGATTGATTATCTTGAAAGGGGTCAGACTATAAACTCTGATTACTACTGCACCTTACTACGTCGTTTACGAGAGGAAATAAAAGAAAAACGTCGAGGAATGCTCAGAAGAAAAGTCCTGTTTCATCAAGATAACGCCCGTGTTCACACGTCAGTACAGTCAATGGCTGAAATTCACAACTGTGGCTTTGAACTGTTACCGCATCCGCCGTATTCACCTGATCTGGCACCATCAGACTTCTTTCTGTTACCTAACCTAAAAAAGCACTTGGGAGGTCAAAGATTTTCGACAAACGACGAGGTCAAAGCAGCTGTAGACGCATATTTTGACTCTAAGGAAGAATAATTTTTTTTCAACGGTCTAAATGCTTGGAAGGGGAGGTGGCAAAAGTGTATTGAACTTGATAGTGATTATGTAGAAAAATAAAAATATAACTAATTTAGTATGTGTTTATTTTCTTGGTTAGGCCGAGTACTTTTCAATCCACCCTCGTATTTGCGGTATAGTAATGTTTCCTGTAAATGTAAAGACGAAAAAGTGGTGGACTTGGCAGAATTTGAAACTGAAGCTCGAACATTGCTGGTTTTGAAACTTAACTTGATACTTTGAAGTGCTCAATGAAAAAAACATTTATTTTGAACAGAATATATTTATGCTAGGTAATAAGTACATTTAAATATAAATAAAGAAACTGATAGTAACATTTTTTTTAAACTTTATTGGTAAACATTAAATCATTAGGTCAATTAAAATTATTTGTTCTTGGCAGGAGGTTTCTAGATCAACATCAGTATTTTCATCCTCTTCACTTTCCACGTCATCGACTGATATTTGCTATCAATTTGTCGTAAAAAGACAACTCGTAACCCCTCCAGTCAGCGTCAAAGTGAGCACTTAACAATTTGTTGACATCTCTAATTTTTGTTGCTTTAATGGTTCCCGATCGCAATCTTATATCTTGCGGATTGATCATGTTCGTAAATTTGCCTTTTTTACAGACATTTCTATATGCTCCGGTGTTAGTAACATAATGTATTTCCCCTTTTACCAACATATTTCCAGACGCCACCTTAGAACGCTTCAATATAAAACGCTTGCACTTTATAAAAGGCACATGCCAAGCTCCAACGGGTCTTAAAACCTTTTTTGGCCGTGTCTTTCCAATCTTTGACTGGACATTCTTGTCCTACTAAGATGAGATTGGAATATTCTGTCATAATGTTCGTGTAACCAGTCGGCTCCAGTATTTTGTCTCGCTTGCGAAACTCCTTCACTATTCTCCCGAAAATTCGATATGCGGGAAGAAAATATTGGCACACGACCGGAAATATTAATTCCATCTTCTTTATATGTTGAGGAGCTTCTGTTAACCACTTTTGGCACATTCCTAAAACAGTGGTGTTCTTGTTTTGGTCGGCGCACCTATCGGTCATTAATCTTACAGTATTAATGTGTAGAGGAAATGTCGTTGCATTTAATAGATGATAGATCGCAGATGCAATTAAGTCAGAGTTTTTCGGAAATTTGTCTTCAGGCCAAACATATGCAAAAGTACTGTCTTTATTTAACTGCGACTTTTAGGAGCCTGCTACAATTGTGAAATCGAAAAAATAAATCTGCCTAGAATAATAGGTGATCGGGAATTTCGAGTAGCAGCATGTTCTTTTGGCAGTCGTATGATAATATAAAAACATTCAGGGAATCATTTTTACAGAAACTGAAATAAGCTTGCGCGCGTTTTTTGTGAACTCTTAACTAGATCATCAAATCACTTTTAGTTCTGTTGTCTCTAGCTACCTTAGTTTTCTTTGCATATTGCAAACAGACAGAGCAGACGTTTGTGCGCGGCGAACCGAATCCCAACACCATCAAAATTATATATTTTTTAAATATTGGATTTTTGATATATCGATAAATAAACTTATAATTATCGATATATTTAAAATTCAATATTTAAAAAATATCAACAGTTTTAGTTTGAACTGATCAGTTGGAATGACCAGTTGAACTGACCGTGTGTGGCTCAATTAAAGCTTGTGACCCAGGTAGTCTATGATGTTAAGACCTTTTTATAATGGCCCAGCAGCCAAGAATTTTTAAATGGTTTGTGACACCCAAATAAAATAATAAACGTGTAAATACATGCTAAAAAGCTATTAAGCAATAAATACTAAGTTACTTACATGTGCATTGACCTAGATTTGATTTAGAACTATTAATTTCCTGCACTATGCCATAAATTAAATGCTGATAACTTTGGTAATAACTTTAAAGTTTGGTACACAGAACTTACACACAAGTTGTAAATATTAGTTTATAATTTTCAAATACTAGCAATAAGTCTTTATTAATTGCTTTTTTATTTTCTTTAGTTATGGAATTATGTATTTTTGTTTTTACAAAAAAATTGTTCACAATATTCGTTACATTGCAAAGTTTTTGATCACAACCCAGTACATCTCAGTAGACACTCTACGACAATAGTATACCAAGGCGCTTCAGCAGATTAAATTACTTGACGTTTTATATCACCATCGGAGCATTTGTTTTATTCAAAATCAAATTCTTTATTTGCTACTAAATGGGTACTAAATGTTTATATCGGCACAAAATGTGTATATCTATCGTTTCTTTTCCATATTTAATTCACACATATTCCATGTTTCATTCCTTTATTTTATCTTTAAGGGAAACATACAAAATTTTAGTCTAATACATAACACATATTAATCTTAAATTTAACTAAAAATTTCTAGAAGGATTTTGACTCTCGTAGTTCTGCTACTCTATACTATAAGGCGCTAGTGGTAATTAGTGTCGTTCATATACCAGGCGTTAATTGTACGCAACACTGTCCTCTCCTAAGACATGCTCGTCCCGAGCATTATGGGCTCCATGATAGCGCGCCAGTAGATCCACATGGACGATCTTAGGAGTACCTCTTGCGCCTTTCTGTATCCGTCAGGTTACGTCTTTGATCCTTGTCATAATCCGGTACGGTCCGTCCCATTTAGCACGAAGCTTAGGAGATTTCCCTTTGCTGCGAACTGGATTAAGCAACCAAACTAACCTTCGTCGAACCCTTTATTGTTCGGTTTGCGGTCATAGCAGATTTTCGTCTTTTCGGACATTTGCTGGCCCGATTGTCTGACGTGCTCGTAAATGTCGTTCATTTTGTTTCGCAAGTCATTTGCATAATTGGTTACACTGCGTGGGGCATCAGGTGGTATTCCGGTGATTAGCATGGACACTTTAAATTTCTTTCAGAATTAAAGTGATAACAATAAATTCTTAATGTATAAATATGTTAATAACATTGGATTCCTTTTAGGTTCACCTAGTCTTTATCCTATAACTTCTTATGGATGTCGTAACAGGCAACAGAGAGTAAGAGAAACAGAAGTTGGGCAAGAACATCTAACAACAACAACAAAACTAATAACTAACAGAAAGAAGATGGGCATCAGCATCTTACAACAACAACAAAACTAATAATAAATGGGATGGACAACAGCATCCAACAACAACAATAAAACTGAGCGCTAACAGTAACAACTCAAAATAGTAAAAAAAGTACCGATGTAAACCCGTCTGCCAAACGACGAGTGTACAAACAATGGCAAATATTCTCCTATGTGGCAATCTCTCAATCTCTCAATCAAAAAAAATTAATTGAAATTCTTTTTTAAAATAAAATCAAGGCACGCTTAGTAATCATGTTTAATGTATCGGGTATATTCTAGAAGGTCTTGGTCTTTATTTTTAAGTATCAAACGCACTACTAGTTAATGTAATGTCAAATAACTAGACGGCTCGGTTGTGCAATAGTAAAGCGTTTTAGCGGAGACACGTCAAAGTTTCGTATCCCAAACAGAACAAGTATTTGCATGACCTACAAATATTTTTCTGGGTTTGAATTTTTTTCTATGTGCACGCACAACTATGTTCTGAAGTGTATAACGAACGTCTATACGAGTACCAACTGATGATAAGTGCAGTTCATGGACATCTATATACATCTTCAAATAAATAAGGCTACAGATGCTTCGCCTCTAAGGACTAAGATGGACATCTATAATTATACTGGATCTCCATATCAGCTTTTTCGTGGCAGAAATAGTTAAGAGGTTGGTACCTACCTAGACGAAATCCTAGACATAAATTTCTTACACTTAGTAAAATATCAAAACGGGGAAGTCCTTTACAAGTCCACCGCCGAACATATACATCCCCCAAAGAATGCTTGCTGCATCCATCGACTTCCTGCATATTGTACCAGTTCGTCACTCCAACTAGTGGGGGCATCCCTACACTCAGCTTAACGGTACGAGGTAGCCACTCGACAACCTTTCTTCCCCATCAGTTGTCGGTTCTTGAAGCTATATCCACTTAGTATTCTTAAAACTGCATTAGTTACCAACATGCATTCAAAACAATGAGATTTTGTTCTAAAACAACAATATAGTAAGTAGCAGCTACGATTGTACAATCAATATAAACTACTGGATTCATACCTGTAGATATTGTGTTTATGGACTAGTCACGATTCTAGCTTCTATGCAAGTGTAATAGATGCAAAGCTTGCGTAATTATAATCATGCAAACTGCTTCCTATGTAGCTTGAGCGGCTATTAATGTCAAGCTAATCGCTCAACGACTTCCGAGATTAATTTTACTTTACATAATGCAGTTATGCACCTGATTCCGATACGCTTTGTTACTTAGTTGTCAGGGCTGTACCAAATTTTACTTTTTATTAATTTCAATTATTATTTTTGTAAATAATCGTAAATGCAAAAATAATGTTATATTGACATGCGAATAACACTTACTAAAAGATACTCTAATTTTATGTAGTATGTATAGATTTGAATGCAATATGTAAGCGAAATTTATATCCCACGTTGTGACGTTTATTTTAGATAGTCCTTGTAACAGCTCATGTTTTGTCACTGTCATGTACAGAAAAGCTCAGCGCCATCACTTTCAAAGCTTGCACGTGAGAAACTGTTAAACGTTTGTCTTGTCAATCTCGAATGCATCCGTTCTGGTTGGGAGTTGAAGAGAAATTTCAGCACGATAAATAGGTTAGAGCATATGTTTTAATATTTATATGAAGTGTTTTAAGTTCCTTCCAGAATAGTTTGGTAATCTTTCTTTTTTCTTTCTAAAAAAAAACGTCAACTTCTCACTAGAATTTTCTCCTGTATTAAGGAGGTAGTTTACTTACACAAATTTCACAAGGACAAACATTCAGATCCGGAATACATATTTGTAGTCCATACTTGATACGTATTTCCGATTTGCTGAATTCGAACCCGAGGCCTTCAGCGCCGCAACTGATTGCTAATTCTTTGCGCTATTATTACTAAGAAATATATACTGGTATTATTAAGAACTTCGCCATAGTTTGAAAAGGCAAGGTTAAGGTAATTGCTCGTAATCCCAGCATGTCTGGACCAGTCGCAGCGAAGTACAGTAGGTATTTTGATGGTCAATCAGTATTTTGATTGTTGTTCTCTACAATTTGAATTTTGTTTTTTAACCAAGTTCTAAAAAGGAGGTTATATATAATACGACGCGTATGTTTTCGATGTATGGTCACTGATTTCTCGAAAACTGCTAAACCGATTTAAGTGATTTTTTATAAAATAACTTCAAAATATTTTAGAAACTAAGAATATCTTAGCACTTGAAGTTATTTCATTTTTATTAGTTTTGAAGTCGATTTTTAATTTAAGTGTATTTAATTATAGTATAATAATAGAAATAAGTAGAATATTTTTTGAATAATAATGGATTAGAGTTGTTATTGATATCTTAAATCTTAATAATCTTAAAAAATAATTTCGAAGTGAATGAATTACGACTACGACACGAAACTACTTGGCGACTGTCCAGTGGTCGATTTCAACCGTAACCCATAAAATGTTTAAGTTTTTTATATTTAGCAAGCGGTGTTTTAATTTGGTGTTTTAATTGAAGCGACAGTAGTCTAATGGCAGGGCTCGGATCGTGAACTTAAAAGGTCGTGGGTTCGAATCCGCCATTTGACTACTGTTGTGAACCACCAACACAAGCATTTTCAAGCTTACCAGGAGTGGTTAAAAGAATATTAGTAATATTAATTAATAAGATTTACTAATATTTAAAAAAAATCAAATTTCTGTATAAATATATTTACATTTCAAAAACAAAGATTCAATCGCTCGCGGTAATAAACTGCGGATAGATAGTGTCTATAATGAAACATTTTCAAGAAAGTATAATTTCATTAAGAAAACTTCATCTTTCCACAGGCATCAAAGCTTTCATTGTTGTGGTTAGACGAAGTATATATCGATAACAGACTAAAATTAAAAGTTTTATTAATATATATTTAACTAGCTGAACCCGAGAGACGTTGTCCCGCCAGTTAATGTCATAGGTTATGTTAATCAACGTTTTATTTTTATTTTAGCACATGCAGTTTAATTACTTAATTGCCGCGCTTGGTTGAAAAAAGAAATATTTTCTTTATCTATTTTAAAGCGAGAATTATCAGTGTTAAAAGGCTTTTAACGCTCACTTCTCTGCTGCATGTATATTTGCAGACAAATATGTCAATAATGTCGCATTAAGCAATAACAATGCTCTAGCACGAAGTAAGCGTGCGACATTCAGTGGACAAAATTACTTTATTTGAAAAATTTTTGCTTATTATCAGGAATTAAGCGATCTAAACAAAAATTTAGCTTATAACAGATTAGGAATCTAATTTAAGTAGGCAGGTCATTTATTATAGTTAAATGTAGGATTGTATCCATGTAACCCAAGTTTGGTCCACGGCGGAACCAATGAAATTGTAAATTGCAATTAGAAGTGCTGATACTACGAGCTCGGCCGTGAAGGAAAATCTCGTGAGGAAACCTGCATGTTTGAGAAATAACAAAAGAAAATATTTTGAAGACATGTGAAGTTCGCCAACACACATTGGGGCACCGTGGCAGAAAAGATTGGAGGTTTATGCCCAGCATTGGGACGTATATAGCCTGTATCTTTTTTACTTTAACTGATGCACTTTTGCATAACGGTTTAAACATGTAAATGGACATCACATACATCAACGGACTCTTAGAAATAAAAGCAAGAAATTTTTTCACATTAATTCTTGATATATTATTACTGTTCCATAATACTTGTTCGCAAAAGTATTAAACGTGTTAAATTAAATTAATGCCTCTACTATTTATTTCAATAAATTCAGGGATCGCTTGTTACATTCAACTAGAAGAGTGTTTCGGTCTTGCTCATAAAATGGACGTCAATTTAAGAAGTGCTTAAATTTCCTCTTTCTTTTCACTAAATTACAACAGAAAGAGAAATGTAAAGGGATAATAATTGTTAAGTAACTAAATAATACTTAAGTAACCGATAATCAAAGATTTTAAGTAAAGCTTTACGTTATATATGTGATTTAAAAATCATCAAAAACTGTAGTCGTATGATGCTAAGGAGTTTTAATCTTGTACTTCGTCACTTAATAAGTGATATAAGTGATTACTTAGTCAGCCTAAATACGTAACAGAAGCGTGAAACGATCATCAATACCTGAAAATTGGTATCAATTTACCTAAATACGTAAAATTTCGCCTTGGGTTAAATTTATGAGAATTGAGCTTCCCTGTATTTCTCATGTTTATTTATTGGAAATCGGAAAACAATTTCGTGCTGTATTCTTTTATTCTTTGTAAAAATATTGTGACAAACAAACTTACAGGCTTTCAGCCCTCCTGACAGCAAGGAGCTGTGATGTGGCAAGGCCATGATGTCCTGGATTCGAATTCGGGGTCGGGTTAGAAAATCAGTTATTGTGTGTTTCTGTCAAAAACTTCTCACTAGCAGCCTAGAGTCAGGAAGGTGGCAGCGTTTCACCTCAGCGCCTCGGAAAGCACGTAATGCCGTTGGTCCTGCGGTCCCATCGGATTGTGAGAGTGACTGAAAATTGTTCTCGTACTTGTGCATACGCTCAGGCATACATAGCCCAGTGTAGTTTTTGAGACACTATAATCCTGTCCCGTACAGATGGCTAGTCTCCTTTGAGATTCGCCGCCGTGACCGAATTTCTATCTGCACGATATTATTATTACTGTAGCCCCTAAATACCGCAATCAACTTCAAATAAACTTTAAAAGAGAAATTATATATTAGGTACTTCCCAAAACACAGTCTAAAGTCCAAGTCAAAGTCTAAGTTAGCAATAAAAATATATAAATCCTTAGTAGTGGATTGGTATATCATATCATCTCGTGGGTGTCGTAAGATTTGTCATTTTCGTAGTTACGATAGAGTAACAGAACCGAAACAGAAACAGGAAATGAGAGCAGCTTTCAACAACTCTTAATGATAAATAATGCAGTGTTTTCCTTATTGTATTGATGCCGACCACAGTATTTTTTTACATTCAGTGTTATTAGGAAGATACCTTCTGCTGCCAATCTCCTGTTTTAGTTCTCTTCTTTCATTAAGTCTCCCACTCGTAGCTACGTGAGTGACGGCCTAAGAGATTTGACTAACGCATATCATTATCACAATGCTTGTGCTTTATACCTCAGCACTGACAGTCAGTCAGAATAGACGCTAAAAGATTCACGGAGCCTGTAAATAAATACGTAACGGATTTGTCACAGACTCTGAGACGTATAATATTTGTACATATTTTATAGAAATCATATAAGTTTAATTTGATTCTGAAGTCAAATAACCACTCGTATTTTACAAGATGTTCCGGTACCTTGTCAACGAGGCGTCGCTAATATTTGACGGATCATCCCAGGGAAGTCAAGCCAACTTAAGAACACAATTACTTATCACTTACGCTGGATGGATACAGTTTGATTAATTCTTTTTTTCCAAAACTGAAAATTAAACGTTTAATGGAAGTAAAAACTGACTTCAAAAACTAAAAACATGTAAAAAATTCTACATAATAGCATCTAAAGACGGCACAAAGTGTATCGAAAATAAAAGTCTCGAATTAAGACTGAGATGGAATGCCTCACAATCATTAATTTTACAACTATTAAGAATCCTATCTCGATAGTTTCAAAATTACATTCATCATCGTGGATTTTTCCTCCTAAAGAAGGAAATCTAGAGAAGGAATCTTCAAATTCGAATTATGAAATGTTTAATAAAAAAATAATTATCAAAATCGGTTCATAAACAAAGAAATTACACTCGAACATACATAATTATCACAATTAATATACAAATTAATGACGTATTTCAATTAAGATATTTACCTTTGACCATGCTAGACTGTAACGGAATATAAATGCGGTCATAAAGTGGATACGGGACAAAAAAGCTTTATTTTAACGTGGGCAAATACTCTACGTTGTCATTTAACCGAGCACTTGTTCCGCGTCATCATCGCGTCATGTAAGTGAGAGATCTGGGTGTTCACTTCACAAGCGATTTAATGTTTTGAGAACACATTACTGAAGTCTGTAAGAAGGCATATCGCTATCTCGGTTTTGTCCTGACATAATCAAATGGGTTCGGTAACATTAACGCAATAAAGGCCTTGTATGAAGCGATGGTAAAAATACATTTGGAGTGTAACTCTGTGATTTGGGCTCCAAATGAAGATAAGTATAATTCAATGTTGGAAAGTGTTCAAACAAGTTTTCTAAATTTTTATATCTCAAGTTATATGGGGTGTATCCGGGTTATCCATTACTGTATCCTACTCGGTTTTTCCTTGGTATGGTAGGATAGAATACAGTAAACTGGAAGTAAGAAGGTAAGTATCGTTGGCCACACATTTGTTTATGGAGTTATGGGGTGTAGGTAACAACCCAGCTATCCTGCAAGTGATGAAGTTGTGCGCCAGATTGAAGTACCGAACGGCGGCGACGAGTGCGACTACTGGAATTGCCCCGCGCGAGAACCAACTTACGGCTGTGCCTGAGTGTATTGATTTATTCGGATGTTCCCTAAACGAATTTACAAAGACTACCTTGTTATTTTTATGTTTTAATTTATATACTTATGATATCTAACATAACTAAAGTCTGACTTAACTATCATATGAGGGCAATCCTGTTATGATAGAAGTAAAGTTAAGTAAAGTTTTAGCCTATAATATACGTCCCACTGCTGGGCACAGGCCTCCCCTTATTTCTGAGAGGGTTTTAGGCCAAGGAAGTGTCCACCGCGCTGCCCCAATGCGTGTTGGCGAACTTCACATGTATTCGAAATATTTTTTATCTTCTTCCTCAGATATGCAGGTTTCCTCACGATGTTTTCCTTCACCACCGAGCACGTGATAAATTAGCACTTAAAATTGCAATTAACAATTTCATTGGTGCCGGCGGGGATCGAACCCGGGTTACTCGCGTTCTGTTATATTTACAGCAAGCGTTAACTTTCTGAGCTACTGCGGCTCTATGATAGAAGTAAGTGGCTATAGTAAATAAATAAATAAAAAGATAAAAAAATGCGTACATCGGGCTAAAAATAATAATTAAAAGTAGACAAAAAGGTTAACTTTGACATCGGGACGTCAATCACCTCAGTTTCCCTGTGGCCATGGGTGTTGTAACAGCACCCGAAACGTCGGCAATTAAAAATAAGTGAAACTGAACACGACAAAATTTATAAAAATGGTTTTATTCAATATACGTATAACATCTTTTCCCAAATATAAAAAGGCGATTTGAGAGCTATGTCCGTTTTATAATGTAATGCAAAATACATCGTTTTATCATTTCTTGTGGTGTACACCGCAAAACATATTATAGAACAGCGAAATTCAATTTTACTGCGAACAATGTAAACAATTCACACGAGAATTGGCACAAGTGAAATAAAGCTTGTTTGCGTTGTTTGTCGTTCGTTTATATTATTGTTAGTTCTCTTTTAATATTTTTACGTGGTATAGTCAAGCTGCAGCTATAATATGGTTTCAGCACAAATGGGTCAGCTCGACCGGGGTAGAAGCACGCTTTTGCAGAATACCAGCGTCAAATAGCATCTTAATGCTACCGTGTTTCATATGATGTATGATGAATGTAGAGAACCGAAGACTATATTTACTGAAAACGAGGCATTATGTATTAGTCCTTAGGGTTGACAACGCATTTGCAAGAACCGCAAAAGAAAAACCCCAGGAACCCGGAAGACCAGGGCGGTCATGACCTTTAAATATATGTCTAATATGACCTTTAATTTTTTTATGTACGACGAAAACGACAAATAAAAAAATACATAAAGAAAGAATAAATAAATAAAGAAACCCAAATAGATGACATGACGGTATATCGTTGGCTAGTTATAACAGGCCACGACTGAACCTGGGCTATAGTTATGTGGGTGTGCTAATAAATTAATTACTTAAATTTAAAACTAGTAACATTATTCATTAATCCTTTAATCTCCACGTTTGATCAAAGGCCTCACAGAAACTATATATATTTGCTTGGCAAGCGGGTTGGCAACCGCAGTATTATTTAAAAGTAAAACTGCACTTATACTATACGAAAAAAAAAACGCCCTACCACATGTTGGCGAAGCGGAGCAATGTTGCTGAAATAGTCCTTTGCATGTAATACAAAGCCTGGCTCCATTTTTATTATAAAATATGTATTAAAAAGAATTTTTTCATTAAACTTAGAGTCGAAAATTACGTATATAGATAAGGAGCTCGGTAATGCGGATATATAAGAATTATTCTTTTGTTTTAATTTTAATTCTTGTGTTATGCGTGATAAGCTGATATGCGTACGGAACGCGATAATATGTGATGCCGATACGGCGTTTTATTATTTATATACCTGTATAGATTTATAAATACTCATGCGAGAATAGTTCGCTAAAACGTGTATAGTTCTACCCACAGCACGATCATAGTCTTGTAGTCACGCGTGAACTTGTAATTTTCTATGAGATTTCGTTTTAGAATTTATTTTTGGAAATTTAATTTGTGATTAATTATAAATTTGTAGATCTTTTTTGTATAGGATAAGGGTGACAAACGAGCATACAGTCAAATTGACGGTAATTGGTTGCTGTGGCCCATAGACATCTACATCAATCCTCGATCATGACCCTCTACACATTTCTCTTTACTCACCATACGAAACACAACAGCGTTGAGCTGTTATTTTACGCTTGTATTCTGTGAGAGCGTGGTCCTTACCCGGTCAAGCCGACCCTATGAGTTTTATTTCATGAAAAATAATTTTATTTAATCACTTGACCGTCACTGAAAGCTTTACATTATGACCGGTTTGCTGTCGCCACATGACGCCATTTGTTCAAGATTGCCAATGTGATAATAATAGTATTAATAATTACACAAGGTATAATTAATCAAAATAATTCAGTATATTTAAAGCTTTTGAATTAACTTTTAATTAATTTCTCTTTCTAGAAATTGATTTCTCTTGAATAAAGGATATTTTTATGACCCCTCAATACTACCATCGATTTAACAGCATTTAAACATGGGAGACAGTACTACAACGTACTTTTTTTAACTGTAACATACCTTACAAAACTGCTGATAGACATTAAGCATAACCATGTTAAGTATACAAGCGTTTAAGTTAGCGCCCGATCATGTTTGAATCAAAGCGAAATCTAATCAGAGCACCATTACACGCAACGCTAACCTTTTAACCACCTATTACAACCAGATTGATAACAAACCAGCAGCGAAAGTCTATCACATCCGAATAATCTGTAAAACTAATTTGTTTTTTTTATTGCTTTAAGTGCAATATTCATTCATATTTTCATTCATTAATTGAATGAATTATATTTTCATAGTCAAAAAAGTAAAGTACTAACAGAATTTATTTGGGCATGTCCATATTTCTGGGTATATCATCATCATCATCATTACAGCCCTTCACAAGTCCACTGCTGAACATAGGCCTCCCCCAAGTAATGCCACAAAGCACGGTCCTGAGCCACCTGCATCCATCGACTTCCTGCATGTCTTACCAGGTCGTCACTCCATCTAGTGGGGGGTCGCCCTACACTACGCCTACCGGTACGAGGCTGCCACTCGAGAACCTTTCTTCCCCATCGGTTATCGGTTCTTCGAGCTATATGGCCGGCCCATTGCCACTTCAGCTTACTAATCCGTTGGGCTATGTCGGTCACTCTGGTTTTACTGCGGATATCCTCATTTCTGAGTCTATCACGCAGAGAAACTCCGAGCATAGCCCTCTCCATAGCTCGCTGAGCGACCTTAAGCGTCCTCATACGGCCAGCAGTGAAGGACCACGTCTCAGATCCGTAAGTCATCACTGGCAACACGCACTGGTTGTACAATCTAGTTTTTAGAGATTGAGGTATACCTGACGAAAAGATATGCCGTAATTTCCCGAACGCTGCCCAGCCGAGTTGAATCCGTCGATTGACCTCTCGGTCGAAGTTGGACTTACCTAGTCGGACTATTTGTCCCAGGTAAACGTATTCGTCAACAACTTCGAGCATAGTGCTCCCAACAACTACCGGCATAGGTGTGACATGGACATTGAACATGATCTTTGTTTTGTCCATGTTCATCTTAAGACCTATCCGTTGGGAGGCACTATTGAGGTCATTGAGCATAGTGCTTAAGTCCTCCAGCGATTCTGCCATAAGGACTATATCGTCGGCAAATCGAAGGTGAGTGATGTACTCGCCATTGATGTCAATACCGTATCCTTTCCAGTCCAGTAGCTTGAAAACGTCTTCCAATGCAGCGGTGAAGAGTTTCGGGGATATAACGTCACCCTGTCTTACACCTCTCTGCAGTTGGATAGGTTTCGAGCTCTGGTTCTGTACTCGGATAGCCATCGTAGCCCTACTGTACAAACACTTCAGCACTTCGATATACCGACAGTCAACTTGGCACCGCTGAAGGGACTGCAGCACCGCCCAAATTTCGACGGAATCAAAGGCTTTCTCATAGTCCACATACGCCAGGCAAAGTGGCAGATTGTACTCTTCAGTCTTCTGTACAATCTGCCGCAGGGTATGTATGTGGTCTATGGTACTGAAGCCTTTTCGGAAACCGGCTTGTTCGGGAGGCTGGAAGTCGTCAAGTCTGCGTGCGAGACGATTCGTAATGACTCTCGAAAACAGCACGTAGACGCGGCTCAGAAGGGAAATCGGTCTGTAGTTCTTTAAGAGAGCGTTGTCGCCTTTCTTAAAGAACAAGACCACCGCACTTCTGCTCCACGCCTCTGGAGTAGTGCCACCATGGAGGACGGAATTGAAGAGCTTCTGAAGGACTTCAAGTACCGGTGTTCCACCCGCTTTCAGAAGCTCCGCTGTAATTCCATCCTCGCCTGGGGCCCTTCCGTTTTTAAGGTGCTGGAGAGCCATTCTAATCTCGCTTAGACTGACGTCCGGGATATCATCGGAATAGTGTCGGATAAGACTTGCTCTTGGATCGTTACTCACACTTGCGTGTGGCTCCAACGATGATGTGTACAGCTGCCCATAGAACCTCTCAATCTCACTCAAAATCTCAGGTGTCCCGGAAACGATGTTGCCACACTCAGTCTTCAGCCTTGACAGTTGGCTCTTTCTGGCAGACAGATCTCTGGCAAAGACTTTGGAGCCCTGGTTCCGCTCGATCGCTTCTTTAATACGAGAAGTATTAAAGTTGCGTAAGTCTCGCCGTATGCATTTGGAGATCTGTCTGTTCAGTTGCCTGTATGCTGTCAAATCTGTTGACGATTGCAGCCTCATCTCCCGTCTAACAGCCATGAGATTAAGAGTGTGATCGGAGAGTTTTTGTGTTCTTCTGCGGCGGGTCTTGCAGAACTTAGCTCCGACCGCATGGACAGTTTCCACGAGCTTGTCGTTCATATCGTCCACTGCATTGCAATCTTCTAGGCACTGGAAGCGGTTACGTAACTCGAGCTGAAAGGTTTCGGGATTCTGGATTAGAGCACGAGGGGGGACGGAGCGTTGACTTCATTAGACGAGACCTCTCCAACTTAACGTTTAGGTTCAGTGTGCCTCTAACCATTCGGTGATCGCTGCCAGTTTTCACCCTTGCGATCACTGAGACATCACTGAACAGTTGGCGTCTGGTCGTCATAATGAAGTCAATCTCATTTTTTGTCGAACCGTCGGGGCTCGACCAGGTCCACTTCCTGTGGGGCCGCTTCTGGAAGAAAGAGTTCATCATAAAGAGTCCCTCTTTCTCCATAAAGTCGGCCAGCTGCTGGCCCCTTCGGTTCCGTTGCCCTACTCCAAATTTCCCTACCTTCAGCTCAACGCTTTCTCTTGTGCCCAGTTTTGCGTTGAAGTCTCCCATCAACACCGTGTAGTAGGTTTTGGAGGAATGTATGGCTCTGGAAATATCCTCATACATTTCCTCCACCTCCTCATCGGGATGTGCCGAGGTTGGTGCGTAAACCTGAATGACCTTCAGCGAATACCGTTTGGTGATTCTGAGTATCAGGTACGCGACCCTCGTCGACACACTCCCAATCTTTACAACGTTGTTGACGAGAGATTTGTGGACGATAAATCCGACACCTCCTTGGGACAGATGGTCGCCCTCCCGGTGATAGAACAAGTTGCCGGACTCGAGGATTGCCGTGTCCTCCCCTCTCTTCGGACCTCGGATAATCCAATAATATGCCAGCGCAACTTGTCTACCTCTTCTTCCAGCTCCAGTATCTTCTCGTCAGTCCTCAGGGTGCGTGCGTTATATGTTGCCAGGTCGAGTCGTCGTAGGTGGCAACCGAACCTCCACCGGAGATTCTTAGCACCCCCTGCCCCGCCGTTACCATGGTCGCCACCGTAGCCAGGAATAGCGGGGCCGCCGGGGACTGGGGGCCGTCTGTTTGTGTATTTATTCATTGGGGGGTATTTGCCATAGTTGCCACGCTTGGCGAGCGGGTTGGCAACCGCAGTTTTTTATTACGTCACAGTTGTCATCAGGAAGACGCTGCTGCCCATCTCCTGCCTGTCTCCCTCTGTCGCCTCTTACGACACCCACGCGAAGATATGGGGTAGTGGATATTCTTAACCGCCACTACACGGATTTCTGGGTATAGGACTTTAATAATTTCAAATAGTTTTTAGGGCATTTAAAAGTCTCAGAAATATTATTAATCTAACATAACGCGTGTAGATTTCGCAATGTTTTTACTTCATTGCCAAGTACTTAGCAAATGTGCCGGTTAAAAACAAAACCCGCGTTGCGTAATCTGAAATTTAAGTTGACTCTCTTATCCCTTCTTAGGATTTCATGTTAAACTGCCTCTTTATGATGGCCAACGTCGTAAATTTGTAATAAGTCCACAACTTAGAAGGTGGCTCGAGGTTCTTTAAACTCTATAAACGGGTGCACAGTGCAGTTAGTAAGGCTGATAAGGAGAGTGGCCGGCGTAATAACCGGAACAACTCCTCAAAACTTGCCGAAAACAAGCTTAGAGAAAGGAAAACCTCTTCAAAAACCATCTTTGCCCAAGCTAAGGTGAGAGACAATCGTGCCGATAGCTGAATGGCAGCAGGGCAAAAGATGATTTCGCAAACGATTTCTTTTGGAGCACCTGGCACCACTTTATTGTATTTAAGTCACCTTACTGCCACATTTCGGCTCTATGGCGGAAGCCTTTTACTTCGTTGCATGCTCGTAGGAATAGTATGAAAGAATCCAATTTAACGAACAAACAAGAGACAAGACAAAAGAGAGGTGTCACACCGACAAGAGTACGGTAAAACGCGACGACGTGATCAACAAAGAAGGAGAGCTAGAAGAAGTAGTTAGAGAGACGCTACGCACAATTAGGACTAAGCGTACAATAGCGACGAAGGTTACGGGAGGAGCGGAGGACTTTCAAAGGTTGCTTCTCGAATCCTTCGTCTACAGAAAAGAGTGGAAAGAAGCACAGAGTAAATGGGTGTTAAAAGAAGCGGTGGAGAACCAGGATCTTTGCAACGTAGAGCATAAAATCAGGACTCTCCAAAAATAAGCAAAGGGCACACCGGACTGTGAGCATCCTTCCTATCTGCACATAAATGACGTAGATAGGATGGAGACTTTCTTAAAAAATACCAATATGCAGACGATCTTATTATAATATATTATAAATACTATGGAGCTAAAGGTTCTTCATTACTCGTAGTCGTCGCTGTCGTCGTCGTCATTTAATAGACATAATACGTATTAGATATACGCGTATATTGTACTCACGTCCAGTTTTCTTGGGAGCTCGTTGCAATACTAACGCGTAGCCAACGTGTAGACGTGAAGGCCAACATTCCGCCATTTTTATTCTGTCTGTGCCAACGTATGTGCTAACTGTACAATAACTCCAAAGACGACCATAAGCATCCATTTTATGATGACGAAAGCATTGGTCAATACCAATAAGGCACGTTTTATACAGTACCAAGGTCAAATGCTGTTCGATCCGTAGGCCCGTAGCATTAACGTAGAGGATAGCCCATCCTGCTACGTGCAAATGCAAAAGCAAATCGATCATTACGTTCGTTCCAACCACTACGCGTAGTAGATGTTGTACTTGTACAAGGCGCGTAGCGGTAATTTATAAAACTAAGTCTAGTACGCTATTTGCAAAGGCAGATTAATAGTTAAGGCGTTAGTTCCATTATCTGCGAGTTGTAGAGGCTTAATGAGCTCTCTCTGTGTAAAGACAGATCAAGCCACCGGACGGAAAGGTCACGATAAGATAATATACCAAAATGTTTCAACTATTTATTTACTTTCTCTGTCTTATACACTTTCTAAGAATGAACCTAAAGTTTATAAAGTCAGTAATTATCCAATAAGAACTATTATAACCATACAAAAATATATACAATAAATAAAAAGTAAAAATTGACTTCAGAAACATAAAAGAATTATATTTTCCATAAAATAGCTTCCTAAGTCAGTGATCTGATTTCTTATCTCCTTCTGATTCTTCGATACACAATATCGTCAACGTGTGTAGTCGACATTGTGCAACGTAGAAAAAGCCACTTCATGTGCACATTATATAGAAATTATTTAATTATTTTTAGTTTTGAAGTCACTCTTACTTTTTATTAAATGTTGACTTTTTAACCATTTTGTGTAGACTCCGCAATGTCAGGAGGTCAAGACATCAATTAGAATGTCGTGTAAATAGTCACAACATAAACTTCTCCTATTTTTCCACCCTCAGGAGTGGAAGAAGAGAAAAATATTTTCAATTTTAAAAGAGGCTACCATTTAAGTATTTATTAAAATTTATATGAAAAAAGAATAATTTAATTATTTCTTATTTTTACGCGAATAGTACATTGAACGAAACTAACTTCTACCGATTTAATTGCCTTTATTGACTTATTTTAAACTCCCGATATTTCAAATACTTTACAGCACCCTTGGTCACGAGAAAACTGAGTTGCTCAACGTCCTAATATCATAGTTTTAGAAAGAAATTATAGTTTCTTAGTCCTGCAGTGGTATGCTCAGTTGGGATTTAATTTTTTTAATTATAGGATTCAAATCAGACGGTAGCATCCAGCCACGTTCTCTGTTGAAATGGGCATGTTTTTTTTTCTTAAATTTCAATAGTTTCTCGAATCATCCTTGACAGGAGTCAGTGTTCTTTTACGAGAGCCTGTAATCTATCAAATGTTATGTAATGGCGGTGGCGATTCTGAACGTGTCACACACGGCAGACTTCCCGAAGCGTCGATTCTTCACATCAGCTATATGTTCATTTATGCAGGATTTTATAGTTTATGTTTAATAAAAAATATATTAATTTTTCGGTCTTCACCTGTGTCGGTGTTGTGTTTATTGTAAAAGTAAGATGAGCAAGCAAGCAAAGCAAGTGCGGGTACATGTGCGTGTGCGCGCGCTTGTATGTGTGTGTAAGCCCGATTTCGTGTGCGCGTACGTACATGCGTGTGTGTATGTGAGATCATAATATGTGTGTGTAACGTGTGTAAATAATAATTTTGCGTAATATCAACCTGAACATTGTCAAATTAAACAGTGCCAAAACATCTAAGACGAATTTCTAATTGAACCGGTTATGTGCAAAAAGTGTCAACAGTAGATAAATATTAATGAGTTCTTCGCATAGTTTAGATAAGTTGGTACATATTTCTGAAAAACAAAATGCCTGAAAATTTAAAAAATTGTACAATTCAATGATGTTTAACGTCTAAAATATTGTACATATATTTTATAAGTACACAAATTAATATAGGTACTTGAAATTTTATTGATTCAAAGTGAACGGTGTCATAACTTTAAACGACGTGTGTTGTTCGTTCATATATTTTAATAATAGTCCGTTAATATTACGAAGGTGTATCACAAGCGTAAAACGGTTATTAAACCCGTGTGGGAAATTGAAAACAATTTAGCTAAACGCATAAACGTACTCCGGGGACCAAATCCAGGGTAATCGCAATTAGCTGTCCGTTTTATTTACAGCGAACCGAGTATTTGACGCGAAACCAACAATTTTATGAATAGCATTAAATGTAATCTGGACATTTAATTCTAAGTCTCTTCATCATTATCATAACTACATAATGATTTCTCATATTTACGCGAACACTACACTTTTAAATAATACTAGTTTTACATATTTTATCTTGTATATTATTTTTTTTATATTCCCGACGTTTCAAGCACTTTACAGCACCCATGGTCACGGGGGGGACTTAGATGTTCAACGTCCAGATGTCATAGTTAACCATGGTTACCATAGATTAACACTATTTTATTTAAATATTAATTTTTTTAAATAATTAATTTTGTTCCGATCTACGCAGTATGAACTTATGGTATCTTGAAGTCTTGTTCCGATCTACGCAGTATGAACTTATGGTATCTTGAAGTCTTGCTGTTGTATGCTTGGGTTAGGATTTAGTTTTATTAATTATAGGATCCCAAGCAGATGGTAGTCACATCTTACTCAGCCATCTTTTCTATTGAAATTAGGATGTTTTTTAATTTCAGTAGCCTCGCGAATCATCCTTGGAAGTGTGGAGTCCGGAAGTCCGGAAGGATCCGTGGAAGTAGAAGTAAGGAGTACAGACTGTGTATTAAAAAGTGTCCATAGCAAACCGTTAAATAAGGGTGGCACCGCTATAGCTACGGGCTAAATTTAAAGAACTTACCGAAAAATACTAGTAGGACAGACGACTTTGTCGAGGTTATATTTACTAAATAAAATTATTTTAGATTTTAGAGCTACTGAGCAGTTTAGCAGCACACTTCAAACCTTCGACAACTGCTAAGTTCATTTCATCCCAGTAGCTACTCTAGCGCTGTTGTGGAGAGTTTTTAAGCTGTTATTTACTGCTAACAGATGATCACTTTTTCAACTATTCTACCATGTGAGTTGGTACTCCTTACTTCTACACTCCATACTTGGAAGGAATCGTTCGAATCGAAATCGAATGTTCTTTAGCGAGGATTTATGGTCTATCAAATCTGATGTAGTAATGGGGGCAATCCTGTATGTGTTCACAGACTGCAAACTTCCCGGAGCGTCAGTTCTTTACATCAGCTATATGTTCTTTAATGAGGGTTTTATTTGATCTTTTTGTTTATCTTATATAAGAACCGTGCCGTGTAGTGGCGGTTAAGAATATCCACTACCCCATATCTTCCCGTGGGTGTCGTAAGAGGCGACAGAGGGAGACAGACAGGAGATGGGCAGCAGCATCTTCCTGATAACAGCAACTGTACGACAAAAAAAAAACTGCGGTTGCCAACCCGCTCGCCAAGCGTGGCAACTATGGCAATATACCCCCCATGAACAATTACACAAATAGACGGCCCCCAGTCCCCGGCGGCCCCGCTATTCCTGGCTACGGTGGCGACCATGGTAACGGCGGGGCAGGGGGGTGCTAAGAATCTCCGGTGGAGGTTCGGTTGCCACCTACGACGACTCGACCTGGCAACATTTAACGCACGCACACTGAGGACTGACGAGAAGATACTGGAGCTGGAAGAAGAGATAGACAAGTTGCGCTGGAGTATTATAGGATTATCCGAGGTCCGAAGAGGGGGGAGGACACGGTGATTCTCGAATCCGGCAACTTGTTCTATCACCGGGAGGGCGACCATCTGTCACAAGTCTCTCGTCAACAACGTTGTACAGATTGAGAGTGTGTCGACGAGGGTCGCGTACCTGATACTCAGAATCACCAAACGGTATTCGCTGAAGGTCATACAGGTTTACGCACCAACGTCGGCACATTCCGATGAGGAGGTGGAGGAAATGTATGAGGATATTTCCAAAGCCATACATTCCTCCAAAACCCACTACACGGTGTTGATGGGAGACTTCAACGCAAAACTAGGCACAAGAGAAAACGGTGAGCTGAAGTTAGGGAAATTTGGAGTAGGGCAACGGAACCGAAGGGCCAGCAGCTGGCCGACTTTATGGAGAAAGAGGGACTCTTTATGATGAACTCTTTCTTCCAGAAGCGGCCCCACAGGAAGTGGACCTGGTCGAGCCCCGACGGTTCGACAAAAAATGAGATTGACTTCATTATGACGACCAGACGCCAACTGTTCAGTGATGTCTCAGTGATCGCAAGGGTGAAAACTGGCAGCGATCACCGAATGGTTAGAGGCACACTGAACCTAAACGTTAAGTTGGAGAGGTCTCGTCTAATGAAGTCAACGCTCCGTCCCCCCTCGTTCTCTGATCCAAAATCCCGAAAACTTTCAGCTCGAGTTACACAACCGCTTTCAGTGCCTACAAGATTGCAATGCAGTGGACGATATGAATGACAAGCTCGTGGAAACTGTCCATGCGGTCGGAGCTAAGTTCTGCAAGACCCGCCGCAGAAGAACACAAAAACTCTCCGATCACACTCTTAATCTCATGGCTGTTAGACGGGAGATGAGGCTGTAATCGTCAACAGATTTGGCAACTGAACAGACAGATCTCCAAATACATGCGGCGAGACTTACGCAACTTTAATACTGCTCGTATTAAAGAAGCGATCGAGCGGAACCAGGGCTCCAAAGTCTTTGCCAGAGATCTGTCTGCCAGAAAGAGCCAACTGTCAAGGCTGAAGACTGAGTGTGGCAGCATCGTTTCCGGGACACCTGAGATTTTGAGTGAGATTGAGAGGTTCTATGGGCAGCTGTACACATCATCGTTGGAGCCACACGCAAGTGTGAGTAACGATCCAAGAGCAAGTCTTATCCGACACTATTCCGATGATATCCCGGACGTCAGTCTAAGCGAGATTAGAATGGCTCTCCAGCACCTTAAAAACGGCAGGGCCCCAGGTGAGGATGGAATTACAGCGGAGCTTCTGAAAGCGGGTGGAACACCGGTACTTGAAGTCCTTCAGAAGCTCTTCAATTCCGTCCTCCATGGTGGCACTACTCCGGAGGCGTGGAGCAGAAGTGCGGTGGTCTTGTTCTTTAAGAAAGGCGACAACGCTCTCTTGAAGAACTACAGACCGATTTCCCTTCTGAGCCGCGTCTACGTGCTGTTTTCGAGAGTCATTACGAATCGTCTCGCACGCAGACTCGACGACTTCCAGCCTCCCGAACAAGCCGGTTTCCGAAAAGGCTTCAGTACCATAGACCACATACATACCCTGCGGCAGATTGTACAGAAGATTGAAGAGTACAATTTGCCACTTTGCCTGGCGTATGTGGACTATGAGAAAGCCTTTGATTCCGTCGAAATTTGGGCGGTGCTGCAGTCCCTTCAGCGGTGCCAAGTTGACTGTCGGTATATCGAAGTGCTGAAGTGTTTGTACAGTAGGGCTACGATGGCTATCCGAGTACAGAACCAGAGCTCGAAACCTATCCAACTGCAGAGAGGTGTAAGACAGGGTGACGTTATATCCCCGAAACTCTTCACCGCTGCTTTGGAAGACGTTTTCAAGCTACTGGACTGGAAAGGATACGGTATTAACATCAATGGCGAGTACATCACTCACCTTCGATTTGCCGACGATATAGTCCTTATGGCAGAATCGCTGGAGGACTTAAGCACTATGCTCAATGACCTCAATAGTGCCTCCCAACGGATAGGTCTTAAGATGAACATGGACAAAACAAAGATTATGTTTAATGTCCATGTCACACCTATGCCGGTAGTTGTTGGAAGCACTATGCTCGAAGTTGTTGACGAGTACGTTTACCTGGGACAAATATTCCGACTAGGTAAGTCCAACTTCGACCGAGAGGTCAATCGACGGATTCAACTCGGCTGGGCAGCGTTCGGGAAATTACGACATATCTTCTCGTCAGGTATACCTCAATCTCTGAAAACTAAAGTGTACAACCAGTGCGTGTTGCCAGTGATGACTTACGGATCAGAGACGTGGTCCTTCACTGCTGGCCGTATGAGGACGCTCAAGGTCGCTCAGCGAGCTATGGAGAGGGCTATGCTCGGAGTTTCTCTGCGTGATAGACTCAGAAATGAGGATATCCGCAGTAAAACCAGATTGACCGACATAGCCCAACGGATTAGTAAGCTGAAGTGGCAATGGGCCGGCCATATAGCTCGAAGAACCGATAACCGATGGGGAAGTAAGGTTCTCGAGTGGCAGCCTCGTACCGGTAGGCGTAGTGTAGGGCGACCCCCCACTAGATGGAGTGACGACCTGGTAAGATATGCAGGAAGTCGATGGATGCAGGTGGCTCAGGACCGTGCTTTGTGGCATTACTTGGGGGAGGCCTATGTTCAGCAGTGGACTTGTGAAGGGCTGTGATGATGATGATGATGATGATATAAGAGAGAGCACATTCACAATCAAGCTTCTTTCAAATTCATCGAAATCGGATGATTTTTCGATTTTCTAAAGCCATAAAACGAGGTGACCGCGATGGTATAAAATTACCCAATTGAGATGCAGTCTTCAACAGATAAGCATGTAAACAATTACTGCACATCAAATCTGACCATATTTTCATTATGTGTCAGATATAGGTCTTTAATATCTCTGACAAAATAGTAGGAATCTTTTATGTGTGCTCTTGTATATCACCTGAGCGATAAGAGTATTTTCGCTAAGTGTTGAGACAATCTGTAAGTTGGTAAATCGATTTGGCTCACTATGGGACGTAGTAGAGCATGTGTGTCCCCTGAGCGGTGAGAGTATTTTCGCCAAGTGTTGAGCCAATCTGTAAGTTTTTAAATCGATTTGGCTCACTATGGGACGTAGTAGAGTATGTGTGTCCCCTGAGCGGTGAGAATATTTTCGCTAAGTGTTGAGCCAATCTGTAAGTTGGTAAATCAATGAAGCTCATTATGGGACGTAGTGGAGCATGTGCCATTATCGGCGTTGACAGTTCACCTTATGATAAATGGCTACCGCAGCCCATGGATATCTGCAACTAACATTAAAAAAGAAAACCTGTAATTATACCAGTTCTCTGTACCCTTCAGATAAGAACACAACCGCACATATACTTCTATTTAGCAGTAAAAATTACTACAAGTATGATCGTTGCTAGAAACTTCAGCCTTCCTAATAATGTATCGTTACTATAAGAGTATGCGAAATGATGTTGCATCACTGTTTTTACAACGTATGCTTTTTATAATTTAAATCCGTGTTATGATCGTTACTAGATATTTTCTGCCTTCCTAGTAAAGTTTGATAATTTCTAGACGAGAATGCCGAAATTATGTTAAACCACTATTTTAAATAACAGAAAAAATTTTATGGCATATCAGTAACTAAATTAGAACGTAATATGTATATCTATAAAAATGTAATTAAAACATTCAAAATCAAAATATTCTAAATTGTATCATATCATATACCCAATACGTAAGATCAGACACGACAATTTCATTGAAAATAGGTGGAATGGCTGTAATACTCTAGTGCAATAACAATATGTTTCAAATATTACAATTATTTTGTAAGTCATTAAGTGTTAAAAAACAATAAAAAATAACTTCGGCTAATTACCGTTAAGTAAATTTCACATGTTACTTAATTTGATGACCGTGACAAAAGCAAAGCAACTATAAAATATGACAGCACGTTATGCATCCCGCCGCTCACTATCATTACTTTAAACGCTTTAACCTGAGAAAGTGCAACGTGTTTGTCTTGTCAATATAAAATGTATGAGTTCCGGTTCTAAAGCAAATTTTCAACAAGACAAGTGACAGCGTATTTATACCAAATATGTTTTCCGCCTTCTCCATAACGAAAATATTATGTTTTAAAACTTCAAGTAAATAATTCGTATATATGTGTATGTACATAACCTTCTAAGTTGTATTATGTAGAAGCCGTGGTAGCTCAGGGGCTAAGCGTTGGCTGTAAATATGACAGTACGCGAGGGACCCGGGTTCACACCCCGGCGGCACCGACGAAATTGTCAAATAAATTTTACAATTTTAGGTGATGATTTGCCACGCTCTATCCCATGAAGGATTAAATCAAAATAACCGAGGACCTGTGCCTAAAAGTGGGACGTAGTTGCCAGTAATTTTAACTTTAACTAGGTAATAGGGACTTCTTTTGTGCCTAAGAGTTCGCGTGACTAGGTATAACCTCTGACCTATTTCTGTCGACGAATAATTCAGTGCCTGCACTGTTGGGTCCCAGTCTTGAAGGGTTTAGATAATAAGTATAATTATAAGCTGTCAGGTACTTCGATTCAATTTGCATAGTACTCAGTAGTATAACAGTCTTTGAATTTCTTTTGAAATTTGGTCCATGGACAGCAGTAGCTACTTACCATCAAGTGAACTGTAAGTTCATTTGTCACTTGAGTTTCATTAAAAAAAAAAGCTAGTAAACGGCCTTTTCAAGAAAACAACAGACGTTAAGAGCGCGTCGACCAAACGGAGTGGGCTGTTTGCTTCGTTACGCACACAGCCACAATTTCCATCGAGCGAGAGCGAGACAACACACACTACTGCTTCAAACTAAGCAGGTGGCATGTCAAAAGTACGTAACTAAATATTTGAAAAATTTAAGTTCTTGAGTTTCAGTAGTCAATTTTTTTTAAATTTATTTAGTTTATTTCTTATGATATTTAATATAAAATAAAAATATATTTGAATTTAGATTGTTTTTATTTTCATATTAAACACATCTTAATACAATTTGAAACTAATACAAGTTAGTAATGCTAACAAATGTTCATTTGCTTTCTATTTATACAATCCAAGTTTTGTGAACCTTTAAAAAAAAAAACATTTATATAGTTGAAACAGAACAGTTTTGTTTCATTTTAATGATATAATCTGTGGCAAAAGGAACAAGAACAATGAAAAAACATTTTCATTCTTAATATGTAGTTGTGACTAAATGCATTATCTTTTATTTCCTCACACTAAGCATTGTAAAATGCTCTTAATTTAATACTCACCTCCCGCACTTACAACGAAAATAACTTATTTGACAATCTTTTGGAGTTTTGATGTGTTTTTTACTGTCATTTTCCGTTTCGTTTCTTTTATGTTTAGTGCATCAAGGATATATTTCGGTTCTCGTATTTCCATTTGTCTGTCTAACCGCGAATCAATTATTTCTGGTAGTAAACAATTAAAATAAAACATTTTCAATTTATTCTCCATTTTACGCCAAAACTCTATATCTTCCTCAATTAATTCAATTTTCATGTCTACTTCAGTCCAAACAGCAAATATGCAAATTTTTCGTCGTGTGACGTGCAGTTGGCCTTGTGCCTGATAGTACCAGTCATGTATTTTATTTATAAAAATATTACCATCTCTATCCCGTTTCCAAAAATTTTTTTCCTCTTATTCCATCGTCAACGCTCATTCCTTTAGCTGAGTAGGGACATTTTATTTCAACGATTTTGTTCTCGTCTACAATCCCATCTGGACTAGCTCCTAAAAATGGCAAATCTGGGTCAACAAATAATCCGCATGTTTTTATGGAAGTTTTAAGAAGTTTTTCCAGTTGTTCCCGTGCGATATGTTCATAATTTTTACCATGTTTAATTGACTTGACATGATCTAAATTTTGTTCCATCAGAATAGTTTTTACCAAAGGTCCACATTTTATCATCCTTCGTTCGCACACCTTTCCGAAAATGGATGCCGTGAGCCGTAACTTCCGCTCTTGACGACATTCAATTGAATCAGCCTGTAAAATTGTTCTTCTTTCTAGCAAGTGGCGATGTTCATCAGATAAAGTTGTGTTTTTCATATGCTCCGTTTTGGAAAAACCAAAATCAGCTTCACTTATGTCAGGTTTTTCACAAGATTCGCCATAATTTTTGTCCTTACGATCGTTAGTCAGCTTTTTTGTCGCAAATGACTTATATACTTGTCGCTTTGCTGAGCTCAATCTTTTGATATTTTTTGTCCTTTCCAGACGTTTTATTAATTATTTGGGCTCCGAAGCAAAATTTTTTTTACTCAGGTATGTAACTGGCTGTTTTGAATTAAAAGAAACTACTGATGCAGCACATCGACCGCTATACGACCGCCTGCTCGAGTAGTTTATTCTCTTTCGGCCAATAAACTTGGCTATTACGTTATTAAATATTTCAGCGATATTGCTATTTACATTGTGCATTAGGCTTGTGGCATTGTTTACCAATCTCGAAGGAATTTTCAATATGGCTGTAAATATAAAACCACCTTCATTGCTTTTCATGGCTGGCACAAAATTTTCTTCTATTGACGATTAAAAATTCAGTTAAACTTTTGCAATAGTACGATTTACAGGAGCTATGATTGCCAAAAATGTAGTGTGGCCGTTTAACAAATCTTGTTTCAGTTCCAGAACTTTTTCAGCGAAAGTTTTATTATCTTGAGCTTTAATGTGTTTCACGGCAGCAGTAACTGAACGTCTTAATCGTAGTAAATTATTTTGGATAGCTTTTCGATACTTTAATGGGTAGGTTGTATTTTTGGTCAGCTCATCAAGTTTTGTACAATAATTTCTTAATAAATGATTTGTACATTCAATATTTTCAACCAGTAGATTACAATAAGGTTTTGCTTTTTCAATATTTTTGTGTGTGCTGGCATCACCATCTGCTATCGATCTAAAATATATGAGACCGTGAGTTTCCATTGATGTTTTGAAACCTTCAACTATAGCTATTGATTCCATAGCACTTGAAGAACCTGTATAGTTTTTAAATCATATGTGTTCTGGTACTTGAATTTTTTTATTTTCCGCTCTAGTACAAACCATGCAATATTTGTTTTTGACCGCCATGTAGAGTCAACTTTCCTTGTCCTGTAGCCTATTATAACTGCCGCGCCTGATAAAGCATTGTAGTTTCTCCTATATGATCGTTTGGACCAACAGCCATCAGCAACTACAGTTATCAGCGGAACTCCATTTACATCTACTTCCCCATTGAGAACAGCTAGATCGTGTTCTTCCTTTGCAGCTTCGCTCATGCATTTTTCTTTAGCAAGGTCCCGTAGTTGACATATTTTATTATGACATTTTGTGTATAGTTTGTCTGACATACTGGGAATATTAAGGGAAGCAGAAACCTGTTCTAAACCAGAAAAACCTGTTCCTATTGACATAAAACTAGCCACAGCATCATCATTAATATTGACATCAGCAGGGCTATCAGGTTTTTTACAGTTTATTAATTCTAACTTTTTTTCCACACATTCGACAAACGAAGTAGAATTTTGATATAAATCCTTTCCTGACCTCTTTAGTGAGTCTTAAAAAACTGAAGTCACAACCTAGAGCAGAGTTGTGATTTGAGATATCACGTATTTGGTGCAAAAGATATTCAAAATCCACTATTCTGTTTCCTTCTACTTTGATATCCTCTTCACGTTCGGTTTCATTTTCTATTATCAGTTCAGAATCTGAATGCTCCTCATGTTGGATTTCATTTTCTACTGTAAGTTCTAGATGTTCCAAGGAATCCTGAAAATTATTAAAAATAAACGTCAGTATTTTTTAACTTCAAACTAAACGGGTGTCTATGGTTTACACTATTGGCGATATAAAATGTTGCGGATGAAATTACTAAACTCTATAAAATCTTTATAATCATTTTAAAATTGATTTATAAACTGACATGAGAAACGTGTAGAACTTGTCGAGACCTCTCATTTGAGACCAAACACTAGGAGTTTATGGCCATTAGTTTACTAAGTATAAAAAAAACAAAATGACGTGAGAAACGAGTAGAGCTTGTGGAGAACTTTCATTTGAGACTAATCACGAGAAGTCGATCACCATTGCTTCACAAGTTGTAGTCAAAAATAAAGTTATAATAGCCTATTTTTATACAAATTTGGTTTTTTATTCCTGCATTCCTTCCTTCCGGCTACTAGAACGGCCTTGGTACGTATTATAGTAAGCCCAGCATCATTTTGGCCAATTTTGACAGGAGTCTTGTGAGAAACTTTTAAATATATATATATATATATATAATTGATGAGTAATAAACAAAAAATTCTAATTAAAAATATTACAAAGTGAATTAAATCTGAAAATTGAAAAAAAAAATTACTTACTTTACTTTACTTTATGCCGTCTGTAGAACAATATGATACGTACGTATGACGTACACAAATCGATCGCGAAATTTGGCTAAGGCACGTCGCTCCGCAAATGGACGTGACCTCTCTGAGCTCCCGCGGGCGAATGATTTCCCGAGCGCGTGCGTTCGGATTTATATTCAAATTCGGAGTTCATATATAAAATGTATGGCGAATTTGGGACGCTTTTTAGAAAATTCATAACTAAACGTGGTACATACGTTGTAGATTAATATTAATTCCATGTTTTGAAATAATTGAACTAATTTCGATAAAAATTTAACTAAACGGCAACATACCATTTTTAGGATTTTGTCTAAATTTATGAATTTTTAAAACAGAAACTAAAGATATATATTTATTTTTGCTTCGGAATAAAGGTAAATACATTCTTAGTGATGTTTAAAATAAATAATTTTTATATTAATTATTGTAACCATAAAGAATAATTTCACTTAACAGTGACAATCGTTTTGAAGTATTTTGCTCGATGGGCTCTTAAGTAATAAACTGAACTAACCTATTAAGTAAGTATTGAAAGCTTTATATTTGGGCATTTATTTTTAAGAACGCGTTTTTAGCTCACGTTGACATTTCAAACATAAAACCTCTTTGTAGAAAAGCGTTTTATAAAACCTAAATTTAAGAAAAAAGCTACGACGTATGGAAGACATTGTATGAATATATTATGTGCATTCTTAAATATAAACTTCAATATCGCCCAGTCAAACAAAACATAAAAGCTGAAAAGCTTATTTTACTAATTTCTTTGTTTATTACGCTACTATTTAATACAGACTAACCTTAACGCATGTCTTCGTCTGATTTGGACTGAAACTAAAATTACCCGTAGACAAAGACATTTAAGTACGTAGTAGTAATAGACCGGACATCAGCAACAAAAGTGTCATCTGTAACTTTTATCCTATAGGATCAAAGACATTTATATAGGTAGTAGTAATAGACTGGACATCAGTAACAAAATTTTCTTCTGTAACTTTTGCCCTATAGGATATATCTCCGATTTTTGTCATTTATTCTAAGTGACATCGTCAAAAAGGTCAAGACGCATTGGTTTCATAAATTTAAAAAATATTTTTAAGGAAAATATGCCCGGTTGTGCATTAAAGTATTGTAAGTCACGATATGGAGCAAAAAAATGAACGTGATTTCGGTTCATTATCGTAAGAATAATGTGCATTTACCAAATAATTTTTAAATTTTATTATTTCTAGTAGATTGTTCCAGAAGAAATAAAAATTATTGTAATAAGTGCCCTCTGTTATCCAGTAACGTCACTATTTATTTACAAATATGTTAGTGATTAACGATGTGCCTACAATGGATTTTTACCTTATGTTTAGTGGCGTTACCTACTGGGAAATAGCCAAAACGTTTTTAAATAAATATTTAGTGTAGTATTGCTATATTATCTAGAGGGTGTAATACATGCGCGTGGTCATAGCTTTTGTATGCAAATGTTGCCAATGTCCGCTCTATAGTGTATATACGAGTATATATTTAAATCTCTTTGTATAGGATATATCTCCGATTTTTGTCATTAATCTAAGTGACATCACCGAAAGGTCAAGATGCATTCGTTTCATAAATTAAAAATATATTTTAAAGAAAATATGCCCGGTTGTGTATTAAGGTATAGTAAGTCACGATATGGAGCAAAAAATGAACATGATTTCGGTTTATTATCTTAAGAATAATGTATATTTACTAAATAATCTTTAAATTTTATTATTTCTGGTAGATTGTTCTAGAAGAAAGAAAAATTATTATAATAAGTGCCCTCTGTTACCCAGTAACGTCACTATTTATTTATAAATATTTTAGTAATTGACGACCTTTAACTGACTGTCACCTAATGGGAAGTAGCTAATTTGTTCCCAATGTCCTGTTAGTGTAAACACCGTTATCCTTGAAACCAGTGGTTTGGTTTCACTTATTGAACGTAAATTCAATGAATTTTGAAAAAATCACGCTATTTTTTTCATAAAATTTAAAAAGTTTCTGTCCGACACCGTCCGTAAATTCATGTATGTAATATTTAAATTATATATATATATATATATATATAGCAAGCATTTTGCTCGATCTATTTTCCTAAGCTCTAGTGACTGATTTAGGGCGTGCCCTGTGTATCGCCAGTCCCCACCTAACTTCAAGTCTTGCTCAAAAATTCGCGAGAGGTTCTAGCAAGAATCATCATTCCATGCGATTTTTTTTTCTGAGAACGTTTCGTCCTGTTTTGGCTTTAACAGCGTTCATAACGCGAACGCTTCTAACAACACAAGGTCCCCCCGTTCTTTTGTGGTTTTGTCTGAGTAATTGTTAGTGTGACTAAAGATAAAGCGATACATAAACAAGGCCGATACCTAATTTTGAAGCGTAACTGATGGCTCTATATCCACTTTGTGCAAAGCAATCACTCCAATTCTGTTTCCTTTAACGATTTTTTCTTACATTTAATAATGTAATTTAACAGTCACGGTGAAAAAACTTAAACTTACTTTAAATTTATTAAATAACGAGCTTTTTAAATTGTGTAATTTTAATGTTACTGTGAAAAAATTCCCACTGAGTTTCTTGCTTGTTCTTCCCAGACAGCTTCTTTTTGAACTAGTGGTAAAAATATAAAATGTCTTTCACTAAGTATTTTAGTTATAATCTATAATAAATTAAAATCGTTCTATTCTATTCTGTAACTTTATTTATGACCCACTAGTAGTATATATATTTACAACCCTCTTATCTTAAAACTTCGTAATTGTCGTAGTTCTCCAATCGCACCTAGAAATTTTTCCGAGCAAAAGCGATTGAAGTTTGAAATCCCTTTAAGCGTTAATTTTCTCAATTAGATTTTTTTTATAGCATAGGGTGACAAACGAGCACACAGTTCACCTGATGGTAAGTGGTGGCTGTGGCCCATAGACATCTACATCTATCCTCGATTACGAATCAAAATGCAGATGCGTTGCACCCGTGAGGACTAAGATGGAATGCCTCATTTCCAGTAAAAAGGGTCTCCGGTTCTCTACACTCACCATACGAAATACAGCAGCATTAAGCTACTATTTTACGCTGGTATTCTGTGAGAGCGTGGTCCTTCCCCGGTCGAGCCGACCCATTCGTGCTACAACTATACTACTAATATAACTGCAGCATGGCTCTACCACGTAAAAAATTGTTTTTAACGGATAAGTGTTTAATGAAAATGTTACTTAATGAACGAAATGCATTATATTTTCGCAAGTTTATATTTAACACATATCTATAATAACGAGGACCGTTCAATGTATTCTCGGTTATATTTATGGCCTACAAATATTTGTTCTGGATGTTAGTTCTTGTGAAATTTATGTACACCTAGCATAAAAATAATACATAGAAATATTTTGTATCCGATAATCAAAATAATGTTATTTATAATAATATATGTATTATGTGCAAAAATTATTTATCATACAAAATTGTCATTTTTATTAATTTTAACTATTTTCTTAAATATTAATCAATAATTAATTCAAATACTAGTTTTTAAAATTGCAGATCTATTATAGTAGTCTTTGGGCAAGTGTTTCAATTATCGAACACAATGTTCAACTCAGTTTTATTTAGAAAACCATGTGCGATAGGGGAAAATATTTATTTGATAAAGTTTAAATTTAATTTTTCATGAAAAGTATATCAGCTTATCCTTTAACACTCATAGTTTTATTTTGTAGAATGGTCCTGAAGTAAAAAATGTTCAAAATCGACTTTGCATCAAAACCATAAGAGATTATGAGAGGGAGGGGGGCACACTTCGCCTACCGGTACCGCAAAACTTGCTTCTTTATCGGTTGTCCGATCTCTCCATAGGCCTTGAACTTCCTCATACGGCCAGCAGACAACAGACGTTTTTTATGTGTGATTGCGTAAAAAATGTTTTATTTAAAACTATTTTCATATCTGTTATAGTTTTTATGATAATCATCAAAAATATTTTTTTATCAGTTTTTCGATTTTACAAGAACTCCGCCATGAGTTTTGGATAAAATATAACCTAGATCACTCCTGGCATAACTCTATCAGTTCGTGATCAATAAGTCGTGATGAAACTGCTTGCTTTTACCATTGCGATCATACAGATAAAGGGAAGTTGGGTTGCAACTAGATAGTTAATATTTCACTACTTCGCGTATAGTTGGCTCGTTCGAGCTAATGGAGAAATACGCGCGAACGCTTACGCAGTGCGATTGCAAATGGCAGCATCGGTAACATCTCAGCGCGTGCTTCTTTAAATGAAAATTGAAAATAAAGGTATTTTATCTAATACTTTGATTTTTTGAAAGTATTATCAATAATTTTAGCTATGCTCTATCATAAACATTTGTTTATTCTTAGTAGTAACACATATTCAAATTTCTAAAACCGTATTTGTTGTGTTATGAGTGTCAACATAACCTGTTAGTTATTATAACTTAAAACATGGTACCTATAGGTTCAAGCGGACCGGAGTGATTTCGACTATCCGATGTCACCCTGATTGATTTGTATGTAGGTATTGTGTGCGTTTGTTTTATGTCGCATTTTAATTATTTCTTTTTTTGTTACTCTTTACAGTGCGAGTATCTACATGCTATGAACATATGTGAGAAAGTCAGATAGGCTTTAGTTGTCGGAGTCAGAAATGCTTTTAGCTACAAATTCGGTGATGGAAGGTACAATGGGATAACTTATAGCGTCAAATACATACAATGTACCTAAAAGTTTATTAGAAGGTCGTTTAAAGAAGATAAAAAATGAAAAATCTAAATATGAAGTGTTTTGAAAGTGCCCTGCTACTGGAAAATGCGTCTTCACTGATGAGCTGGAACAAACAAAAATATGGAATCTCGACTATCTAGATTGACTAAAACAGATCTGTGACGTTTGGCATTCCAATTAGCTGAGAGAAATAGTGTAAACCATCCTTGTAATAAAGAAATTGGACTCGCAGGCTCAGATTGGTTTTATTGGATTTCTAAAACGACATTCTGAATTGTCACTAAGATCACCTGAAGCTACATCAGCTGCAAGAGCAATGGGATTTAATAGGTCTGGAGTGTCATCATTTTTTAATCTTTTAAATACACTTAGGCCTTGTCCCCGCAAGCAGGAACAACTACAGAAGAACAATAAAATTTATTTTTGATTAAAATTGTTCTAGTTTGTAGTTATTAGATTGATCTCAAATATTTTCATACCAATGTTATGCCTAAGGTATACTCAATCATTTGTGTTATTGATTATTTCAATAAATAACATAGTGATTTATTTATTGTTTTTTCTCAACTATCCTCCCCCCCCTCCCCCCACCTTCCCCTATTCACGTTTTAATATTTAACAAACAGATATTTAAATTATATGTGTATGTACAAAGATATAGAAGTACACTATAAACATAAGATAAAATTAGATAATATACAACAATTTTAATAGAATAAAAAAAATATCTTTCTTAATAAATTAATAACAAATTAATAAAGCGCGAGCAGACGGATGGGCTCAGGAGAGGAGACCCTTAGCCCGGAGCGGTCCTTTACGAAGTCCCATCTCTAGTCCTGAGAGGCCAATCGAAATCCACACGTTATTATAATTACACATTTAGTACGACACTATTTTAGTAAAACGACAGTCATAACTCTCGAAATCTCATCCCTGCATAAAGTAAAAAGTAAAGTTACTGCCTATATACATCCTGTGGGACGATTAATGATGGAGAAAATGAGAGAAGGCCTCCTCTCATTCTTGAGAAGCTTTTATGGCAAGGACGGAATTCTTAATTTTAAGAAATATTGTCTTTTTAATTTCAATAACATGTATATTATATAATACCATTATATTAAGTAAACATATACAACCATTCAGATTAGTTTTTGAACCAAATTTCCTTCCTAATAATCTCAATTTGACGAAAAGACTCATTCTACTGGCCTTTTAGATTAATGTAACATTTCGGATAGTATAACATCGTTATTTCTTATCACATAAGTGGTTTCGCTAATCGTAGCACCTGCTTCTACTTCTGAGATAAGTACCCGCTATAAAAGGGACATCCTATATCCTGTTGAGGAATGGTAAAAATATTATAATAGAAAAGCTATGTAGCCACGGTAGCTCCGAGGCTCATATAAAATTTTACAGTATGCACGCAAACTAAGTTGGATCCCGGACGACTCCACTGAAATAGTTGATAATATCAGCATCAGCCCGAAATGCAGTTATTTATTCTATTACACCGCTACCATACGCAACACAGTTCATATTACGTAAATAAATAATTTTTCTAAGTAGTTTTGTACAAACTATCTTTCTTATCGTATAATTTGCCTTGAAAAAAAAAAATCGCGCTGGGTTTCTTCATGATTTTTCGCAGGACAGAAGTTATTTCCCGTACCAGTGATAAATTAAAATAATACTTTCCGTAAGAGTTCGATACTTAAAACCTAAGGTATAGAGAATAAAAAAATATTCTATTCTAATACGAAGAGGGCTAGAACAAGAGTAATTCACATAGCCCAACGGATCAATAGGCAGAAGTCAGAATGAACCGACCATTGCTCGAAGAAATGACGACTGATAGAGTTCTCTAGTGGCAATATTGCATATTTTTTAAGATGTCAACAGAAGGGTTGGTTCCGAAGGTTGAAATTTCCAGAAAGAAAACGTTGAAACCAAAAACGTACCGTGCTTCCTTTTGCGACACCAGCACCGTACACATCATTAATCCTTCGAGATGTTTCTGCAGCACTGGTGCCACGGTAAAACTCGTACTCGTAAATATACTGATATTACATGTTTTCCATTGTGCGGCAATAAGCGACGCCAAAGAAAAAAATAATAAGGAAAAAACAAATGTTTTCAAAACTCAAATGTACCAGCTAAACGTATTTATAAATTTAAATTTGGAATTCTTAACCAAAGAGGAAATATTTCAGATCCTTCAGATCCAACTGGTAAGTACGACAAAACGCTAATTTCATATGTAAGGACCCAATATTTCTAAACAAATTAGATATATTTGAATTGTTACTAGGTGCTCTACTAAGTAGCAGGGCTCCTGTTCCGTCTGGGTTGGTACCACTCTCTCAACTATATGTGCCGTAGGAGCAGCACGTGCACTGCTTGTTCCGGTCTGAAGGGTATAGAGATCCAGTATATTTACAGGCAGTAAGGAATCTTATTACCCAGTTGTGACATGGCATATATAGCCAACTTTGTTAAAAGTTGGTTATTGTTTTCCAAAGGCTGCAGTAAACAAATGCAATCAGGTGAACGTTTGACACTCCAATGTATAAAAAGTACATAGTAATTAATATATTTTTCATGTGATACAATGAACAACGAACGTCACGCAAATTTAGATTTAACGATACATGATATGGTAATAGTGACTAAAAAAAGACCATCTCTACTACTTATATATATATATATATATATATATATATATATATATATATATATATATATATATACATATATGCATTTCGTTCACTAAGTAATATTATTGTCACTAAATGTTATTTCGCTTATTACTGACTATATCGCTTACTGACTGACTCATCACGATATTTCTTAAACTATATACCAGACCTGAAATTTAGTATAGTTACTCACTACGCAATGTAGACGCTCACTAAGAACGGATTTTACGTTAGTCCCATTGGAACAAATTTTCTTGATATTTTACTTCCAGGTTCCGCAATAAAATATTATCGTGCGCCCAGCTAAGCGAGTGGGCATCAGCTAGTACAAAATATAATCCAAATGGTTGGTGTCATTTTCGAGAAACGAATAACAATATACATCCATATAATATACAAGATCTCCTTAATCATATACTTTATATGATATTCTACAGTACAGTAGTTTAAAATACAAGATTCCAACCCCGTACAGGTACAACATTTTGCAATATTTGCTTCCTCCTCTTCTGACCCCACTAAAGTCTCTCTACACCCTTGTTGCAATCTCGTCCGTATCGAATCATCGAACTATACTTCCTGTTATCTTAGATTTCTATACAAAATGGAAGTTTAAAAATTTTATTTTATAAAAAATCTTTTATTTTTACTTTTTAACTTCAAAATATAACCAAAATAGTATAATAATGTCAAAATAGTAAAATAATATTTTTGTAGATATTTTCATATCCTACAAATGCATGTAAAAGGTAGTCTAGTTATTGTTGTAACTTTAGTATTTCATAGTATATTGTATCATCTTTGGAAATTAGCCACCAAAGTTCCTTGCTGTTTCATATCAGGACAGACGTTTTTTTAGATTCAGTGGTGAAAGAAAAAAAAGGACTCTTAATACAATCATTTATAGTATTTTATTTAATCAATAAAACACATTAATATTTAATCAATCATTTATAATATATCACTATGTGTCATAACAAAACATAATATGTGACCTGTATTATGAAAAGACATTTTTTAATTTTGTCAACATAAACATGATATCAACCCGGCTGGGCAGCGTTCGGGAGATTGTGACATATCTCTTCAGGCATACCTCAAAATCTCATAACGAGATTTTACAACAAGTAACACACACAATCTTGTTGTACACAGAGAAAGTACAACAAGATTGTGTAACAAGTACGTGTTTCCAGTAATGACTTGTAGGTCTGATACGTGGTCCTTCACTGCCGCTCTGAAGCTCAATGTCGCTCAGCCAGCTATGGAGAGGACTATGCTCGGAGTTTCCCTCCGTGATAAACTTAAGAACGAGGATAACCACCGTAGAACTAGTGTACCGACATAATCCAACGGATTAGTAAACTGAAGTCGCAATAGGCCGGCCACGTAGCTTGAAGAACCGATAACCGTTGGGGAAAAAATGTTCTCGCGTGGCAGCCTCGTATCGGTAGGCGCAATGTAGGGCGACCCCCATTAGATGGAGCGACGACCTGGTAAGACATGCAGGAAGTCGATGGATACAGGTGGCAAAAGGCCCCGCTTTGTGGCATTCCTTTCTTGGGGGAGGCCTATGTTCAGCGTAGATTCGTGAAGGGTTGTAATGATCATGATGATAAAATATTCAAAAAAAAAATGAAATAAAAAATATGCAACCTCTTCAATAATTACTTTTCACACATTCATTATCAATATTGGGGCTGACGTTTTTAGGACTTGTGCTCATTACTCACGGTTCATTTAGGTTTCACTTATATTTTTATGTTACATTTTTACATTTCAAGCATCCATTAAGAATCAAAACGCAGATGCGTTGTCACCATGTCGCCCCCGGGGACAAAGATCACCAGTAAAAATATTTTTTATAAACTATGCATTATATAGGTTTGACTTTAAAAATGACAAGAAATTGCCCGCAGAATTTTTGTCGTCGTTTTTCACCGAATAGAGAAACTCATTTCAAGAAGGAAGTAGATTTCTAAAAAGGATGATTGACAGACAAAATTTCAATATCCGGCGATAAAGCAAAGTTTTAATTTGATTTCGTTTCCCATCCAGCAATTTTCATTATTTAAGTTCATACATATTTTATCATGATAAAATTATATCCTGATTGTTAATATAATATATTCGCCTACCCGATCTTTGCCCGAAACTCCATAACTACCAAACTTCCTAAACAACGAACCAAATTCGTTTAAGGAAAACTTGGCCGACAAAGGACTAATCGATATCAGAACATTCAGTAAATAATGCTGTAAAATAAACCCAGTCATACAACCGTTCAGACACATGGCGCTCACTTTACATAAATATTGATTATTGTAATTTTAAATTCTAATTTAATTTAGTGATCATCGGTGAAAGAAAATATAATACCATCCTTAAGTATAAATAAATCGAGGATATATTAAGTTTACTCAATCACGCACTGATGTAACATGTCAAATATTTCTCTTAGACTTAGGAGCATAATTTTGCTGTATATCGCGTACTTACTGACGACAACCGAAGGCTATTTACTGTTAGTTAAACATAATATGTAAGCTTATTTTAGATAGATAGATAGATAATTCTTTATTGTACACCAAATCAATCCATAAACGAAAGAAGAAGAAAAAAAATACACACAATATCACAATGGGCGGTCTTATCGCTAAAAGCGATTTCTTCCAGACAAACTTTGGGTGGATAAGATTGCAAAAAGCAGTAAATTGTGTGGTTTGGTGACGCAGAAACAATATTTATAAATATATCCACATTTTATATAATATGATTAGAAATAAGCAACAAATAAATACAAAAAAAATATGAATGTATACTACATGTATAGATGGCACGAACTCAACGATTAAGATAGTGACTGTGTACAAGCCATTGAAAAACAGGTAAAGACTGGGCGCGTCTCACTGACAGAGGTAGGGAATTCCATAGACGGACTGCTTGGATACTAAACGACCTGTCCATAAATTTGCTATTATGGGCAGGCATTTTTAATGTAAAATTCTCTGAAGATCTCAAAACTTTCGAATGGGAATAGTGAAGGAATTCAAAACGATCCTTAAGATAAGAAGGATAGGGAGGATTAAAGAGATCATTGTAAAGAAGTGACAGAATATGTGCATTCCGGCGAAGACGGATAGGAAGCCACTTGAGCTTATTACGAAAACAAGATACATGATCATATTTGCGCAAACCAAATATGAATCTTATACAAAAGTTTTGAAGACGCTCAAGTTTATTAAGTTGCTTCTCAGTGAGATCAAGATAGCTGACATCTGCATAGTCCACAATTGGGAGAAGAAGAGATACAGCAAGCGCAATTTTAGTGGCAATAGGTTCCTTAATCTGTTCAACGATCGAGCAGCTGCAAAAACTTTACGACTAACCTCCTGTATTTGAGGACCCCATGATAAGTTCCTGTCAATATAAATTCCCAAGACCTTGACTTATTCACTAACAGGGATAAAATTTCCATTAAAACCAACTTGAGGTGCTTGAGATATGTTAGATTTTCCAATCATATACGAACTTCTAATGATAATTACCTGAGTCTTTAGGGGGTTAATCTTCAAGCCATATGTTTTTGTCCAATCTGATATTTGCTCAAGATCACTATTTATGTTGCTAATAGCTACATCTAATTCGCTAGGAGAAACATGAGTATATATCTGAAGATCATCTGCGTATAGGTGGTAGGAAGAAGTAATCTTAGTGGCTATAGAATTAATAAAAATTGAGAAAAGTAAGGGAGATAATACGCCACCCTGCGGGACACCAGCAATGGTATCACACCAAGAAGAAAATGTGTCATCAATGCGAATACATTGCCGGCGCCCAGACAGGTAACTTCGAAACCAATCAATCACTGTTGGAGATATGTTAAGAGAGCTAAGTTTACCCAGTAAAATTTCAAATATAAACTGAGTTAAAGGCATTGGTAAAATCTAACAGAGAAAGGATAGTTAACTTGCCATTTTCCATTGCAGATCTAATATCTTCCCTAATATTGACTAAGGCTGTGGCAGTACTATGCCCAGGACAAAAACCGGATTGTAGAGGATTTAGAAGAGAATGATTGTGGAGGAAAGAATTGAGCTGATTATATATCAAGCGTTCGAGAACTTTGGACAGGAATGGCAAAATAGATATAGGACGATATTCCGAAAAAGATGTAGAGTTAGGTTTTTTAGGCAACGGTATGATATGAGCGTCTTTCCAAGTTGTTGGAAAAACACCACTAGAAATCGAGGAGTTGAGGATATGGCAAAGTATTGGGATGATTATATCAAGAATCGGAAGGATCATATTACGGCTGATACAGTCGCTGCCGATTGCATTCGAAGTAATAGATAGAGTACTCTTCTTAACATCACAAGCAGAAAATTTATTTAGGACAAAAGGTGAATGATCAGGAGTTGGAAGCGATGAAAGAAAATTTAATGTGTTAAATTTTGTAGTTCCATTTAAGTTGGACGAGGATGAGAAGAATTGATTTAGTAAATCAATATTTAAATCTTTAGAGAGTACATTATTACGAGACTTTCCAACCCTCATTGATCTAAGAAAACTCCAGACTTTAGCCAGATCACCAATTTGTACCAATTTATGAATATAGTGGCGCTGAGCATCCTTACACACCCTATTGCAGTGATTTCAAATAGTAACATATTTTTCCCAGTTTATAGATGTAGGCTTACATTTATGTTTTGTCCTGGCTGCAGCTTTTTTGTTTAAAATGGAATTTATTATATCAATCAGCCATGGTGAAGGGCGATGTCTCATTTTAATTACGTGAACTGGTGCATGTTTATCATAGAGACAGGTGAGGTAAGTCGTAAATATTGCAACTTTATCGCCAATTGATTCTGTATTTAAAACGGCTGACCAATCAATGTTGGAAGCATTTTTGCAGAGATTTTGTACATTCATACCACCGAAACTGCGTTGCAGAAGAAACCTATACTTAATTTAAGGTGGCCGGACATTATAAGAGAGAAATATAAGATCGTGGTAAGAGAAGGCATCTGCTAAACACTGACCATGCTTAACAGCGAGTTCAGAAGAGGATACAAAAAAGTGATGAGTAGAATTTAAAGGTTAAATAGAGATATTAGTGAAATTTACTATAGATCGAAGAGAGAATGAACGAGAGTCTTGTTTAAGCAGACAAGTATTAAAGTCGCCCATAATGATCGTGTGCGAGTAAGAGGATACATTTTCTAAAATATTTTCGAAGGAAGTGAAGAAGTCAATTCGAGATGAAGGACAGTAATATACCCCCAGCAAAATTTTCGTGTGACTAAGCTTCACCTCAATAAAAAGACAACAGAAAAGGGAATATATGCTCGGAGATATATTGCCACACTTCCACCACCGCCAACAGTACGATCATTTCTTATGAGGTGAAAGCCAGGTAAAGAATAATTAGTGGAAGGGAGACAACGTTTAAGCCATGATTTAGAAACGAGAATAGCATGAATATTCTTAGAATCAAAGGTAGCCAGCATATCTGAAAAGTGAGCCGGAATGCTTTGGTCATTAATGTGAACGACGTTGAAATTTTTGGGAACATCAGAAAATTGTGAAGCTAGTATTTCAGAGAGATTATACATACATTTTAAGTACATTATCTTACAACACTTTAATACTAAATAAAATAAAAAAGAGGATTAATAATTTCAAGGTTTAAGTAAAAAAAAAGGAAAAAATTCAATAAGTGAACAAAACAAACACCGTTAAGGGAAATGCAACGGACAATGCGTTTGTTAACATTACGTTGTCACTTAAGCGCAACAAAACCTTATAACTGTGATATTAGTGTTAACATTATCTGTGGTATAACGTAGTATTCACAACACAAACTAATAAGAGTACTTACGTATTCATAACAATGGCTCAGAAGGGCTGGAACCCATAGCCTTAAAGCCAGTTAAATAAAAATAAAGAAGTCACAACAATAATGTACAGAAAACTTTTACTACTAGCAGATTTAAGATAACTTTACACATTGTCAATAAGTAATGATAATGTTTCGCATCGTCAATTAGTAATGATAATGTTTCACATTGTCAATTAGTTCTGCATTTAAAGTCTCAATACATTTTTTGGTATAATAAATGTAAACAGAGGTAAATAATTATTATGCTTATTATATGTACATTCAATGGTAAAAAAATTGCAAGAAACATAAGGTATAGTCTACATACGTCCCACTGCTGGGCACAGGCCTCCCTATACTGATGATATAGAGGGTTTTGCACTAGCTTACAACACATTCACAAAGAAATAAGTCTCACAAGATGTTTATTGAAATTTTAAAGCGTAAAAAAAATTGGCAAAATTTAGGCATGGCAAATCCTGTACACTTCTTCACAACGGCGTTTCGCTTGGGCCTCCCAGCTGCAGTTTTCGTTACTGGTTTTGGGCTTATCTGGCAATAGATTTTGCTGACGTCGTTCAGACAGGTCACACGAAGTCTAGTTCCATCAGGTTTCGCAATGTATACAGACCCATCTTTAGTCCAGCATTTCGAGACACCAACTTTTTCACGGGCAGATACAAAAAGATCGTGTCGAAGCTTGGTGAGGAATTCGGATACTGTGGTTCCAGAGCCTTTAAGTTGGGATTTTGCGTACCAGACTTTATCACGCAACCGTACATCTAGGAATTTCACTACAATTGGCCGAGTCTTGTGAGGAGCTGTTGGTCTACCCAATCTGTGACAACGCTTAATATCACTGACAGAGACGTTGTCTAATTTCAACTGCTTTTGCAGAACCTTGGTGACAGCCAAAGCGATGTCTTCTTTTGCAATCTCTGGTACACCATGAAGCAGAAACATTTTCCTTCGGCTTCGTATTACCACGCTGTCAACATTAGCAAGTAATTCCATCTGCTGCTGAAGAATGTTTAGTGCCTGCCCTACAAATATCTTGCAAGATGCAAACTCAGCTACCAAAGAAGTAGTACTATTGTTGGGCGTTTTCCGCAATTCTTCTTCAAAATCATTCATCCTTTTATGAAACACACAATATTTAGGGTATAATGAAGAATTGACAGAGTTTATAAAAGTAAAAAGTGTTGTTGGATTAAGTAGTGAACACTCACAAACAGGTAGCTCAAGCTAATTTTTCATTACTAGCACTTGAAATATAATATTTTACGAATTTTGTATTTATTTTAATTATAACTTGAGACTCAGAAAAAAAGAACTGCAGTTTTTAAATATGCACGCTCCTCCGTGTACTCTACAAATCACGTTTTCACCGACCGAGCGACCCTTAAGGTATGTGTGCGTAATCAATGATGTATGAATGAGTAACTATCAGTTAAAAATGCATTACCACGATTCTGAAATTAAAAGGTAAAATAAACAGAATGTTTGAGATTTTTTTAATTAATTTTTCTTTACCGCTCATATTATATAAGACTTATTCTTAACCTTCTCTGCAAATTGATTAAAACTACTTTTACGGATTTTATCGCGTTTATTTTACTTTTAATTACTTTTACTTTTAATTCCCAACGTTTCGGGTGCTTTCGAGCACCCATGGTCACGGGTGATTTAGATGACTGACGTCCCGATTTCATAATTAAACCCGGAGTATCTTCAGCTTTTTTAATTATTTTTTACGATCCGATCTATGCAAAATGAACTGACTATGTCCTGAGGTCTTGCAGTGGTATGCTTGGGTTGGGTTGTGGTCTTAGACCACAAATCCTCGAGAAAGAACACCGATTCCTACCAAGGATGATACGTGTGGCTATTGAAATTAAAAATATCCTAATTTTAATAGAGAAGGAGTCCGGGTACCACCTGCTTGGGATCCTATAATCAATAAAATTAAAACTAAACCCAAGCATACCACTGCAAGACCTCAGAACATAGTCAGTTCATTTTGCATAGATCGGACCATAAACAATAATTAAAAAAGCTGAAGATACTCTGGGTTTAACAATGACATCGGGACGTCAGTCATCTCAGTCCCTTGTGACCATGGGTGCTGGAAAGCGCCCGAAACGTTGGGAATTAAAAATAAAAGTAATTAAAAGTAAAATAAACGCGATAAAATCCATAACAGTAGTTTTAATCAATATGTATTGTTCGCGTAAATATAAGAAATCATTACTTCTCTCCAAATTTGGACATATATTGCAAAATAAGCCTGTATATTAGTCTAGATTTTGATTTCTAATTAAGAATGGATGCTTATGCGCTATAGTAATTACTTTGTATTAACTGGGCAGCGTATTTGCTTGACGACCTTATTTTAATACAAAACGTGGGCCTGCCTCAGTCCTTACTAAATTCATGAGCTGCCTAGTTTTATGTGCTCCTCGTGTATTTTATTAAATCATGATTTTCTAGTAGTAAGTAACGTATGATAGCCACGCTGCAACTTTATTATGGAAACCAGCACAAATAAGCCGGCTCAGCAGAAAAAAAACACGATTGAATAGAATAATAACGAAAAATATCACTTAAACTTAATTCAGCTAACTAGTACGACAAAAAAAAAACAAAGTTCCATTAATTTTATTGCAACGCTTCCCGCGCTTTTCATTTAAAACGATGGATCTTAACCGTGAACATTTGCGTGCTATGATCTATTATGATTTTAAATTTTGTTTAACCGAACAAGTAAGTTTACAACGGTTACAATCAGCAGCTTAGCTTCATCACGCGCAACAATTTTTAGGTGGTTTGATGAATTCAAAAGGTGTGAAATTAACCTTAAAGAGAACCAAAGAACCGGGGACTCGCAAACCGCAGTAACGGCAAAAAAATATATGGACTACTGAAATGTTGGTGCGAAAAGACCCACTAATCACACTGACATCGAAAAGCTTGTAGGCATTAGTTCGGGGAGCATTCATACCACCTACATCAACATCTTGGAGTGAGGAAGCTTTGTTGTCGATTGATCCCTCGTTAGCTCTCCGAAGCGAAAAACAGTCTCGTGAGGATTGGTGCCATGAAATGCGTTTACGTTTTGAAAACGGGACATCAAGGCATGTTTTTGAAATTGTTACTCGTGACGAGACATGGATCTATAAATATGATCCGGAAAATAAAAGGTAATCATCGGTATGGGTCTACTCAGAAGGACAGTGTAACGACCTCGCAACGTCCGCAAAAAAAAATGGTGGCTAGTTTTTTTTCGCGGAGCGGACATTTATCGACGTCAATGTTGGAAAAAAGTAGGTCAGTCAACTCTGAATGGCATTTTCATTACCCAAAGCTTTTCAAGCTGTGCGGGATAGAAGCCCAAAGATCGGGCTTCGGGGAATCATGCTTCATCACGATAATGCCTTTTCACATACCTCTCTTAGGACAAAACCATTTATTGAGGAATCTGGTGTTGAAACTCTTAGTCACCCACCCTACAGCACTGACTTAGCTCCTTGTGATTTCTTTTTGTTCCCAAGAGTCAAATAAAAAATAAAAGGCAAGTTTTTTTCAAGCGCCGAAGAAGCCGTGGCTGCCTACGAAGAAGCGATTTCCGACCTGTCAGATCAAGACTAGCAAAAGTGTTTTCATAGTTGGTTTAGGCTTTAGGCGAATGGAACTGTGTATAGAGAATGATGGAGAATATTTTGAAAAGATAAAAAATAAATATTAATAGTAGAATACCTATATAATACTAGAATACTTTTTGTATATCTCAAAACTTATTGAGAGTCCCACGTAAATTCAGTGATGTCTTATATATACGTGAACACTACACATTGAATAAAACTACTTTTATGGATTTTATCACGTTTAATTAACTTGATTTTGATTTCAGACGTTTCGGGTGCTTTTCAGCACCCACGGTCACGGGAGATTTATGTAATTGACGTCCCGATTTCAGTGTTAACCCGAAGTACCTTCAGCTTTTTAACTATTACTTATGGTCCGATCTACGCAGAATAAACTTACTGCATCTCAAAGTCTTGCATTGGTATGCGTAGGTTAAATTTTAGGTAACTTTTTAAACTTTAAGTTTAATTTTATTTACTACGGTTTATGCTCCTATAGAACATGTGTTGAAGGCTATACTTGGAATGTTTCAAGCGTATTTATTCATGTAAAGGCTTTTTTAACATGGGGAAAGGAAGACGCACACCCGTCTCGCGGAGATAAGTACCGTTTATGTCGGACTCTCACCGACTAAAACCCCATAGTGTTCCACCTTCGTCGCATATTGGTACTGGTACGCTACGCGTACGCTTTCGCGTACATCCGCGGTCCCACCGGTGTCGGCAATCCCATGGCGGCTCCTCCTCGGGAGAGGACTACTCCTCCGTAATCTTCTTCTTAGGTAAGGCGCATTAGAACACATAGGGAGCCTTCCTCCATGGCCTCCAACTACACCTGCGCAACGGGCGTTCCGGTATTCGATGCGAAAAGGCTATGGAGCCAGGAAAAATAAATACTCAGAAGCACTAGCCTTTCTGAACCCAGCAACGGATCTGATCTACGGCTCTGTCGACAGCCAAGATTTTTCTGCGAAGGGTAGGAATATCGGCGCCTCGCAATACCGACACACCTCTCCCCCCGCAGCCCCATCACGACCGCATCAACGGTGCGATCTCGTCTCAGAGTCGCGGAATACAGAGCGAGTGGGGCGTTTGCCATGTCCTATAAAAAATCCTTAAATTCGAAAAAAAAATTATGGATCACTCATCATCATCATCATTACAGCCCTTCACAAGTCCACTGCTGCGCATAGGCCTCCCCCAAGGTATGTTATAAAGCACGGTCCTGAGCCACCTGCATCCATCGAATTCCTGCATGTCTTACCAGGTCGTCACTCCATCTAGTGGGGTGTCGCCCTACACGAGGCTGCGAGAGGCTGCCACTCGAGAACCTTTTTTCCCCAACGGTTGTCGGTTCTTCGAGCTATATGGCTGGCCCATTGCCACTTCAGCATACTAATCCGTTGGGCTATGTCGGTCAATCTGGTACTACTGCGGATATCCTCATTTCTCAGTTTATCACGCAGAGAAACTCCGAGCATAGCCCTCTCCATAGCTCGCTGAGCGACTTTGAGCGTCCTCATACGGCCAACAGTGAAGGGCCACGTCTCGGTTCCGTAGGTCATCACTGGCAACACGTACTGGTTGTACAACTTAGTTTTCAGGTTTTGAGGTATACCTGATCACTCATGGGCAGAAAAACTATCCTGTCTCTCAAGTTGGACCCAACTGCACACGGTGTGCAAATTTGATTAAAATCGGTTGAGTAGTTTAGAAGTCCATCGCGGACAAACAACGTGACACGTTTAATATATATATATATATATATATATATATATATATATATATATATATATATATATATATATATATGTCGGATGAATGCATCTGAAACATGGAGGGTGTGTTCTTTGTATGACGTAGGCATATGGTAAGAAAGGATTTTCCGAAATTCTACTCCGAAGGGGGAAAAAACGGGTCCTCGTCCAATTGGCTTCAAATTTTGCATAAATATTCCTTAACAGAATTGATGATGTGATTCGTATTTTATTGAAACTTATCGCCTAATGGGTGAATAGGGGGTAGAAAGTTATTTTGGAGGTGATTTGCATCGAAATAGATGTCATACTCCTTAGTATTTTCGATTTAAATGACACTTCATTTTGACACATGTTTGAAAACTCAAAAAGTTGAACTCACATAAAGACTTGGTGCAATGCAATACTTTTTAAAATTGGAATGCGAAATATATAAAACAATATTTAAATGGGATTGGAGTTCAAAATTTTAATTTTACTCGTACTTGAATTATTTGAATGAAACACTTACCTTATACCTTGATTGTCCTTCGAAAATTCCTTGGAAATCTCTTAGATTACCTACTTAGCGTATTGAAATTGTTGTTTGGAAGTTCATTTTCACTATTTAATTAAAATATTATGAGTGTAGTTAACATAATTTCTTTTTCACTTGTTGTTATAATTAAATAAAAACAAGGTTTTTAGTTTTAATTGTAAAAATATCTGTTTTATTTGTTGTGTATAATTTAGTTTTCATTTTGTTTTAATATAGATATTTAAGTAGGTACTAGTTTGATGGATCCATTCTCTTAAGCTGTAGTGACCGATTTAGGGCACGCCCTATGTATCGCCAATGACATAACGAGAATCATCATTACATGCTATTTTTTATTTAATGATAGGGTTTCGTTGTATTTTCACTTTTATTTATAGTATTGGATGACAAACGAGCACACAGTTCACCTGATGGTAAGTGGAGGCTGTGGCCTATAGACATCCACTTTTATCCTCAATAAATAATATGCTTTTTATAATTTTCAAATCTTTTGTTGATAAAAAATGTACAATATAATACTACTATTAGTTATTGTTATTGGTGCAGCCCATCAAAGTCTACTGCTGCATGCCACAGTTGCCACGCTTAGCAGGCGGGTTGGCAAACGCGGTTTTATATTTTTTAGTTGTTATGAAGGAAACGTTGCTGCCCATGTCCTGGCTTGTTTCCCTCTATCGCCTCTTACGTCACCTAGGCGATGATATGAAGTAGTGGATATCCTAACAGTACTTGTACTGTTTTAAAATTGCATTAAATATCCTTTATTTTTTTTTTCAATATATTAAATGTGATGATAATAAAAGTGCTAGATCATTTATACACAAAGTAAACTTAAAACAGCAGGGATTAGCTGAAAATCAGTGCTTAGAATATTGCACAGCGAATACTGAGCTTTTACCCGTTGTACCAGATTTTTTATAGTAATATTAGTTAATTTGTTATTGCACACGGTTCTTTTTTATTGATTTTATCCTTTTCTTATCTTCATTTACTTTTTTATTTTTTTTTATAGGGTAGGGTGAAAAACGAGCACACAGTCCGCCTGATGGTAAGTGGTTGCTGTGGCCCATAGACATCTACATCTATCCTCGATTAAGAATCAAAATACAAATGCGTTGTCAACGCTGAGGAGTAAGATGGAATACCTCGATTACAGTAAAAAGGGTCTCTGGTTCTCTACACGCACCATACGAAACACAGCACCATAACACTGCTATTTGACGTTGGTATTCTGTGAGAGCGTGGTCCTGTCAGGTCCTGAATACGGTCGTACGTAGCGGGCTAAATATCTATTGGTACTTTTAAATAAAACCAACAGATATCTTGATTAGGTATATATATATATATATATATATATATATATATATATATATATATATATATATATATATATATATATATATATATATATATATATATATAACTTTCTTCCGATATCGTTCACTTTTTTATAAAGCACACAAACGCCTTATGCAATTAATACACCTCGAACCATACCGCGAGGAAATCTACAACTAGCGACATCTATTGTTCACAAATAAAATTAAAACACTTTATGTTGATCTGATTACATACGAATCGTGAACATTCCGCCCACCAAGGACATTATCAAAGATATGTCCTTTAATTTTAAAGTAAGGTAACAATAACAAAAGAAAAACATAAAACTATTATTATTCTAAATACACAAAAATTAGGCGAGATGAGAAATAATAATCTTCTTAATATAACTAAAGCAACACATTACTATACTACCATAGGCTTAATACAATTTTAAATAAAAACAAAAAAAATAAATAACGCAAAAAAAAATCTTCAATTTGTTACAAACAGAAACTACAATACACATATAATTTCATACATTTACGTCTTTGCTTATTAATCTGATATAGGTAGTATACATAAACGGGATGTTGGCCGTTTAATTACAGATTTTTTAGTTTTCAATGTGACCACTCGAGTGATATTATCGGGGCCGGGATGTTTTTGTAATATTCAACCTAACAACCAGTGAGCAGGAGGCAAATCATCTTCCGCAAATATTTTGTATGTTCTTCGGTATTCTTATATCTTTTTAAATCCCTTTTAAAACGCCTACAATACGTTACAACTCTAAGTATCTTACTGAGACTAGAATATCGGTCTAATACGGAAACATCAATTGAAGTTACATGAGATGTTATGGCTTCTTCTAAATGAACATCTGATTCCAATGGTTTCTCATAGACTACCGTCTTATTTGAGAGAAATTTTGGACCAGACATCCATATTTTGTAATTGATTAGCTCTGATGGTAAAAGGCCTCGTGATGCGTAATCCGACTGTCTTGTCTCCTGACTTTATGTGAGCCCAATGACTTGAATCTAGTGATGTTAAAATCTTAGAAACGCAATTCGCAACAAAAGTCTTCCAACGGCTAGGATGACCCTTTAACTACGCCAAGACAACGGTTGAATCTGTCCACGCTCGTACATTATACAGAGGAATTTTTAAAACTTCTGCGACTTCTAAGAGCAAACGCGTCAGCAGCACAGCACCACATAATTCTAAACGAGGAATGCTTATCCTTTTTATGGGAGCGACTCTCGTTTTTCTAGCTAAGAGGGACACGTAAACGTTGCCTTTACTGTCCATTATGCGAATGTACACGACTGCTGCATATTCTATATTAGAAGCATCCGAAAACCCATGCAATTCGACACTTGAATCAGTTGTCTTTGTTCCGCACCATCGAGGAATATGGATTTTCGTGAGTAGTGGTAACTCTTCACGGTAAGTCAGCCATTCCTTTAATAATTTTATTGGAACCTCTGCATCCCATTCTAGACCAGTTAACCATAGCTTTTGTATAAATTATTTCGCTACTACGATACAAGGTGCTATCCAGCCCAATGGGTCGAATAACCGTGCTATGTCTGAAATAATACGTCTTTTTGTTGCAGGTTTGACCAGAACCGGAAGCTGCACTGAGAAATGGAACTCATCATTACTGCGGCTCCAGGTAAGTCCCAATATTTTTATTGTAGAATCTAACTTTATTTCTAGCTCTTCCCTTTCTTTATTCTCATCTATCATACTCCAACCAATGCATTCTTTATCCTCATCCTTCCTTATCTCTTTAAGTAGTTCGTTTTTATTGCTATTCCACTTTTGTAATTCAAAAATCTCCTCCCTTTAATAATTTTTTCATTTTCTTATATATTTCAATTCCTTCTTTTACAGTTTCAAAGCCAGTCATAAGATCATCCATATAGAAATCTTTTAATATTATATTCCTTGCATGAACATACTTCTCTCCGTCATCAATCGCTAATTGTTGCAGAACCTTAACGGCTAAATATGGAGCAGATGCCGTACCAAAAGTTACCGTTACCAGCTCGAAATCCTGGATTTTACTTTCCTGATTATTTCTCCAGACTATTCGCTGATATGCTTCATCTTCATCAATAACACGGACTTGTCGGTACATTTTTATAATATCGGCTACCATTGCTATTGGGTGACATCTCCAGCGTAAGACAAGGTGACGCAAGTCGGATTGTAAAGTAGGGTCGACCATTAAAACATCATTTAGTGAAACGCCATTTTTGTTTTTAGTAGATGCATCAAAGACTACCCTAAGTTTGGTGGTGGCCTTGTCCTCTCTTACAACCGCGTGATGTGGTAAATACACTCCTTCTTCTTTACTATCTACTGGCCTCATATGATTCAAATTCAAGTATTCCTGAATTACCTTTGTATATCTGTTTCTAAATTCTTCATCCTTCATTTTCCTCTCTAAGGCCAACAATCTTTTCACAGCTATCTCTCGTGAACCACCTTGTTTACAGGATGTACCTTCATCACGAAACGGTAATTTCACCACATATCGACCTTCTGCTGTTCTTGTCGTCGTCGCTGCGAAAATCTCCTCACATTTCAGTTCTTCATCGGTAAGTATCCTTTTAGATATACCTGATTGATCTGATTCTATTTCCCTGAATTTTTTAAGAATTTCATCTTCTTTGATTTGAGAGTGCAGTACTGTAACTGCTGGTGAGTTGTCGCAATCTTCAGACATTACAAGACCAGAAATGATCCACCCTAAGGTAGTGCATTGTGCAATAGGAGTTCCAGTAGGACCTTTCATTACTCCTTCCTTCAAAATCTGGCAGTAAATGTCTGCACCAAGCAGAATGTCAATTTTATTCGGTAAATTATATTCTGGGTCTGCCAACTGAACATTTTTTATTTCACTTCAAGGTGAAAAGGTGATAAGCTTTCACTTCAAGGTGAAAACTGGGATCAGACAGTGATTGAATTTTAATAGAAACCATTTACTTCGACACCACCGAAGACTGATTACCGCCTAGTCCTGTAATAACTCCCTTCACCGGTATCTTTTTTAACTTTAATAATTGAACTGTGTTTTCAGTAACGAACGATGCTTGTGAGCCCTGATCGAGCAAGGCTCTAATAATTTTGAAATCGCGAAATTTAGACTTAGCTTTCACTAAAGCTGTTGCTAGCAAAACCTGTATAATGATCTTTCCTGTCGAAAGGCAGGATACGATTGGCGTTGTTTCGGTTGAACTACTAGCCGTTACACTTTTTTCATTTTTAGTAACGGCCTTGTCTGTTTGCCCACTGTGTACGACTGGTGTAAATTTAGGGTGAAGAAGTGAGTGATGCCGCTTTTTTATAAATACGACAAGAAACATCTATTCTACAATATTTTGCAGAGTGATTACGTCCTAAACAATTTAGACATGAATTGTTATTTAAAATAAATTCATGTCTTTTATTGTATTACCCCTTTACGAACTTCTTGCAAAAACATAGTTTATGGTTTTCTGTACAATATTCACATTGAATATTTTTTGATGACAGAATGTTTGCATGATGAGTGTATGAGTGTAAATGCTGAGCGTGTGATGGTCGATTGTGTTGAAATGTAGGTTTTTGATTGTCTAAACATTCCAAAGCCCTAAATCGACCCTCTATAAAATTCGAAAATTGTTCATATGTAGGTAATTTTGTGCAACTATCACTCGATATATTTAACTCCCACTGCTTACGGGTTTCAAGATCTAATTTATCTGTAAGTATGTATATAATAATAATATCCCAGGTGGCCACATTAATGTTGAGATTTCTCAACGCATTTAAACAATCAGACGTTGTGTCCAATAGGTCCTTTAACCCATTGGCAGATTCTACATTCATACGCCTTTGGTTAAATAAACGTTTTAAAGTACAATTAGTTAGGTATTTTTTGTTATCATTACTTTTTTTGTAATAATGCCCAACACTGACTGTAGTTTAATTCGGTAATAGGTATATGCCTGACTAATTGCTCGGCTTCACCTGTTAAAAAACCCTTTAAATACTTAAGTTTATGTACATCATCAAAGGATGTATTATTATGCACTAAAGACGTGAATAAATCCCTAAAAGTGGGCCACTCAGTATACTTTCCCGAAAACAGGTTAATAGTAATTTTTTGGTAACTTAACCAACGAGCCTTTTGACTCAGCTTCATTATTTTTAGAACTATATTGATCATTTTTCTCAACATTATATTTAGCTAAATCAGTTGATAATTTACATTTATATTCTACATAACACTCTTCAACTTTATCATATAAATCGTCATATTCAATATCCTTTAAATCATCCTGTTTTGTACCTTTTATTAAGCAATCATGAGTTGTTAAAAACTTCGACCATAATGCTTCTAATATTCCTAATCTAGCTTCAATATACTGTTGATTAATACGATCTTTAGGTGATTTACTATAATTTATTTTAGCATTTCTTATTATAACTTCAACATCTTGTTGTACTTTAAATAAAGCCTGCATTTTTTAAATTGTTATAAAGTTTTAAAAATAAAATAAATATTTTAATGTTGAAAAACTACATGAAATCAAGTTATATTTGAGGCAAAATCAACTCTTAAAATTACAAGTCCATAATATAATAAACTTTGAAAAATGTACAAGTGTCGTTAAAAGATCACAAAAATTTTCTAAGTCCATATAATAAACTTTGAAAAATTTACAAGTATCTTTATAAGATCACAAAAATTTTCTAAGTCCTATGAATAAATTTATAAAAATTTTACAAGTGTTTTTGACTTGAAATGAAATTGGGCATAGATTCCTCGTATGAACCAAATTCCTTAAAATTACTCTAAGTCTAAATTACTTAATGAAAAGGTTTAAATTACCGAAATTGTACTCACGATTGGTTGTCCCACTCACTCTTGCTTCCGCAGTAAACACTTAATCACTTCACTCACTGCAACTTCACCTTTCCGCCTCCCCCGCGCACCTCTCCTGACGATTTCCACTGGAACACCGCCTGCCGTCTGTCAGTGAGCAACTTCCGCCCACCGTGACGACTGCTTCTTACCGACTTCTATGAGCATATATATATATATACCTAATCAGGATATCTGTTGGTTTTATTTAAAAGTAACGATAGATATTTAGCCCGCTACGTACGACCGTATTCATGGTCCATCGTAAGCCGGAAGGAACTGTCAAGGACAGATTTTTGTAACCGGTGGTTCCGGATTGGAATCACACTCACCGCACCCAGAAGTAGCGGATTGCTACTTATAAGGTGTGGCGGTACTTGCTCATAGAAGTCGGTAAGAAGCAGTCGTCACGGTGGGCGGAAGTTGCTCACTGACAGACGGCAGGCGGTGTTCCAGTGGAAATCGTCAGGAGAGGTGCGCGGGGAGGCGGAAAGGTGAAGTTGCAGTGAGTGAAGTGATTAAGTGTTTACTGCGGAAGCAAGAGTGAGTGGGACAACCAATCGTGAGTACAATTTCGGTAATTTAAACCTTTTCATTAAGTAATTTAGACTTAGAGTAATTTTAAGGAATTTGGTTCATATATATATCACTATAATTTATTTTAGCATTTCTTGCTAAAATAAATTATAGTAAATCACCTAAAGATCGTATTAATCAACAGTATATTGAAGCTAGATTAGGAATATTAGAAGCATTATGGTCGAAGTTTTTAACAACTCATGATTGCTTAATAAAAGGTACAAAACAGGATGATTTAAAGGATATTGAATATGACGATTTATATGATAAAGTTGAAGAGTGTTATGTAGAATATAAATGTAAATTATCAACTGATTTAGCTAAATATAATGTTGAGAAAAATGATCAATATAGTTCTAAAAATAATGAAGCTGAGTCAAAAGGCTCGTTGGTTAAGTTACCAAAAATTACTATTAACCTGTTTTCGAGAAAGTATACTGAGTGGCCCACTTTTAGGGATTTATTCACGTCTTTAGTGCATAATAATACATCCTTTGATGATGTACATAAACTTAAGTATTTAAAGGGTTTTTTAACAGGTGAAGCCGAGCAATTAGTCAGGCATATACCTATTACCGAATTAAACTACAGTCAGTGTTGGGCATTATTACAAAAAAAGTAATGATAACAAAAAATACCTAACTAATTGTACTTTAAAACGTTTATTTAACCAAAGGCGTATGAATGTAGAATCTGCCAATGGGTTAAAGGACCTATTGGACACAACGTCTGATTGTTTAAATGCGTTGAGAAATCTCAACATTAATGTGGCCACCTGGGATATTATTATTATATACATACTTACAGATAAATTAGATCTTGAAACCCGTAAGCAGTGGGAGTTAAATATATCGAGTGACAGTTGCACAAAATTACCTACATATGAACAATTTTCGAATTTTATAGAGGGTCGATTTAGGGCTTTGGAATGTTTAGACAATCAAAAACCTACATTTCAACACAATCGACCATCACACGCTCAGCATTTACACTCACACACTCATCATGCAAACATTCTGTCATCAAAAAATATTCAATGAGAATATTGTACAGAAAACTATAAACTATGTTTTTGCAAGAAGTTCGCAAAGGGGGAATACAATAAAAGACATGAATTTATTTTAAATAACAATTTATGTCTAAATTGTTTAGGACGTAATCACTCTGCAAAATATTGTAGAATAGATGTTTCTTTTCGTATTTATAAAAAAGCGGCATCACTCACTTCTTCACCCTAAATTTACACCAGTCGTACACAGTGGGCAAACAGACAAGGCCGTTACTAAAAATGAAAAAAGTGTAACGGCTAGTAGTTCAACCGAAACAACGCCAATCGTATCCTGCCTTTCGACAGGAAAGATCATTATACAGGTTTTGCTAGCAACAGCTTTAGTGAAAGCTAAGTCTAAATTTCGCGATTTCAAAATTATTAGAGCCTTGCTCGATCAGGGCTCACAAGCATCGTTCGTTACTGAAAACACAGTTCAATTATTAAAGTTAAAAAAAGATACCGGTGAAGGGAGTTATTACAGGACTAGGCGGTAATCAGTCTTCGGTGGTGTCGAAGTAAATGGTTTCTATTAAAATTCAATCACTGTCTGATCCCAGTTGTCACCTTGAAGTGAAAGCTTATGTTTTAAATAATATTACTGCTTACCTACCTGGTAAAAAGGTTGCCTGTTTACCTTGGGCTGAAATAAAAAATGTTCAGTTGGCAGACCCAGAATATTATTTACCGAATAAAATTGACATTCTGCTTGGTGCAGACATTTACGATGGACCATGAATACGGTCGTACGTAGCGGGCTAAATATCTATCGTTACTTTTAAATAAAACCAACAGATATCCTGATTAGGTATATATATATATATATATATATATATATATATATATATATATATATATTACTTTCTTCCGATATCATTCACTTTTTTATAAAGCACACCAACTCCTTATGCAATTAATACACCTCGAACCATACCGCGAGGAAATCTACAAATAACGACATCTATTGTTCACAAATAAAATTAAAACATTTTATGTTGATCTGATTACATACGAATCGTGAACACTCTACCACGTAAAAAACTTTAGCGTTCACATACAACACAAAGACCCTCCAAGTGCTTTATGGTTTTTTTTTTCTGGGGATTGTTAGTGTAACTACCAATAAAGCGATACATAAACAAGGCTGGTACCTAATCTTTAAGCGTAACTGTTTCCATTTCTGTTTTCTTGAACGCCCCATTTAATAATGTAATATAACAGTCACGGTCAAAATACTAATTGAAATGGTGGCGAAGCGCTTGAAGTGCCTTACATAATAAACTTATTTTAAAATAAATAAATTAAGAGCTTTTTAAATTGTGCAATTTAAATTTTACTGTGATATGGTCACACTGAGTTTCTTACTGGTTTTTCTTAGAGAGCTTCTTTTTTCAAACTAGTGGTAAAAATAAAAAATGTCTTTCTCGTACTATTTATTTATAATCTATAATAAATTAAAATCGTTCTATTCTATTCTGTAACTTTATTTATGACCGACTAGTTACATATTTAAAACCCTCTTATCTTAAAAGCTTCTTAATTATCGTACTCGTAGTTCTCCAATCGCGCTCAGAAACTTTTCCGAGCAAAAGCGATTGAAGTTTGAAATCCCTTTAAGCGTTAATTTTCTCAATTGGATTATTGTTTTTAACTGATAACTGTTTAATGAAACTGTTACTTAGTGAACGAAATGCACTTTATTTTCGTAAGTTTGTGCTTAACACATATATTAATAATTACGAGGGACGTTCAATGTATTCTCGGTATTTAGGTGAGTTCTGATATTGTGGGTAATTAAAATAATCAGGTAATGTTATATATATATATATATATATATATATATATATATATATATATATATGAAATTACATCTTGATAACTTCATTACTTCTTATGTATTTGTTCTATTTATTTATTAAATGAAAATTAGTAATTATTTACAGAAGATGAAACGTCACTATGATCATGAGAGTAAACAGGAGTCTATGCAATGGCATACAATGGGATCAAACTCCTAAAAAAGGTCAAAGTTACTTCATCAGCCGTTAAAATTATGGCCACAGTGTTTTTGGATTCCAAGGGAATACTTTTGACAGAGTACAAAAAAAAGGTAAAATCATCACCGCAGACAAATTCTCGGTCACTTTACACCATTTGACAGTAGCAATAAAAGAAAATAGAAGAGGAAAGCTCACCAAGAGTGTGCTGCTTCTTTATGACAGCGCGCAGGTTCACACGGCAAAGCTCTCTATGGCTGCTGTGCGAGGCTGCGGGTTTGAGGAAATTAACCTCTTATCATATAGCCCAGATTTGGCATCTAGTGACTACTTTTTATACCCAAACTTAAAAAAGACTATCGGGGAAAGCAATTTGCTTACGATTATTAGCTCAAGTCCGCTGTAAATGAGCTGATAAATATCAGGCCAACACGAAAAATGTTTTTTCAAGAGAATGGAAAAGCTTTTTTCATGAACAAGTAAATGTATTGACATCGTGGGTATTTTTGAAAAAGACTATGTTGAAAAATAAAAAATGTTTCATAATTTTATCTTTTTTCAAACACATACCGAGAATACATTACAGCCCCCACACACAACGGAAATGATGTTTTAATTGAATTTTGAGATTAACATGATTACTAAAACGTACCTTGACCTCAATTTTTTTTAAATAACAAACGAGCATGGTTGCGCGGAAAACCATTCGTAATTTTATTTTATTCGACGTTATGCTTGCCAAGATCTGTCCTTTCTTCGACCTTTCCTTGACCTGTTGTCCCTTTCGACACACCGGGGTGGTGGGGTAAGAGGGGAAAGAAGATAGTTCTAGAATGTCACGTGATCTTCGCAACCGAATTAATATAAACGCGCGCGCGGCCCACGCGCGCTCTCTTCCCTTCGCGCTCTTCGTTGGAACCGCACCGCCTAGGACAGTTGCGTCCTAGAGGACTTTGCCCACGCGCACCGCTAGTTCAACCGCATTAGCCCGGAGCAGTCGATCTTCGGGAGAAACCGCCTCACCTCGTGTGATATATAGTCGCGCACCGCGCTCTTTCATCGCATCACCGGACAGGAACGCACCTCTGGGGCCCCAGAGAATCCACCAGAAGTCGCACCACAGCAACAAAGTGCCCAAGCCGCATCGAAGCAACACCCCGATGAGTAACTTCCAGTTATAAGCCCGCTTGACATAATTGTATTTATTAGTTAATCCGCTCCAATTTCATTTTATCCTAGCCTGATCAAGCGGGGTTCCTTCATAGACTTTGGCAAGCAATAGTTCGTTTAGGGAAGAGCGAGTGCATTGTCAGGAAAACCGCATGCTATAGTCGCCATTTTGTGGAGACGGAAGAAGCCATCCGCTTATACAGTCCATTTGGTGTAACATCTCGCGTAATAGGCTTAAGGCTCGACCGGGGAATTTGAATTCGGTAACCTTAGGCCCGTAGCTTATCCAGAGCACAAAGTCCAAGTCATCGTAAGTGGATGCTGGACCTTTATATAAAAGTCAGATTGGACCCGTGACTCACTGTAAAAATGTTTTTTTTTTTTTTTTTTTTTGCGCCCGAAGCAATTAAAGGGCTACCCTATACGTAGGGAGGCGGAAAATGCATTACGCATACCACGATAGCCGGTCTATCGTGGTTATGAGGGGCTCACTGTCCTACCGGGGACCCTAAGTGATACCCTCTAAAAACCGCCTTTGGGGACAGGCAACTGGCTGATTAAGCTCTATTGTGCCTTATCATGAGCGACCCTCTTTTGGGAAAAGAGGACGCAGGCGGCTAAGTGCCGCTGAGGGAGTGCCTACGAAGGCAAGTTAATGTTAGATATTACAATAATTTTATTTAATTAGAGTTGGCCTGAGCTGCCAGGAGACAGTTCAGGTCGTTTGAAAGTTTATTAGGCGGGTCCGAGAGAGAGTTTCTCGGCCTGCGGACACGATAGCGAGAGGGGGGTGGGGCTGCATAAGAAGCTGCCTCACGAATTAAGTGGTTTGGGTGCGACTCTGAGGCTTTGAAGAAGTTTTCAGAGAGTTTTTTAAGAAAATGTTGAATTGTTGGGAGCTCTAAGTCCCGATGAAGGTCGGCATTGCGGACGTACCACGGTGCGTTCGCAGCTCGACGACAAAATAGGTTCTGAACTATTTGGAGTTCATTTAAAATGTTAGGGTTTGCGTGGGCAAAGACGGGGCCCGCGTAGGAGGACGGGGCCCGCGTAGGACTGTAAAAATGTTGAGAGCAGTCTTTTTATACCCAACCTAACCCCACGCCCAAACACACAAGCCACTACCAGTCACCGAGCTGTTGCAATTTGCACTGCAGTCAGAAGACAATGTGATGTGACTCTGCCACGTATAATACAGAAAAAAATGGCTGAAATAATGGCTGCATTATATTCTAAGTGCGTGTAGTGGGAGCCTAAGAGAATCCACTACTCCATATTATCCCGTGAATGTCGTAAGAGGCGACAGAGAAAAACTAAGCCAGGATATGGTCAGAATTATCTCATATATCTCTATATCCATGACCTCCTCGGACCATGATTTCACTTCGGCCAGCAATGTGGGCACCTCTTCGTTCAACGTAGGTGACCAAGCCACGGCAACTCTCACACAAACATAGGGCGGAATTCCTTAGAAGAGTAAGCAGACGTTTGCCATACCGACCATAAACAAAACCTACACGCGGGTTGTAAATGCTCTGTACGTTCGTTAAGAGATATCGAAATTAATTTGCTTTAGTTGATTTTTTATTTAAAACTAACTTGTACACGTCACATGGTAGAGCCACGCTGTAGTTATATTATGGTTGTAGCAGGAGTGGGTTGGCTCACTCTGGTAGGATCACGCTCTCACAGAATACCAGCGCAAAATAGCAGATTAATGCTGCAGTGCTACATCTTACTATATCACTATCATATACATAGCTACTAGCGGTAACACTAGTTTTTAAGGATTTTATCGCGTATACTTATTAACTTATTATATATTCCCGACGTTTCGAGTGCTCTACAAAATCATAAATATGATAAATATAGAGTTCTGTTGGCGACGCGAGATAAATTTCATTAAATCTTTCAATTTTTCCTATATATTAAATGTCAAAAGTAATTAATTTTATTATATGCTCATTTCTGAGTAAAAAAGAGTAAAGGACTTCCTATACGTCTTACCAGGTCGCCATTCCGTCTGGTATAAAAAATAATCCATACAATTATTTCGGTTATAAATGTGTCCGATAATCAAGATAATGGAATTTATAATAACTTATATCAAATTCTTATTTTTATTAATTTTGTTATTTGTAATATTTCCTTAAAGATGAATATAAAATTATTTGTTCAAATAATAGCTTAAAAAATCAGCAGGTCTTTAAGCAAGTGGTTTAATTATCGAATACAATATTCAACTCAGTTTTATTTAGAAAACCATGATAAAGTTTAAATTGAATATGTATTAATTTTTCATAAACAGCAAATCAACATATCCTTTAATACTCACATTTTTTATAGAATGGTGTTGTAGTTAAAAATGTTCAAAATCGATTTTGCATCAAAACCATTAGAGATAGTAGATAGAAGTGTAGGTAATGACGTTTTCGCACATTTCAAAACGCACATCACAAGTCCACTGCTTAACATAGGCCTCCTCCAATTTGAGCACGGTCCCGAGCCACCAGCATCCATCGACTTCCTCTCGCAAAACTTACTTCGTTATCGGTTGTCTGTTAATCGATCTACATGGCCCATTGTCACTTCAGCTTACTAATCAGTTGACCTATGTCGATTACTCTGGGTCTACTGCGGATATCCTCATTTGTAAGTTTATCATGTAGAGAAACCCCGAGCATAGTCCTCTCCATAGGCCGCTGAGCAACCTTGAGCTTCCTCATACGGCCAGCAGGCAACACACAAAGAGACGTTTTTCTGTGAAATTGCATACGAAAAATGATTCATTTGAAACTTTCTCACATCAGTTATAACTTATGAGACAATCATCAAAAAAATTTTTTTATCAGTTTTTCGATTTCACAAGACTCCGGCATGAGTTTTGGATAAATATAGCCTAGATCGCTCCTGGCATAACTCTATCAGTTCGTGGTCATGAAGTCGTGATGAGAGTTTTTGCTTCAACTGTTACAAACATAGAGACAAACATATAAACATTCAAAAATAGGTATTCATGTTTTAATATTATGCAAATAATCCGCAGATATTTTTCGATATTACAAACAGATATTTCAATTTTATGTAGATATATAAAGGTATAGAAGTACAATATAAACATACGATAATATTTAGCTAAATAGTAAATTAATAACAAATTAGTAAAGCCCGAGCAGACGGATGGGCTCAGGAGAGGAACCCCTTAGCCCAGAGCGGTCGCTTACAGAGTCCCACCTCTAGTCCTGAAAGGTCGATCGGAATCCACCCGTTATTATAATTAGATATTTAGTACGACATAATTTTCTTAAAATAACAGTCTTATTACTCAAAATCTATTGCTTACAGAAAGAAAAAAAGTAAAATGATGATGGGTAAATTGACAAAAGGGCACTCCTGGGTACCGGGCCCAGGTGTGTCTGGTCATCGGCCTTCTCTCATTTTTGAGAGAAATTTATGGCACGGTAAGAATTCACATTTTTTTTAGAAATATTTTCCTTTTAATATCTTAAACATGTAGATTACATAATTCCATAATACGTGAAGCCAATATTTTGAAAATATGAAACTATTGGGTAAACATAAACAAGCAGTCAGACTAGTTTTTTGAACCAAATTTCTTTAATAATAATCTCAATTTGACAAAGTGATTCATTCTACTTGTCTTTTAAACTTTCGTGTTTTCTAGTGCTTTCGCTAATCGTAGCACCTGCTTCTACTTCCGAGATAAGTACCCGCTATAAAAGAGACATCCTACATCCTGTTGAGGAGTAAATTGAATAGAAAAAATATTATAGGAGGAAAGCTATGTAGCCACAGTAGCTTCGAGGCTCATATAAAATTTTATAGTATGTACGCAAACTGAGTGCGATCCCGGACGACTCCATTGAAATAGTTGATAATATCATCATCAGCACGAAATTCAGTTATGGATTCTATTACACCGCTAACAACACAGTTCATATTACGTAAATATATATTTTTTGTAAGTAGATTTGTACAAAATAACTTTCTTATTGAATAATTTGCTTTGAAAAATATATTACCTCTGGGTTACTTCATGGTTCTTCCCACCAGGTGTATCGTTCGTACCAGTGACAAAAGTAAAATAAATACTTTCCATAAGAATTCGATACTCGGAATCTATAGGTATAGGTAAAGCGACAAAAAAATTCTATTATATTCTAATACGGAGAGGACTAGAAGTAAAGTGATTTACATAGCTTAACGGATCAGTAAGCAGAAGTCTGTATGAACCGACCATTGCTCGAAGAAATGACGACCGATAGAGTGCACTAGTGGCAACCTTGCATATTTATTATGATGTCAACAGCTGCAGTGATGACCGTGCTTTGTCAAAGACGTGTCTTTAGCGTGTTTTAGTATAGTGTGAATAAAAGTTAATGCGATTTAAATCTTTACATGTCATATTGCGATAATTTTTAAACTTAGAACGATAAAGTTCTACGACATTCTACAATCCTTGTGGAACTTTATCTGCCTAATGACGGTATTGTCGTTTTGCTAGCAAGCTTTTGCACGCCTCTTCTCGAGGTTGTGCTCTTCTCCCACCTAATGGAAATCCAGTAATTTTCTGAGCCAAATATGTCTTTATTTTTTTACTGTTGCACTTATAGAATAATAAAAATACACATATATCGAGGAAATTCTCTCTTTATCATCTTTCTATTATTTTTTTAAATTAATTTTCTGTATTTAGTGTAAAAACAAACTGATTGAAAAAAAAATTCGAGGGTGTCCGGATGTCTGTATGTATGGATGGCGCACGATTACGATCGTTAGAATTAATGTATCAAAATAATTCTTTTTTTATTAGGTTTATAATCTTAATGCACAGGTTCCTTTTAAAAATCACTGTGTAATTTTGTCTCGTTTAATTGTAATTAATGAAAATGTAAAGAACAACTGGTACTTTTATACAAAAAAATATTCTCAAAGATCTCTTCTTTCGTCTCAAATATGGAAAAAGAGATATTTTTCTTTTTATATAATTAAATGAGATTATGAAGCGTGCACTTTTGGATTTTCCAAACTTTTTAGACATACACTGTCAGTTATTGAGAGGCACACCGACGAATGTCTTAAGACATCGACACTGGTCCAGAGTAGAGAAACTACATCTGACATACAACAGGCATGGGCAAATTTATTAATATTTTTTAAAATTAAGGATCGACTGGAAACGAACCTATATGGCAAATTTTAAATTTCAAATAAACGTTGATTAAAACTACTTTTACGGATTTTATCGCGTTTTATTTATATTAATTTTAATACCCGACGTTTCGGGTGCTTTCCAGCACCCATGGTCACGGGGGACTGAGGTGACTGACGTCCCGATGTCAAAGTTAACCCGGAGTACCTTCAGCTTTTTAATTATTGTCTTTGGTCCGATCTACGCAGAATGAACTAACTGTATTTTGAAGTCTTGGAGTGGTATGCTTGGGTTTAGTTTTAATTTTATTAATTATAGGATCCCAAGCAGGTGGAAGTACCCAGCCTCCTTCTCTATTGAAATTAGGATGTTTTTTAATTTCAATAGCCTCACGTATCATCCTTGGTAGGAATCGATGTTCTTTCGCGAGGATTTGTGGTCTATCAAATCTGATGTAATGGTTGGGGCCATCTAGAATATGATCGCAAACTGCAGACTTCCCGGAACGTTGATGCTTCACGTCACCTATGTGTTCTTTTACGCGGGTTCTAATTGATCTCTTTGTTTGCCCTATATATGAGAGACCACAATCACAATCAAGCTTGTACACTCCTGCATCTTTTAGAGGAATATGACACTTGACTGATGGTAAGAACTGACTAATCTTCTTCGGTGGTTTGTAGAATGTTCTAATAGAAGCTCGCTTCAAGATGTAGCCAATCTTGTCTGTGACACCTCTGATATATGGTAGTATAGCAGGCACACGCTCGACTGTGGCCGGCTTCACTCGGTCACTGTGACGGAGGCGCGGGACCCGAAGCTTGTTGTCGTGCAGAACCTGCTTGACGTGTTGAAGCTCGGCGGCCAGGTGTTTGCTGTCACAGATCCCTCGTGCTCTCTGAAACAAAGATTTGCCCACGGTAGCTAACTGTGAAGGATGATGGTGAGATTCACCCTTTAAGTATCGGTTTGTATGGGTCTTTTTTCTATACAAAGTAAAACGTCGGGTATTAAAATTAATATAAATAAAACGCGATAAAATCCGTAAAAGTAGTTTTAATCAATGTATAGTGTTCGCATAGATATAAGAAATCATTACTCAAATAAACGTTTTCATCCTTAGGCACCAAAAGTTGAATTTACTTCACATGTTGATATGAATATTGACGTTTCTAATTATACTGTTTTATAATACTTGAAGACATATGTAAAGATACTTAAGGAATTCAAAATCAGACACCCACGTGACAATGTGGGGTTGTAGGTACTCTTACAGTGGCACTGTAAGAATACCTATAACCCCACATCATCACGTGGGTGTCATAAGAGGCGACATAAGGACACTGAAACAGCAGATGGGCAGCAGCATCTTTCTGAAAACATCTCAAAATTATAAAAAAAACACTGCGGTTGCCAGCGCGCCTGTCAAGCGTTGCAAAATATTCCCTAAGAGGAAATCTTTGTGTGAGGTTTAAGTTCAGCTGTGGACTACTCTTAATAATGGATGGATGGATATTTAAGCTACAGAAAGTCACATACTAATAGTTCTACCCGTAAAACATTACCTATCCTCGCTTAAGGGCCGTTGGGTAAAAAAGCAATGTACCATCAACAATGTGTAAATTAAGAGACATCTTGTGTCATGTGTTTAAAGTACGTAGGAACAAAGCTGACAAAAAGCGTTAATTCATTATGCTAACGAGACCGGCTGCCTTCGACGTTGATGAGTTATACCACTTTGGATAAATATAAGCCACAAAGACTAAAACAAGTAATAAAAAATACATTTAGCTTTACAGGTATATTGGATGTGAAGGAGGCTAGAGAGATGTGTGAGGATCGTGCTAAATGGAAGTCCGTAGTCTACACCGACACCTATGAATGACAGCCGTAAATTTTTACATAATGAATGATGTTATTTAGGTTTGGATTACCTAGTAATATAAAAAAAGTCATCTGTTCCGCTACTTGTAGCACAGCTTACAAGACTGCGTGAATAAAATCTCGTTTTTCCAACATATCGCGTACAACAACTAATCTTATTTTTGTACATGGCTTTGGGGTGTCGGTTTTTACTACGCTCGATGTAGTCCTTTTTTGTGTCAATGTCAGAGTTCCCTGCTTAAAATACACCACTATACATCGAATTAACACCACTAACGATATTGTTAATCAATGTCAACCACGTGCTTGACGGTAAAGGAAATAATCATGAGGATTTTTGTGATTTGGATATACACTTGTAGTTGTTTCACCATATTTATTTATTAAACTTTGAGAATTAACCTGCTTTGCCTGAAGACATCATCAGATTATATAAGAATTATTCAAGGTATCATAGTTTATATTCCTATATGAAGATGCTGTGAAGTAAAACCGGTCAGTTCTTATAGTCAGTAAATTAAAAATTAATATGTTAAATACAAGTGTGTATACAAATCAAAGAATGCAGCTGAAGTTTCACCAAGTGACAATAATCGCAAGTATGAACTATAATCGTGAAGATACCCGTATTTCTAAAAAACATAGAAGACATGTTCCGCCTACACGCATTGAGACAGCGTTTCCCTGCCCTGAAAACCTCTCAGAAATGAAATTATGTCCCAGATATATATATATATATATTACGATTTATTTAGTTAGCCGTGTAGTGGCGGTGTAAGAATATCCACTACCCCATATTGTCCCGTAGGTGTCGTAAGAGACGACGGAGAGAAACTGATATAGATGATTTATTTAGTTAGCCGTGTAGTGGCGGTGTAAGAATATCCACTACCCCATATAGTCCCGTGGGTGTCGTAAGAGACGACGGAGAGAAACTGATATAGATGATTTATTTAGTTAGCCGTGGTAAGAATATCCACTACCCCATATAGTCCCGTAGGTGTCGTAAGAGACGACGGAGAGAAACTGATACAGGAGATGGGCAGCAACGTTTTCTTAATAACAACTCTATATCATAACAACTGTGGTTACCAAGCGGGTGTCAAGCGTGGCAACTATGGCAAAGTTCGGATTACAACGCAATCTATGGGGGAACCCCAAGTTCAGCAATGGGCTATTGATAGGCAGTAATGGTATATATATATATATATATATATATATATATATATATATATATATATATATATATATATATATATATATGAATAAAGAGTTTTCATTTTTTCATTTCATTATTTTCAATATGTGATGATGTAAATATTTCCTAAATCGCACGCAGAATAACTCAAACAAAAGATATGTTACGATTAAGGCAAACAATACTTTGGAGAGCGAACCAGTCATACTTTTCAAGATTAAATAATAAGTTAGAACGACTTAGAGGCCGGCAACGAACCTGGAATTCTCCTGATGTTGCAGTAATTCGTGATTAAATCTACAAATAGAGCTTACCTAAATGTGTAGTATTCGCGTAAACATAAGAAATCTGTAGTTTTATAATACTTGACGATTTATTTAGTTAGCCGTGTAGTGGCGGTGTAAGAATATCCACTACCCCATATAGTCCCGTAGGTGTCGTAAGAGACGACGGAGAGAAACTGATATAGATGATTTATTTAGTTAGCCGTGTAGTGGCGGTGTTAGAAGATCCACTAACCCATATAGTCCCGTAGGTGTCGTAAGAGACGACGGAGAGAAACTGATATAGATGATTTATTTAGTTAGCCGTGTAGTGGCGGTGTAAGAATATCCAATACCCCATATAGTCCCGTAGGTGTCGTAAGAGACGACGGAGAGAAACTGATATAGATGATTTATTTAGTTAGCCGTGTAGTGGCGGTGTAAGAATATCCACTACCCCATATAGTCCCGTAGGTGTCGTAAGAGACGACGGAGAGAAACTGATATAGATGATTTATTTAGTTAGCCGTGTAGTGGCGGTGTAAGAATATCCACTACCCCATATAGTCCCGTAGGTGTCGTAAGAGACGACGGAGAGAAACTGATATAGATGATTTATTTAGTTAGCCGTGTAGTGGCGGTGTAAGAATATCCACTACCCCATATATTCCCGTAGGTGTCGTAAGAGACGACGGAGAGAAACTGATATAGATGATTTATTTAGTTAGCCATGTAGTGGCGGTGTAAGAATATCCACTACCCCATATAGTCCCGTAGGTGTCGTAAGAGACGACGGAGAGAAACTGATACAGGAGATGGGCAGCAACGTTTTCTTAATAACAACTCTATATCATAACAACTGTGGTTACCAAGCGGGTGTCAAGCGTGGCAACTATGGCAAAGTTCGGATTACAACGCAATCTATGGGGGAACCCTAAGTTCAGCAATGGGCTATTGATAGGCAGTAATGGTAAAGTAAAAAATGGGCAATGACTTGAAATGGCAGAATGTATGTAACATTCTGTAAATAAAACAAAAATGTCTAATTTATAAATATATACTCTAAGTATCTAAAAAGATTACCCAAAAGCTGGCTACTCTTCGCCTGTGCTCACTGACAAGATTGGTTTTCACCAAATCAAGTTTACAAATAAACCTCTGGGCACGTCTCTCAGCTGAATAAGCCGCTGCTAGTTGGCAATTTGCAGCACCAGTCCATATGTCACAACAGTACTCCATGCACAACGGGCCTTGCACTTTATATAAAGTAAGAAGCTGCCCCGACTTGAAGTACTTCTGCTTCGGCTCTGGACTCCTTTAACCACCCATAGATTAGATTCGGAAGAATCTCAACACCTAACGTTAAAGGTGGTTACTATATTCTAAAGATACATCCTGGAAAGTAGGAACCAGGGTAAGTGGGCTCCTTTTGGCGATAAAGATACGATGACTGATAATGATGACGTTTTTTGTTTATCAAACAATCTACAAGCAGAAAAAAAAAGAAAAACGGAAATAAACCAAATAATTATATATTATATACGTGTACCACTAAAATATCACAAAAAGTGTTATTACAGACTGTTAATTGTCCATGTTTATGATGAACTTAGTACCTTCATACTTATTTCTTAGTTGTCTTCCTTCATAATTACACGAATATTTCTTAACAATTCAATGTATACCAGGATCATGTTCCTTTGTTTTATTTTTCTCATAAATTAATAATTTAAAAAAAAAATTAGGAACCTTCCAAAATAACCAAAATCGTATTCTTCATAGCTGTAAATTGTAGTTTCTCTTTCAGTTGTCTAGGTCTTTCGAGTTAAATGTGACAGCACTAGTTAAAAAACTATTATTTAATTTACTTCCCTCCCGACTATCTTCTTGAATACATGGTTGATAATAACCCCTCGGAATGAGGTGATTGCATCCAAGCTGTTTCTAAAATACATTTTGTTAATATTTTGTGACCCTTGACATTGTAAAATTTATTTTTAAAAAAAGTCCCGCTGGGTTTCTTACTGGTTCTTCTCAGGACAGAGGTTTTTTTTGAACCAGTGGTAACGTAAAATATTGACTTTCCATAAGAATTACTTGTAATCTATATTGTATAAAAATATGTTCATGATTAAAACTACTTTTACGGATTTTATCGCGTTTATTTTTACTTTTTATTTTTAATTCCCGACGTTTCGGGCGCTTTCCAGCACCCATGGTCACGGGGGACTGAGATGACTGACGTCCCGATGTCATTGTTAAACCCGGAGAACCTTCAGCTTTTTTAATTATTGTTTATGGTCCGATCTATGCAAAATGAACTGACTATGTCCTGAGGTCTTGCAGTGGTATGCTTGGGTATAGTTTTAATTTTATTGATTATAGGATCCCAAGCAGGTGGTAGTACCCAGCCTCCTTCTCTATTGAAATTAGGATGTTTTTTAATTTCAATAGTCTCACGTATCATCCTTGGTAGGAATCGGTGTTCTTTCGCGAGGATTTGTGGTCTATCAAATCTGATGTAATGGTTGGGGCCGTCTAGGATATGATCACAAACTGCAGACTTCCCGGAACGTTGATGCTTCACATCAGCTACATGTTCTTATACGCGGGTCCTGATTGATCTTTTGGTTTGTCCTATATAAGAGAGACCACATTCACAATCAAGCTTGTACACTCCTGCATCTTGTAGAGGAATATGACACTTGACGGATGGTAGGAACTGACTAATCTTCTTCGGCGGCTTGTAGAATGTTCTAATAGAAGCTTGCTTCAAGATATAGCCAATCTTGTCTGTGACACCTCTGACATATTGTAGTACAGCAGGCACACGCTCGACTGTGGCCGGCTTCACTCGGTCACTGTGACGTAGGCGCGGGACCCGAAGCTTGTTGTCGTGCAGAACTTGCTTGACGTGCTGAAGCTCGGCGGCCAGGTGTTTGCTGTCACAGATCCCTCGTGCTCTCTGTAACAAAGATTTGCCCACGGTAGCTAACTGTGAAGGATGGTGGTGAGATTCACCGTTTAAATATTGGTTTGTATGGGTCTTTTTCCTATACACAGTGTGACCAATGGTGTTATTAGGATTTCGGATGACTAACACATCTAGGAAAGGTAAGGAATTATTTGCCTCTAACTCCATAGTAAATTGAATTTTAGCGTTTATGGAATTAAGATGTTCTAAAAATGCAGTTACTTTGTCTGATGGTAAAATTGTGAAAGTATCGTCTACGTACCGCTTGTAGATCCTTGGTGTAACAGGTGCAGTAAGGAGGGCTTTCTCCTCAAAGTCTTCCATGAATATATCGGCGACAATGGGAGATACAGGTGAGCCCATCGTCACACCATCTACTTGCTTGTAAAACTCTTCCTTCCACAATAGATAGCCAGATGTAAGGCAATGTCTTAGTAATACTGCATATTCTGCTGGCATGTTATTTTCCTCTAGTTTCCTAGTTATAATTGAGATGCAGTCTTCAACAGGTAGGCATGTAAATAGAGACTGAACATCAAAACTGACCATGGTTTCATTGTCAGTAAGATGTAGTAATTCAACGTTCCGGGAAGTCTGCAGTTTGTGATCATATCCTAGACGGCCCCAACCATTACATCAGATTTGATAGACCACAAATCCTCGCGAAAGAACACCGATTCCTACCAAGGATGATACGTGAGGCTATTGAAATTAAAAAACATCCTAATTTCAATAGAGAAGGAGGCTGGGTACTACCACCTGCTTGGGATCCTATAATCAATAAAATTAAAACTAAACCCAAGCATACCACTGCAAGACCTCAGGACATAGTCAGTTCATTTTGCATAGATCGGACCATAAACAATAATTAAAAAAGCTGAAGGTTCTCCGGGTTTAACAATGACATCGGGACGTCAGTCATCTCAGTCCCCCGTGACCATGGGTGCTGGAAAGCGCCCGAAACGTCGTGAATTAAAAATAAAAAGTAAAAATAAACGCGATAAAATCCGTAAAAGTAGTTTTAATCATGTGCAATGTTCGCGTAAATATAAGAAATCATTATAAAAATATGTTATTTATTTTTATTTTAAAGGCAAACTGGTATTTACTGCCGAGCGAAAAAGAGGGTGTTTTATGAAACAGCTTGAAACAAAATGTGCATAGCTCCATGAACAAAATGCAGCATGTACGGTTACTGTTAACCTATTTCAGACTTTACATCAACAAGCTTATGCTTCAAAGTGCAATGTGTCAGTAACAACTTCTTCTAGTAGAATGATCGGGTGCAATTCATACATTTGTATGGTCGATCCCCAGCGTGGACGCTTCTGTGACGCTTAAGTCGCATCGTAGTTGAATAGTATTTATCACACTGTTCGAAGGGTATGGTCTCTGTCCAGTATGCTTTCTCATATGAATCTTCAGTTGTGACTTCGCCTTGTATTTTTCCCGCATTCCTCTTTCGCCAGAGTGACAGAAAATGTGGTTCTTCAGCGAAGTTGGCGAAGAGAAATATTTCAAACACACTTCGCGCTGAATGTTTTTCTCTTTATTGACGTAGGTACTTCAAATGTTCTTTCATGTTTGCCGGACACTACAATATTTAGGTGTTCCTTTAAAAAAAAAACAATAAATATTTAGACCCACCATTTTCAAAATTACTATAAATATAACTATGGAAAATTGCAAACAACTAAACTAGTTTTACATTTCTTGCATTTAATAGAAACAAGTTTTTATAAACTTAAAAATTTTGAACACTATATAAATGTACCGATTTACGAAAAAGAATTTTGGGTTAAATTTCATTAATCAATAAATTCCAAGTCGATGTTACACTCAGTAATATTTTATTTTTTATTTTTATTTCAAACGCCTTCTGGATCGCCCTTATTAAGAACTTAATAGATGTCATTAAATGCTTAATATATTTCTTTCTTACTTTTCAATGAATAGAGAGCGAAACTGCTTTAAGTAACACATCTTTATAATTAATATATTTTGTGAAAATGGAATGAGGAAATAAAGGTATATTTCAGACTTACCTTTAAATACGACGCTCTCTTAAAACCTTTACCACATATATCGCAAATACAACTTCTTACGTCCGAATGTTCCGCCAGATGTACCTTTATTTGATACTTATATAAGAACCTGGAATTAAGAATTAAAGAACATGGATATATCTGCTGCCTTTATGCAGCCTCTCATGATTCCTCCAGGCTTTATAACAACGGAACGTTTTGGAGCAAACCGAAAAAGGGCCGCCATCTTTGTTCAAATGAGCCGACCTATAATGGTACTGCAATCTCATTATTGTTACACTCCTCTCATCGCATATGTGACAAACTCTGTTAGCCAGTATCGAAAAGAACTAGGGTTGATGTATCGATCGGGAAATCAAACTTAAAATGATAATTACTTCATTTCATAAAAGCCCACTTCTGTGCATATGTTTCTCCCATCGTATGAGGTATATTAACCCTAATCAATACCATAAGAGAATGTATTACGTAAGAAAAACCATATTTTAATATTATACAAATTAAAATCATTTAAATGCTCTGAAACAAAAAGAGCTGATGATCTTCAAACGGCTAAGAAAATTTTCTTGAAACATCACACAGCTAAGCAACAAACAGCTAAGAACACTCGAAAACCCCTTTCAAACGATAAAGACTTAATCAAAATTGTTTCGTCCATTCAGGAGATATGATGGCACGGACAGAAGACACACAGATACACACTACAAACTTATAACAACCCTCTGATTTCGCCGGAGTCACAACGTAATCAAAAATTAATAACTTTGATTGTTGCGTGGTAAGTTAGGTATTTGATAATATATATTATATATTACTTAAATAGACTAGAATTGGCAAGTTGAGAAAGGGAAAGGAATGGGAGGCCTTTATAAGCTTTCGGTTCAAAACATTTCAACTACAAAGTAATTCAGACTTTGAACTTTACCTCAAATTAATCAACATTCTCAAAATATATTCCAAATATATATTTAAACAAATAAACTATATTGTGTATAATGTGTGTAGAATATTAACCGTGTTGTGACAGTTGTTAAGAATATTCACTACCCCATATATCATGCTTTTGTATTTTCTATATTCGGATCACCATGCGTCTTAACAAAACATAATATATAACCTGTATTGTGCAGTGACATTTTTTTTCCAAACTCCATAACTACCAAACTTTCTAAACAACGGACGAAATTCGTATAAGGGAAACTTTGACCGATAAAGACTTATCGAAAACAGAACATTCAGTAAATAATGTCGTAAAATAAACCCAGGCAGACAGCCGTTAAGAAACATGGCGCTCACATTACTTAAGTATTGATAATGGAAGTTTTAAATTCAAATTCAGTGCTCACCGGTGTAAGAAAATGTAGTACCATCCTTAAGTATAAATATTTCAGGAGTATATTTGCTTAATTTCGTACTGAAATAACATTTCGAATATTTCTCTGTACCATTCTGGACTTAGCAGTATAATGCTGCTGTATTTCTCGGGCTTAGATACTAACGACAACTGAAGACTTTATTTATTGTTAACAAAGCATTATACATTATTAACAGTAAAAAAGGGTTATTTTTCAAAGGGCATCCAAATTTTATAAGTTCAAATACATAAATACTGATATACGGTTATTGTAGTTTAATGCTGCATTGCTACCTCTTAATATACCATTATCATATGGATAGTTAATAACTATAAAACTAGTTTTTAAGGATTTTGTCGCGTATATTTATTAACTTACTTTATACTAGATGTGTCCGTGACTTTGTTCGCGTGTAATTAGTACTTTTGTTATTCTAAGTGATGATGAATTATTTGTAAATTAAACTGTTAAGACTTAAAAAGACACTAATCTAAATATAAACGTAAGTTAGTCGGTCAATCAGACAAACAAATGAAGCAACCAAGAAACGAATAAGGCAAACTGTACGCTTGTGTTTTATTTTGTAAATAAACAACAAAATGACCGCAATAACGGAATCCCTAATTTGCTACAAATAAAATATTGCCCTAATAAGCAAGCACCATCGCTATTTTTTTATAGAATAAGGGTAACAAACGAGCATACAGTCAACCTGATTGTAAGTGGATGCTGTGGCCCATAGACATCCAAATTCACTTAATAATCAAAATGCAGATGCGTTGTCACCCCTGAGGACTAAGATAATGCTTCGATTCCAGTAAAAAGGGTCTCCGGTTTTATACACTTACCATGCGAAACACAGCAGCGTTAAGCAGCTATTTTGTGCTGGTTTTCTGGGAAAGCGTGGTCCTTCCCCGGTCGAGTCGACCCATTCATGCTAATCATAATATAGCTGCAGCGTGGCTCTACCACGTAAAAAATATTACTATACTAATTATTGAATTAGTATAGTAATATTTAATTGAATAAAAAAATTTAAATGAAAACTACAATCCAATGCCTACATAAAAATAAGTACCGACACTAACAATATAAATGTAATTGCGTAAGTATATATCTTTTGTCTCCTTCTGCAAACAAATGAAAAATAAAACTAAACTCAACCTCGGAAAAATTTTTGACGTTTAAGTAATAGGTGTCATCGGACTTAAAATCAGTTGGGTTTTTTATCAAGAATTTCTCAGTAGCAGCCCGAAGTCAAGAGTTTAGCAGTGTTTCATCCTTATGCCTCAGAAAGCACGTAAAGCCGTTTTATCGGTATTTTTGTCGGAATACTAACTCGGACACAATGATTAATAGACAATTTTTAATATTTTTTATATAATGATCAATAGGGACAGATTTTTTGTAAAGTTCTATAATAATTATTATTTATAGTTATCATAATTTAGTTTTACGGATTTCCCCACCACCATTTTTTCATAGAAGAGGGGGCAAGCTCATGTGATGTTAAGTGACTACTGCCGCCCATGATCAACCGCAACACCAGGGGAATTGCAGGTGCGTTGCCGGCTCGTGCTCGTCCCCATGTCGTATAGGTCCGGAAAAATCGCCGGTGGTAAACTATTCCACAGAGAGGTCGTACGCGGAAGAAAACTCCTTGTGAAACGTACAGTGGTGGACCGCCAAGCATCCAGATCGTGTGGATGGTATCGGGACGTTTGCCGCGTAGTGCGTTCACGAAATTTGGCGGCTGGGATTAATCCGAACACTTCCTCAGAGCAGCCTCAGCTCCCTGTGGTATATGGGAAAGAAATTGCAAAGAGATGCAACATCTCTTCGCAGCGCCAGTGAATCGAGCCGATCGAAAAGCACTCGATCGTCGACGATTCGAGCCGCTCTGCGCTGGATGCGGTCAAGTGGAAGGAGCTGGCACTGGGGGAGCCCCAGCCCAGAGATGGGAACAGTATTCCATGTGCGGTCGAACCTGCGCCTTGTAAAGTTGCAGGCGGTGTGCCGGCATGAAATACTGTCCCGCTCTGCTGAGCACGCCAAGCTTTTTTAGAGGCCAATTTGGCCTTCTCTTCCAAGTGACCACGAAACTGCACGTCACTCGATATATCGACGCCGAGGATACCGATACTGGCTGAGGCAACAAGAGGAGTGCCTTGAAACTGGGGAGATACGACATAAGGGTTCTTTTTAGTGGTTAACGCGCAAACTTGTGTCTTCTGGGGTTTAAACTGAACTAGATTTAGTCGTCCCCAATCCGAGACTCTGTTCAGCAAAGACTCGACTTCAGATACAAGTTTGTCCCGGTACTCGGCGACGTTTTCCCGAGAAATATAGGCACGGCCGGTGTGCAGAGCATCACCAGTGCTGTCATTTGCATAGCAATGAATGTTACGGGTTTGCTACATATCATTGATATGCAGAAGAAACAGCGTTGGCGATAGCACGCAGCCTTGTGGAATACCATGCAATTAAAAGACAACATATCCGCAAACCATCTATCCTGGTTTTAACACTTTAATGTGAGATGTTAGGAATACGAAAAAAAAAACTAATTGCATTATTTTAATTCTATTTATTTATTATCCTAGTATGCGTGCTAATTTTAAAGTTACAATAATCATTAAATAATTTTCCTACAAATATGAAATCACCCCGTAAACAACATTATATAGTATATATAGTATTATATAATAGTATTATAGTATATATAGTATTTTATTATATGAGAATTTTAATTTATCAAGACTTCTTTCTTACTGGATGCCTACTTAATAAAAGAAAGTTATGGTTTCAATTTCACGCATCTACTATAACCAGCGGTTTGAGCTGCAAATTTAATACAATATTTTTCATACGAATTTCAAACCCTTGTTTTAAAACCGTAAGAGGCAAATTTTATTTTTTAATTACTTTAAAGCATGAAATATATTTTCTCCCTACAAGTTGAACATTATCTACCCCTTTCTCCCTTCCCCCGGTAAAAGAGTTTTAAGAAATACCAAAATATTTTATTTTCATACAAAATTGCATACCTTTTGAAATCGCAAAATACGTATTTGTTTTTTTTTTTAAATACATTACCCTGAGTATATATCGAGTCAATCGCCGTGTAAAATATTTTTGTAATAAAATAATAAACTGTAACACCTTTATTTCACCCTCTTAGGGATTGAATTTCCCAAAGTGATTTCATAGCCTACCGTCATAACCTACTTACTGACCAAATTTTAGATTTCTACTTCAAGCGGTCTAGGTTGAGCCCGTGCGCTGGTAAATGAGTAGTCACTCACTATGACGAGTGCGTTACGTTGAGTGGTAATAAAAACCAAAATAAAAAATTAATAAACAAACATTTTTAATTTTTTTCCGAGTCGGGATGCCCTAAGTCCCGAGCTCGCATCGCTCCATCTTACACTCAATAAAAACCAAAATAAAAAATTGATGAACAAACATTGTTCAATGTTGCTTTTTTAATGTTCGTTTTTTTGTGTAGATTATGAAAAAATATAACAATCTCATTTGATTATTTTGAAAAAAGTTATCAACAATTATAAGTGAATGAGTATTTTCATGAACATTTAAAGCCTTGAAACCAATAAAAGTTTTCATTTTTTTATTCATGTAAATATTTTTGTTGATGACCGAAATCAGATGATTTTTCTATTTTCTAGAGCCAAAAAACGAGGGGACCACGATAGTATAAAATTACCAAACCCGCTTCTTCGGTTCGGTAATCGGGTAAAGCGTGCGTGATAGATCGTGGAAACCATGCCCAATATGAGGCAATCAATGGGGATGCACACCTACCTAAATTTTAATAAATAATTTGCACAACGTCATCTATCGCTGACATTGGTTAATTATTGTACTTTTTAACTAAGATATTAGGATTTATATATATTTTATAAATATTTATTACGTTATTCTTTATGATTTATATTTACTGCGTTTTGATACAATTATATCACTATAAAACACTATTTTATATTAAATACAAACTTACTTCCGGCCGGTTTTATTTCGAAAACCATATTCGACAGGAAAAAATATTTATTTGATAAAATGTAAATTGATATTATGTATCAATTTTTCATAAAAAGTATATAAGCCAATCTTTTAACACTCATTGTGTTTTTTAGAATGCTGTTATAGTTAAAAATGTTCAACATCGATTTTGCATCAAAGCCATATAAGATAGTAGATAAAGTGTAAGTAATGACGGTTTTTATAATCATAAATACAGCCCTTCACAAATCCACTGTGAACATAGGTCTCTCCCATAGAGAGCACGGTCCTGATCCACCTGCATCCATCGACTTGCTGCATGTCTTACCCTCCATCTAGCAGGGTAGGACCACACATTTTTCCCATTGGTAAGAGACTGCCACTCGCAAATGTTGGTTCTTTATCGGTGGTCGGTTATTAGAGCTATAATGGCCGGCCGATAGTCACTTCAGCTTACTAATTCCTTGCCCTTTTGTAAAATTTTTCCTTGCCCTTTTTCTCTCCACAGACGTTATTCTGTGAAATTGCATATCAAAAATGTTTGATTTGAAACTATTTTCATATCTGTTATAGTTTATGAGAGAATCATCAAAAATAATTTATATTATTAATTTTTCGATTTCTCAACAACTCCGGCATGATTTTTGGATTAAATACAGCCAAGATCACTCCTGGCATAATTCTATCAGTTCGTGACCGTGAAGTCGTGATAGCAAAAATGTCAAGTGCAAAAATGGTTGTAGCAAAAAGTCTCTTTTTGCTACAACCATTACGAACATACAAACAAACAGATAAAAATTCAAAAATGGGTACCTATTCATGTTTTAATATCATGCAAATAATCCGCAGAGTTTCTCCGATATTACAGATATTTCAATTTTATGTTTATTTATAAAGATAGAGAGAGAGAATTACACTATAAAGATAACATACAATAATATGTAATATACAACAGCTTTTAATATAATAAACAAAATAAAATAATATCTAGTTTAATACTAGATTAATAACAAATTAATAAAGCCCGGGTGAAGTCTATTTTTTTAAACGATGTAACTATTAGGTAACATATACAAACAATCAGATTAGTTTTTAATCAAATTTCTTCACTAATAATATTAATTTGACGAAGTGACTTATTTTACTTATCTTTTAAGCTTTCTGTGAAATTTCGGCTAGTAAAGCATCGTTCTTTTTTATCACATAAGTGCTTTCACTCATCGTAGCACCTGCTTCTACTTCCGAGATAAGTATCCGCTATAAAAGGGACATCCTACATCCCGTTGAGGAATAAATTGTATGGAAAAATATTACTCGTACAATAGAAAAGCAATGTAGCCACAGTAGCTCCGAGGCTCATAATAAAATTTTATATATCCCGGACGACTCTAGTGAAATAGTTGATAATATCATCAGCCCGAAATACAGTTATGGATTCTATTACACCGCTACCGTACGCAACACAGTTCACCTTACGTAAATAAAAAATTGTAATTAGTGTGGACATTCTTTCTTACTTCATAATTTACTTTGAAAAAGTTATTCCTGCTGGGTTTCTTCATGGTTCTTCCCAGGACAAAGGTTATTTTCCGTACCAGTGATAAAAGTAAAATAAATACTTTCCTTAAGAATTCGATACTTGGAGTTTATGGGTATAGTAAATATAAAAATATTCTATTCTATTCTGATACAGAGGGGGCTAAAACAAGAGTAATTAACATAGCCCAACGGATCGGTAGGCAGAAGTCTGAATGAACCGATCATTGCTCAAAGAAATGACGACGAATAGAGTGCTCCAGCAGGAATCTTGCATATTTGTTAAGATGTCAACAGTTGCAGTGATCAACGTGCATCCCGTCAAAAGACGTGTTTTAGCGGTGAATTTATGTTGGGCTGTAGTGATGATAACGATAATAATGGTATAATGCCTATACCATATGCACCATAAGCAATGGGAACGTTTTCTATTTTGTTGTTATAATTAATAAATTGTTATCACAAAATAGAATGCGTTCCCACTGTTCATTACCATCAACCTGTTTATATTGAAGATGACGTTTCTAAAAACGCGAAAATGTAAAAAAAAATTTGATTTTCCCGGGATAGAATTGCAACTTTTAATAAAAGTTTAAACAATATTAAAAGTTCAAAAGATGTCGTGCATCGTTTGTCGAGGCGAAGCCAATTCAATTCAAAAGCCATTCGAAACTGAAATATAGTGTAAATAAAGTTAATGCGATTTACATGTCATATTGCGATAATTTTTAAACTTAGAACGATAAAGTTCTATGACATTCTACAATCCTTGCAGTACTTTATAGTTTTAACAGTCCTTTGTCCTTAATCCAAATTTGGTACCTAATAAAAAAAGTAATTTGAGGCTACGCTACATTGTCGAAAGGCGGGTGCGAATTTGGCTGATGTAGTTCTCAGCGCAATGCTTAAAACGGTTTTTCTGTATAAAGAAAAGTACAGAAATATTTAAAAACTGGGAATGAATTTAAAATTTTCAGACTGAGGGGTAATAAAGAATAAATATTAAAATCAAAGAACTCTACTGTAGTGATCTTAACACTTTCTAACGTGCAATTCTTGTAAAAAATACTACTCCGTGCTTAAAGGATAAAGTGTAATAATATTCCTTAGATCATTTCCTGCTATGAGTGGAACTGCAGTGAGTGACGAAGACTACGTTTTATCGTGGAAAATGAACGGATCTGGATCTTAATTCTACTATGTACCAAATAGTGCATATACTGAAATATAACCTTACTGTAGCTTTCTCAGGTATCACTGCAACGTTGCGTAGCGGTGGATGGACTACAAATTCGGTGAAATGAAGTGAAATGAGATTTATTTGCTTTGAAAAGGGGTACATTTAGGTGGTTATTGTAAAGTATAGTTCAACCTTTTTAGCCATCTATGAATAGCATGCAAATACATTTTTTATAATTAATTTTATTATGTTATATTCAAATAAAATATATTATCGGCATGTCGTCGTTTACAAATTATGAATACATGAAAAACCAATACATACAAATTTAAGTATAATTAAGATCAAAATGCAATTAAAAATATGGTATTATTGTTGTGTCACATCATGTCAAATTTAGGTAGTCATTCACATTATAATAACAATATTCATTTAGCCACCTGTAAAGGGCGCCTTTAAATCTATTAAGGGGTAAGTCTTTTATATTTTGGGCTATTTTATTAAACATGAGCATACACATCCAGTAGCAGTTTTTTTTTTCTAATCGATCACTCTTGGGTATAATTTCAGCAGCAAGTTGATTGCTATTTCTGGTATTTCGCGTGTAAATTTCGTTTGCTTGTCTGAAATTATACATGTTTTGTTTTACAAACTTTGTAATTTCGATAATGTCATGGGAGGGGTGGTACTATTTTAAGAGATATAAATAGCGATCTGCAAGGCTCATCAGGTGCAGTGTGTAATATGTATTGCTCTAATACATTTTTTTTACAATGAATATAATATAATGAGTCCGTATTGCAGAATGAATTCCCCATATGCAAAGCACGCAGTACCTGCTTTATTTTTTGTGGCTACTTTGTTTAGTTTATAGAGTGCGTACGAAAATCTATTTATTTTTTACAAACATTTTCAACTTGACATTTACAATTTAGTTTTTTCAAAATGAATGTTCATTGTCTGGTATAATATGTCATTGAAATTTATAAAATAAGTTTTGTCAAGATTTATTAGTAGATTGTTATTTTTAAGCCATTCTATTATTGTGCTTAAATTGTCACTAAATCTTGCAAGAGAAGAAACAATCATGGCAAGACCAGTATGACAGCAATTGTTAGCAAGAATAGTTGACGCAGCGGTCTTTTGCAGTGCAAGTTGATCGTGTGGGATGAGAGAACGATATGCTCTGGCTAATGACGGTGCCGTTTTGCTAGCAAGCTTTTTAAACATACACTGCCAGTTATTGAGCGGCGCACCGTAAAATGTCCAGCGCCGACACTGGTCCAGAGTGGAGAAACTACATCTGACACAACAGGCGTGGGCAACTTTATTAATATTTCTTATAAGTAAGGATCGACTGGAAACGACCGTAGATAGCAAAATTCAAATTTCTTGAACTTTTTCATTTAGTGGCACCTAAAATTGAATTCACTTTACACTTTGGTATATAATAAATAAAAAGGACGTGGTATACGTCAAGTCCAAGATTTACTCATCGATAGATACTGTAATACCACGTCTTTTTTGTTACCAGGATCCAGAAACACAGAAATGCACACCCATTAATATGTCCAAAGCTTCGACTTTAGGTGGTAGATATGGGCACTCCGTGCTTGACGCTTGGTAAGGAAAAATAATAAAACATAATATTTAAAATGTGGTCTACGGATCTATGTACCCACATCAAATCTTTCCATTTATGGCAGTGTGGGGAACATCAAATCATATTCTCAAATCAGTCAGTTATACGACCTCTTCTAAAGTTGTGGTCATAGGAACCTTTTTCTGACTAGGAGTCGGTGCGTGTGTAGGTTAAATATGTGTTACCGCCAAGCAACAATGCACCGCAATGTTCAGGTATGAAGTGTATAGAGGGCCAATATAATTGCAGGCTGTGTGACATTCCATCTAAGCCCTCAGAGATGATAACGCTTCTGTAGCCTTTTTTATTTGAAGAAATTAAATGTTAAAATCGTAGGTTCAGCGATAGATATATTATTTCCGGCAAAAGATTAGTTTCTCAGGCTCTGACAATTACAATGAGATTTTGTATTTAGATAATGTTTTTAAGTTGCAAGTTTATCTGATCTGGATAGATCATCCTTGCGAATTGTTTTTTAACACCGTGTGAACACTTTCATTCATGTATTTATTTATTTATTAATTAAGTATTTATTAACGAACAAAATAACACTTTCGTCAGAATACGCTTCTAGCTATACTGTTTTATTATACTTAAAATATGTCATGTTAAGACACTAAAGGAATTCAAAATCCGTCTAGTTTAAGCTACACGCACACGTTAAACCAAATAATGGCAGTATAGGAGAGTACCTGTGTCCCCACATCGTTTCTGGTAGTAAGAGGCGACAGAAGAACATTGAAGCAGAAAATGGGCAGAAACATATTTCTGTAAACAACCCAAAATTATAAAAATACTGCGATTGCCAGCGTGCCTGATAAGCATTGCAAAATCTTCCCTAATGGGAAATCTTTGTGTGAGGCCTAAGTTCAGTAGTGGACTTTTCATAATAATGGATGGACGGATATTTAAGCTTTGTAACATCACATACCAATACCCGAAAAATATTACCTACCCTCGTTTAATGCCCGTTGGGTAAAAGCGATGAAACATCAACAATGTGTAAATTAATAGACATCTCGTATCATGTCGTGTTTAGAGTACTATTACTCGTAGGAACAAAGCTGACAAAAGGCGTTAATTCATTTTGCTAACAAGGCTGCCTTCGACGTTGATGAATTATGTCCCTTTGGACAAACACAAAGCCACATAGACTAAAAATGTTATTCTTATATACACTGATGATGCCGTGATCTGAAACCGGTCGATTCTTATGGTCAGTAAATTAGTTATTTAAATTAATATGTTAAGTACAAGTGTGTATCTAAATCAAAAAAATGCAGCTGAAGTTTCACCAAGAGACAAAAATCGCAAGTATACACTATAATCGTAGAGACATTCGCATGTCTAAAATATTGAAAATTGAAATATTGCACCTACACGCATTAAGTCAGCGTTTCCTTTGCCCTGAAAACCTCTCAGAAATGAAATTAGGTCCCAGATGAGGGACGTAAATTGGCTTTACTTTATGTGGTTTGGACAGGAGGAAGAAGAATTTCGAAACAACACAATGCGCGCTTTTGACGTGGAGTTGGGAAAACAGCCAGCTGCAAACAAACACAGTACAATATGATAACATTTGAACAATGTTGAATTAAGCGCCTGGAGCGAGTGCTGACATTTATACTTCATTGAATATTTGATCGTAAAACAAAACACCAGCTCAGGATTAAAATAATAATTTTTAATGTATTTTAGTTACATAATTCTACGTTTTAAGTTTTAATAATACATAATAACTAATGAATACAAAAAGTTATGTAAACCACTTATAACTTGTACGGCTTGACCGATTGAAATGAACTAAGCTGATATCAATTTGAACTAATTCGGATTGGTAGATCAGAAGTCAGAAATCTCAAAAATAAAAAATTTCAAAAACTGTTTTTTTTTTTAAATAACATTTAAACGGCTTTATCGATCTATTCCAAAAAATAATTAGCTTTTAAACTTAAAAAACCACGTCAATCGCCGCCAGTCCGGTCAAAATAGGTTGATTCGTTCGTGAGATATAAATAATGAAAATTTTTGTAAAAATTGATTTTTTAGTTACTCTGATATTTCATATTCAACGTCATAATTTGGGGAAATTTGGAGCGCTTTACATTTGAAATTAGCGGGAATTTCCAGGGATGGCCTGCAGGGTCAACCTATTGTTTTTTTCATCATTTCGCAAAAGCCTACTTCTGGGTATAGTTTTCTCCCATCTTATACCTTATCAACCCTAACAGATACCATAAGAGAATGTATAACGTAAGAAAATCCATAATTTAATATTATATAACTTAAAATAATTAAAAGCCCCGAAACAAAAAGAGCTGTTGATTTTCAAACGTCTGAATTTATTTTCTTGAAACATAGCTAAGAACACTCTCGATTAAGACACCTTTCAAACGAATAAACTTTATCAAAATCGGTTCGTCCGTTCAGGAGCAATGATGCCACGGACAGAACACACACAGATACATAGTACAAACTCATAACTACCCTCAGATTTTGCCGGAGGTTAAAAAATAATAAATGTCATACCACAAAATAATCAAACATTAATAACTTTCATTAATGCGTGGCAAGTTAGGTATTTCATAATATATTAAATAGAATAGAATAGGCAAGTAGATAAAGGGAAAGAAATGAGAGGCCTTTATAAGCTTTTGGTTTAAAATATTCTAACTACAAAATAATTAAGATTTTGCAGGGCAGAGATTTTCCGATATTACAAACAAATATTTTAATTTAATGTACATGTATAAAGATATAGAAGTACACTATAAACCTAAGGCACAATAAGGTACAATAAAATAATTAATTTAAATATAATGAAGAAATAACTACATAAATACTAAATGCGTAACAATTTAATAAAGCCCGAGCAGACGAATGGGCTCAGGAGAGGAGACCCTTAGCCCGGAGCGGTCCCTTACGAAGTCCCATCTCTAGTCCTGAGAGGCTGATCGGAATCCACCCGTTATTATAATTACATATTAAGTACCACACAATTTTAGTAAAATTACAGTCTTAAAACACGAAATCTCATTCTTAAATAAAGTAAAACAGTAAAGTTACAGCCATTTTGAGAGGCTTTTAGGGCAAGAACGGAATCCACATTTTTAAGAAATATTTTCTTTTTAATTTTATAGACCTGTAGACAGTATAATTCCATTATAATAGGTAAAGACAATATTTTGAAAACGATTAAACTATTAGGTAAATATATACAAACAAGCAGATTAATTTTTGAACCAAATTTCTTCACTAATAATCTTAATTTGACGAAGTGACTCATTCTATTTGTCTTTTAAGCTTTCTGTGAAATTTTGGCTAATAAATCACCGTTCTTCTTATTATCACATAAGTGCTTTCGCTCATCGTAGCACCTGCTTCTACTTCTGAGATAAGTACCCGCTATAAAACTACATCCTGTTGAAGAATAAATTGAATAAAAAAAATATTATAATAGAAAATCAATATAGCCACAGTAGCTTCGAGCTTCATATAAAATTTTATAGTATGCACGCAAACTGAGTGCGATCCCGGACGACTCCACTGAAATAGTTGATAATATATAACGGATTCTATTACACCTCTATACTTTACTCCAATTACGAAGTCCCATTTGACAGATGTCAATAATCAAGTACTAGTAAATTACCGCTATAGTCGATACTTGACGATATTGATCTTCGATTAATATAACGAACAAATTAAAATTGTATTGACAGAAAAAGGATTAGCATCAAATTAAAATTTATAAAACTGTTTTTTCATGTTTATTAGATAATATTACATGATATTTTTATCAAGATGGAACATATTCATCATCACTACCCGAAATCGATATTTCATGGTCGGCATCGTCGTCATCACCCTCATCATTGTCTGTAGAATCCCCGTATTTATTATAATTTGGTTATCTATGACGGCATCGATATGTCTCTGTCCTAATCAGCAAAAATCAATTTTTTTTGTTCGTAAAACCATACTTCCCCAATTCGCGGCAGTAACACTATCACAAGCTTCTTGCAACAATGACAGCATTTTGTTTGCAGTAAACGGTGGGCTGGTATTTTTACGAGCCGCATAACCTAAAATAAAGGTACCTATGCGTGTTAATATAGCAACAGATAAAATGTTAAAATAGGTAAAAATAAATTATAAAAAAGATTTGTTTAAATTCTTGCCTTTAATTTGCGCCCAAATCAATTCTACGGCATTGTATTGACAATGGTAGAGTGGAAGGCGCATCACATTGTGTCCGGCTTCATAGCCATTTCATCCAATACGTATTTTAGTCTAGCTGGCTTATTTATAGCAACCAAATGCAGCAGCTCAACTTTTGACATGGACATGTCAGCAAAAATATTATTATCATTCAGCCATTTCACAATAACGGCTTTTTTGCTGCTAGAAGTTGGAGGTTTACTTATTTGTAAAGAATGATACGGTGCATTATCCATAATGATCGTCGAGAGCTCATTCCAGTTGGTCAATAAGGTACAAAACCATTCCTTAAAACTCCAAGAGGTAGTTCGGAACAAATCCCTTCATGGAACCCGCATGACAAATAATTAAGCGTTCGCCTTTGCCACTAGGTACTTTTGTGGAGGAGTGAGGAGTGTCGTCTGTCCATATCTTGCCAACTGTATGATTAGCGTTTAGCCACGTCTCATCTAGAAATAAAACATTATTCCAAACGGCAATGGACTTTGCTGATCTTAGAAAATTAAATCAGGCTAAAGCTATATCTCTATGTTCCATCAAAATCTGCCTTTTATCACGTTTTTATAATAAAAACCAAAATTTTTTAAAACCCTCCAGAAAGAAGTTCTACTGCCGTGAAACAGTCCAGATTCTCGTAAAGTATTTGACAATTTATCGAGAGTCGGCAATTCGTTCCTACTATAGTAGCCATAGATACGATTTCTAATGGCATCGTTATCAAAATTGTCGATATGTGTAACTATCGATCTTCTAACTTTTTTCTTAAGTGGCGATTTTAATTTGTTATCTTCCATTAAATATTTACCATGTTTTTCCTTACTTATTCGGGAAACAGTTGTTCGACTAATACCAAGAGCTGCACTTACTCGGTTAGTCCCTTGTGAAAGTGGCAACAATGGACCACCGTTCTGATACTCTCTTTCAAAATAATCTTGTAGGCGTACTACGAGTACAAACTCTCGCGCTTGACTGCGCATCACTGTTCTTTTAGTGGTCTCAATTTCGGCCATAGTGTTTATAAATCTAAAAAAAAATACAAATCAAACAACAGTCAAAACTTAATAACAACGAAAGAATTATCAAACAGTTATAACTACAATAACAAGAACGAAATAAAACACAACACAAAACAAACAAACAACTAAACTGAACACGCGTATCATATACAAGGCTTCTGCACTTGTACTGAAGAGACAAACAAAATGGACGTGATCACGAGGTGGACGCAGTGTTGACAAATTTTCACTCGCGAAAAGAATCTGTCTATAATCGATTTTATCGATGCTTTTAGTCATCATCATCATCATCATCACAGCCCTTCACAAGTCCACTGCTGAACATAGGCCTCCCCCAAGTAATGCCACAAAGCACGGTCCTGAGCCACCTGCATCCATCGACTTCCTGCATATCTTACCAGGTCGTCACTCCATCTAGTGGGGGTCGCCCTACACTACGCCTACCGGTACGAGGCTGCCACTCGAGAACCTTTCTTCCCCATCGGTTATCGGTTCTTCGAGCTATATGGCCGGCCCATTGCCACTTCAGCTTACTAATCCGTTGGGCTATGTCGGTCAATCTGGTTTTACTGCGGATATCCTCATTTCTGAGTCTATCACGCAGAGAAACTCCGAGCATAGCCCTCTCCATAGCTCGCTGAGCGACCTTGAGCGTCCTCATACGGCCAGCAGTGAAGGACCACGTCTCTGATCCGTAAGTCATCACTGGCAACACGCACTGGTTGTACACTTTAGTTTTCAGAGATTGAGGTATACCTGACGAGAAGATATGTCGTAATTTCCCGAACGCTGCCCAGCCGAGTTGAATCCGTCGATTGACCTCTCGGTCGAAGTTGGACTTACCTAGTCGGAATATTTGTCCCAGGTAAACGTACTCGTCAACAACTTCGAGCATAGTGCTCCCAACAACTACCGGCATAGGTGTGACATGGACATTAAACATAATCTTTGTTTTGTCCATGTTCATCTTAAGACCTATCCGTTGGGAGGCACTATTGAGGTCATTGAGCATAGTGCTTAAGTCCTCCAGCGATTCTGCCATAAGGACTATATCGTCGGCAAATCGAAGGTGAGTGATGTACTCGCCATTGATGTTAATACCGTATCCTTTCCAGTCCAGTAGCTTGAAAACGTCTTCCAAAGCAGCGGTGAAGAGTTTCGGGGATATAACGTCACCCTGTCTTACACCTCTCTGCAGTTGGATAGGTTTCGAGCTCTGGTTCTGTACCTCGGATAGCCATCGTAGCCCTACTGTACAAACACTTCAGCACTTCGATATACCGACAGTCAACTTGGCACCGCTGAAGGGACTGCAGCACCGCCCAAATTTCGACGGAATCAAAGGCTTCCTCATAGTCCACATACGCCAGGCAAAGTGGCAAATTGTACTCTTCAGTCTTCTGTACAATCTGCCGCAGGGTATGTATGTGGTCTATGGTACTGAAGCCTTTTCGGAAACCGGCTTGTTCGGGAGGCTGGAAGTCGTCGAGTCTGCGTGCGAGACGATTCGTAATGACTCTCGAAAACAGCACGTAGACGCGGCTCAGAAGGGAAATCGGTCTGTAGTTCTTCAAGAGAGCGTTGTCGCCTTTCTTAAAGAACAAGACCACCGCACTTCTGCTCCACGCCTTCTGAGTAGTGCCACCATGGAGGACGGAATTGAAGAGCTTCTGAAGGACTTCAAGTACCGGTGTTCCACCCGCTTTCAGAAGCTCCGCTGTAATTCCATCCTCGCCTGGGGCCC